>OX637468.1:32040166-32559456 GCA_951799995.1 Trifolium subterraneum
TATATATATATATGTATGTTTTTTTTTTAAACTTTTTTTTGCCATTTTTAATTTTTTATTTAAAATTTTTTTAAAAAAATGCGGGCTAGCCCGAAAGTCCGGAGCCCGAATAGCGCCGGGCTCGGGCCATACTTTCCGGCCCGTTTTCCATCCGGGCTTTTTTAGCCCGGCCCGAAGCCCGACCGGGCCGGCCCGAATTTTTCCGGCCCGCCCGTTTTGACAGCTCTAACCGTTGTAGAAGGATGACAGCTATTGATATGAAATTGATTCTCTTTTACCAAAAGAAGCAAATCAATTCCACTACTCTTTCGTTGTTGAAACGCTCCACCAATTTGAGAAAGAATAGTACAAGAATGTACTCTACGCTCCATTTGATGATAAGGTTGAGGATAAGGATGTTGTACTATGATTATTCCTTCAGCATGAGCTGTCTTCCTTCAAAAGGAACATCCTAGAAGCATTTATCAAAGATACGAGGTTTCTGAAAAACAAAGCATGCTTCTTTAGGATAAACTGAGCTTTTGTCTTCTGATAGCATCTTCAGAGGCTTAGACAGACTTCAGAGGCAATTTTCCTTCAGAAGCAATATTTAATCCTTCAGACAGTAGTCTTCAGAGGCTCTAAGATTTTGATATCAGGAACTTCAAAAAATTATCTTTGTGTGTTAAATTTATACTATATGTCTGCACACTTGGATCAATAATTAGTAATTCCAATTGTCCATTTAATACTTTGTTATCTATAGAGTGTTTTTCAATAAAACTCATTTTGTTCCAACAATTACCACACATTAGCAGACCAATAGACCAATCAACATTTCATGTTATTTGTCCTCCGAAACTATACTGAACCAACGTATTAAATGATGAGCTTGCAAAAAAATAATAAAAAAAATTGAGGCCCCATGTTTTTAGAGGCCCTGGGCTCGGGCCTTGCTTGCCCTGGTCCAAACCGGGCTGCATAGCAATAATATTTTGTGATTATCTATGCATTCTGTAATATAATTTTAGTTGTCTATATTTTAATGTATCATAAAATGAAATATTGCCCATAATCATGTATTCATGTGCATAACAGGGAGCTAAAAATGGCAATATGAAGTTAGCTATGGATGATTTGAACATTCATAAAAGGGAGCTAAAAATGAGCAATGTTTTTCCTTTTCACTGATGATTGCGGTAACATGCTTGTTGACAATACAATAATGAAAAAATTTATCAGCCCAAATATATTAATTTAGCATTAGCATTCAAGTTGAATCAGTGACGGAGTCAGGATCCTAATTCAGGAGTGCAAACTATTAAAATTTATTTAATAATTATAAGAAAAATACTTATATTCACCCTCATAAGAATTCATGAGGGTAAGCATCTTCTAAGAAATATCATATTTTAGATAATTATGCGGTCAGAAATATCATATTTATTATAGCCAATAAGATATTATAATATTTCTTAAGGAGTTGTCCTTAATAATTTATATTGAAAAATTATGAAATATGGCCAACAATAATCAAATGTTATCTCGTTACTTAATTCTGCGAGACACACTTACTTAGACATAAGTGTATAAACATAACATTTAGGCACACCCATAAAAGTCAAAAAAATTAAAATATAAATAAAATTGTCACATCAATTTATATTATTTTAATCATTTTTCTTTATTTTTATTCCTTTCTTGTAAGTTGTGCCTAACAAATATTATTTGGGCTTGTGCCTATGAAAAAATTACTCTAATTCTACGGGCTCAAATCATGTATATAGTAAAGCAAGATACTAATGAAAGGACATAATTACCCTTGCTTGCATTATAGTTAGCCACATGGCTCATTTTTTTTTTATTTTTTAGATAGCTCCATCTCTTTTAACTTTTTTTTTTCTTTTTTAATTAATACAAAAAATTTCAATAAGTTTCGGTACTTGAAATATTTTTCGTCGCAATTTTTACTCTCTACTTTTAAATTAACTTATATGTATCATTTGAAATTTTGAATTTTTTTATAACCATGTTTAGTACATTATACAAATCTCTTGCAAAAGGTTAACTTACTTTTCTATTTTCTGCGCTTTTTTTTTCTCTTTTTTAATTCATACAAAAAATTTCAATAAGTTCCGGTGCTTGAAATATTTTTGTCACTACTTTTAAATTAACTTATATGTATCATTCGAAATTTTGAATTTTTTTACAATCATGTTTAGTACATTATAAAAATCCCTTGCAAAAGGTTAACTTACTTTTATATTTTCTGTGCTTAAATTTTTTTATTTTTTTCCTCGGTCATGTTTAATAAATTATAGAAATCTCTCTTGCAAAAAGTTATTTTTTTTTTATAGAAGAATGCATTAAATATAATCACCAAAAAAAAAGAATACATTAAATATTAATTTTTATGTATGATTTCTAAAGTGAACCAATATTTCTACTTATATATTAATACAAGTGTTTATTTTTATAATTTCTACGGGGACGAATATGTTGTTAAAATTCACAATTCACTTCTTTACCTATTATATAATCATTTAAACTTATACGCATATATTTCTATGCGGACCTATATTTCAACTGATGTATTAATACACATTATGCATATATTAATACGCATATCTACTTTAATATAATTTATACGTTGACCTATATATTTCTACTTATATATTAAAACATTAAAACGCAAGCCTATTTTATTTTATAATCTCTTGGGGGCGTATATTTCTACTCAAATATTAATAAGCATGCCTAACATTTTATCTTTAGTCCCTTTTTTTTTTGACATTAGTCCCTATATTTCTACTCATATATAAATACAATTGTCTATTTTTTTTTTAATTTATAAGAGGACCATTGGTTTATGTCCCCCTTCTCTTTTTGTATTTCCTTCTTTTTATTCATCTATCTAGGGTGTGTAGTAGGTTCTCCATCTGCACCCCTTTTTGCCTAAAAAAAATAAAAATAAGAGGACCAACTCATATATTTGAAGGTGAAAAACACAAGAAGGGGGGTTGAATTGTGTTTTGAAAAATTGATTCTTTTGCTTTAAGAAATATAGAAATGCAGCGGATATAATAAACTAGACTAAACACAAAACACAAATAAAAAAGTGAGAGAGAGAGAGAGAAAGAGAGAAAGCACACACATAAATTTTATACTGGTTCCTCTCAAAAAACGAGAGTAGTCCAGTCCCCTTGCACTTCCAAGGGATTTTACTATAATCACAAAGATTACACAACTAATGCTCAAGCACACAAGCAAGAGACTTCCTTGCTCTAGGTCACACAAGACAAAGAGACTTCCTTGCTCTAATCACACAAGATTAGAGACTTCCTTGCTTAAGCACACAAGCTTAAGACTTCCTTGCTTAAGTCACACAAGACTTAAGACTTCCTGCTCTAAGTCAAACAAGACAAAGAGACTTCACAAACTAACTTAATACACAGATTAAGTAGGACTGAAAGTTCTAACCAAGACTCTCTAAACACTAAGCTCAGAGTCTGTAATATCAAAAGATATTTAACTTAGAATGTTACACAAGAAAGAATAACACAGTTCACAGCTTGAATATGATTTGAATCTTTCTGAGTTCAGATGATCTTCCAGTCGTCTTCTCTCTATCAGGATGTCTTCTATTTATACTCTAGGTATAAAGACGTTGAGAAAAGAACCGTTGGTTGTACACTCTCCTTTTTGTTGACAAGACGGTTGTACTCTTTGACAGGACCGTTGTACTAATGCATTGGTTATTAGCTATCCTCCTTCAGAGAGAGTTCTTCAGGATCTGATGATATCGTTTCTTTGATCTTCTGATGATGTACACCAGCTTCAGACTGTGTTTCTTTCTTTGGCCTATGAGGACTTCTTCAGAGGCTCTGATGTTTTTAACTTTTCAGAGCCTTAACACTTCAGACTGTGTCCTTCAGATGCAGAAATGATGATCTACGTGGATGATATTTTTACTTTGTTCCTGCACACTAGATCATTCATTAGTAATACCAATTGTCCATTTAATACCTTGTTATCATCAAAACTTAGGGTGTTTTACGATTAAAACTCATTTTGTTCCAACAATCTCCCCCTTTTTGATGATGACAAACATAGGTATTAAATACAATTGTTTGTTGATTAATTTAATTATGTCAGCATCAGGTTGTTGAGGTTTGTAAGCTCCCCCTGAGTCTGATAAACCATTAGGGTTAGGTTTGCAATCTCCCCCTAAGTTTTATCCATAATTAAGTTGAATCAGTATAAGAGCAATTTGATAAACTTGATTGTATCTACATACTTAACTCTCTGAGTGTGAGGTTTGCAAGCTCAACTCTTGAGTCTGATAAAAATAATTAAGAGCACAATCTTAACTACCTTCATCTATGCAAACACAATTATGTTTATTAATTTGTTCTCCTTATCACTTAAGTTCATAAACATTTAGCAAGATAAAAAGAATAAGATTCTTATTTCAGACAGTTTCAGATTATTATGTGAGTAGAAATAAAAACTACTAACAATTGTACAACTAAATAATACTCCCCCTTTTGTCATCAACAAAAAGTTTTAAACAAATAGTGAAAAACAAATAGGTGAAAAACAAAAGGGTAAAAAAAATCCTAAGGGTGTTTGGACAAGTAGCGAGTAAGAAGCTGTTGAGCCATTCTTGCAGATGCCCCTGAGTATGCTACCAGCTCTAGAAGCTTGTTGTTGTGTTCAGCAAGCGTATTACGTATTATGTGTAGAGCCGTTGCTATGAAGTCTGAATTGTCTTCCCCTAGCTGTGCCACAGGTGGTGCAGATACTGATTGACTTGGACCACTAAGTGAGCGAATCACATGATCAGTTGGTACATCAATTCTATCATTTATTGCAATTTCAGTATCTAAAAGCATCTCAGGTGATGAGGATTTGTGAGAGTCTGATGGAATTGATTGAGATGGATCAGAGGATATGGCATTTGGTGGTTCAGAGGTTTCATGGATTGGAGAAACTCGAAAAGATGTTTCTTTCAGAATCTCTTCCTCAGTGAGAATTTTGGGTGATGACTGAGGGATAGAACTATTTGATGACTCAGCTGTTTCCTCCTCAGGAATATGCTTAGCTTTGGAAGAGAATTGTTCAAAACTATCCATAAGGTCATCAAATGAGGAGTCAGAAGACTCTGATTCAGAGTCTGAAATTTGGACATATTCCGGTTCAGAGGATGTTGGATAGATGGTATTTAGGGGTTGAACATGTTCTAGAATAGATGCTTCAGATATTTGATTGCAATAATTAAAAGAATGAGTATTACCTGTATCTGATCTTTGTCTCTTCTGTCCCATAGGAGTGCAATAGTTTGTGCGAGATCTTTTGAGAAATTTCGCACTTAGCAGGTCTTTCACAGTAGGTTCTGCAGCCACCGACTCTTTTTCAACCTCTGGATGATCACTCTCTGACCTATTTACAGAAGCTTCTTGCATTGATGGTTCCTCAACCATGTCATCTTCCTCATAGTCACTAAACACCTCTTCCTTAACTGCTCTCATAATCTGTGCAAAAGTTGGGCCATCACCTCTTCCAATGTCCTTATGAGTGATTGGGGTTCCTCTTTCCTTCATTAACCTCATGTATTCCAAAATGACTTCAGGAGGTTCATTATCAAAGACGAAGGCGTCACTGATAGGCTGGAATTTTGTCTTGTTTACCAGAAGAGGTTTTTGAGGATAAATAAGCTTGTCTGATCTCTTCAAACGCAGACTCGCCAAGACTTTAGCATTGTCATACCCCATTTTTTGACCGATTGATTTTGTTCGGCGTTTAAAACCTTCTTGCCCTCTTTGTCATTTCTGACGAAATTTCGGCAGAGAGGTATTTTAAAATACCTCATTTGTTGTTTCTTTTATATTTATTCTTTTTCTATTATTATTATTATTGTTTATTATTTTTACCATTATTTGTTATTATTATTATCTTCTTCATTTTTAATTTTATTTATTTATTTATTTTCCTTTTATTTTCTGTTTTTATTAATTTTCGTTTTTTTATATATATTTATTTAATTTAATTATTTTGTTTTTATTATTTAATTCTATTTTTGTCCTTTTTTTTTTCTGATTAAAAAAATCAGAAAAAAATTGAAAGTCAACTTCTCCAAAACAGCAAAGGACGTTTCTGCAGAAAGATCAGAACAGTGTACTTCCTTGTCCAATTTCAGATTTTTGTTCCCCATTGGTGTATATAGTGAATAGCAATTAATGAACAGGAAAGGGAAAAACTACTCAGCCGCAGAGCAAACAACAAAAAAATCCAAACAAACCCTAATTTTTCTAGATCTGAAACATCATCAAAAAAACCAAACCCCAAATCAAATCCAGAAGCAAAAAAACCATCCACAACATAAACATCAAAACCCAGAAATCATCAACATCCATCGAATCAAACGAAATCAGAATCAACCAAAACCCTCATTCCTTTTTTTCAAAAAAAATCCAGAACCCAAATCATTCACAAATTCAAAAACAAAACCCTCTGTTTTTCTTTTTCCAGAACGAAAAACAATTCAAAAAAAACCTCTTTTTTTTTCCAGAAATCAGAATCCAAAAAAACGGAACCCATTTTCATCAAACCATCATCACCATCTGAACAAACCCAGATCAAACATACTTTTTTTTTCCGAAACAAAATCAAAAAAACCGAATCAAAGAAGAAGAGGAGAAGAAGAATCAAGCATAGACGAAAGACATAAGAAAAATCAGAACCAAATCCACAAGAAAAACGAACACCAGAGGTGTTCTTTCTCTTCTTTTTCCTCAACTTTTTTTTTCCTTCGATCTGAACTTGTTTTGTTTTGTTTGTTAATTTTGATTTGGGGTTTGGGTTTAAGTGGTTATTTGGGGTGGGGTTTTGAAAAAAAATGGAGTTTGTTTTGGTGAGAAGAGAAACGAGAGAGAAGAGAAAGATGAAGGGATGAACACGGCGGCGGGTGAGAGGGAGAGAAGAAGAGGCTACGGCGGGTGAGAGAGAGAGGAAGAAGAGAAAAATGATTTTTTTTAGGGTTAGGGGTATTTATACTCCAACACGATCCGGTGTGCGCGTGTCTATCGCAGCACACCGTGCACCCTCGCTTATCAGCCACTGATCTTTATCAGATGGCCTAGATCTTTTCCTTTTAAATTTAGATCAGGGCCGTCTGATCCATCAGACGGCCAGAATTGATCCTGGTTTTTTTTTGTTTGTTTTTTTACACAGGTTGGGCCTTACAGTTCTGCTGCTTTTTACACCCCCTGTTTATTTCGTTTTCATGTCCACACCCCCCTGTTTTAATTTTATTTTTATTTTTTTTAGCTTATGAGATAAGTGCTTTTGGCATAAGCTATTTTAGCTTTTATTTTAGCCAATCAAGCATGATGTTGAGGCTCTTTTTATTTTCCTATTTATTTGATATTTAAAAGTTGTTAATATTACTTTATGTCTTTGTTTATCTTAGCTAATTTTATTTTTTAAGCTTATGAGATAAGTTCTTTTGGCATAAGCTATTTTAGCTTTGTTTAGCCTTGTAAAGCATGATGTCGAGGTTTATTTTCATTTGTCTTAGTTTCGTATTTATTTATTTATGCTATTTATCCATTGCATATCATATTTATTTCATTACATCGATTTATTCATCATTTTTTTTACCTTTATTTTATTATCGTAACATTGAGTATTTATCGCTTATTAATTGCCATTTACTTTTGCTCTTGAAGTTAGGATGTAAATAGGCCAAATGTAAACTCTAAATAAAAGTGCATAGCATACCCCCTCTCTTGCATCATTTCATATTTATTTTCTTGCATAGATTTTAGAGTGTGATTAGGCCAATGTACCCTAAATGAAAAATTGCATCTCATGCATATTTATTTTTTTATCGCTTTCCGCCAATATGCGTAACGTTAAATTCCGAGGGAAAAGGCGTCGCTTTGATCAAAATATCATTGCAAATTGTCTTCGCGTTTAATTTATTTGTTATGACGTTTTAGATTAGTGTCATTTTGCGCGCGTAACCATTACCTATTTTCTTCTCAAAAAATGAGGTCAAAACCTCTTTCAAAAAAAATACATAATTATTTTCTTTTCGAAATATCATGGAAACACAAAAATTTTCATCAAACATTTCTATCAAAAACCTTGGAATTCAAACCAAGTGTTCTTTTTCTATCAAAAACCTTGGAATTCAAACCAAGTGTCTTTTATCACTTCAAATATTTTCTCAACAAATCTTGGATTTTAAACCAAGTGTCCGCGTCTTATTTTCATAATCAAACTTTAATCAATTTAACTATATAGATTTTTTTCACAAACTAACATCAATCAAACTCACATTTTGCCACTTTCAAAACTTTAAAATCAAACAAACAAATTTACTCGTCTTTTTATCCCGAACTACGGTGGTTTGATCCCTCGGGTACGTAGGCATGAGACTTGTCTCTCCAATCAATAAAATCAACAAAAACATTTTTCCTTTTCCATCACTTTAAACTTCTTTTTTTATCATCACTTTAATTCTCATACTTATACATTTTTACAAGCAAATAAAATTAAGCGCATAGATAGAAATAAAAACAAGAGGTTCCTATAGAGTACTATAGATACTTAGGGTGCTAATACCTTCCCTTCGTATAACTAACCCCCGAACTTTGTTCTCTAAAAAATAGGGTTTTTTTCGAACTTTTTCCCTTTCCCTCGGATAAATTAAAGATCGGTGGTGGAACATTAAATTGCGATTCGAAGTTAATTAATAACTTGATATCCAAAAATCACCGCGACAAGCATCAAGAATGGGAGCTCTAACGTGTTCAAGGTCGTCAGACACTCCAGCAAACATGAATCTATCAGGAAGACCAAGTTGCTCAAAGATGAAGCTTAGGAGCCTTGGATGAGAGATCAATTTGGAAGGATTGTCAAACTTTTGAGCCTCACAGATTGTCTCACATAGATGTTGAAAGATGTAAGCAGGTAGATTCATTTTCCTTTTGGTGGAGAGGAAGTAGATAAAGTGTCTCTGATCCCAATTCAGAGAGTCACTGCCAGTATCCCTTGGTAGAAAAGATGAGAATAAAATCTTAGCAAAAACCTTTTCATGATCATTCAGATGACTAACCTTTTTGGACAACTTCTGATCCTTGAAACAAAGTCTGGCTATATCATTTAGATATACTGACTTTCTTCCAGAAGCTGCAGTGTAGAGTCTTATCATTCCAGTGTTGGGAAGATTTAGCATCTTGGCCAAATTGCTTCTTGTTAAGATGACTTGAAAGCCTCCAACACTAGAGTGAATTTCTGTTTCAGTGAATTTTCTCAAACCTAATTCTTCTCTTGATTTTCCTTTATTTTCACTTGGGTTCTGATCGATTATTCGCTGAAGTTCAGCATTAGCATCTACCAAAGTCACAACTTCACTCTTTCTCCAGAAATCAAACACTAAATTGGAGTAGATAGGTCCATTAAGCATATCCAAGTAGTGCCCCCAGCCTTGTCCAGTGAAGAATTCCTTGTAGTCATGTCCATTGACTTTCAAGGCCTCAAAGTCTATTGGTCTTTCCATAACCAATTTACTTTCTTCAAACCTAAGATTCATAGTTGCATCCTTAAGATAAGAGTCCTGAGCATAGATGTTTATTGGAATGTCCTCAGGGAATCTTGGTGCATAAGATGAACTTGCCATTGTTGAGGTTAGCGAACAGGGTTTTGCTAGTATGAGGGAGAAAGAAAGTGCTCTGGGTTTTAGAAGAGAGGGGCGAGATGTGAAAGTAAACTTGTGCGAGAAAAGAATAAAGTGATTTTGAAAAACTCTAGTAAAAACAATGATGGGGGAGTACATTCGTTGCAATAAAGAATTTCGTCATAAACTGCCTTTACACTAACCAACCACAGACTAAAGAGTAAAGACAAAATAATTGACACGTGTACTCCACATGGGTAAACACTTCAGGGTTTAAAGAGTTTCAGCGTCTGAAGACCTTCCAGAGTTCAGAGGCTGAATCCACAATTTTGTAAGTCAGAGCTTGATATCTTCAGAGACCAAAGTCATGTTCAGATGCTTTTTTGATAAAATCCAGTCTTTCAACTGCTAAGGGTTTTGTAAATATATCAGCCCATTGTCTTTTAGTTTCAATGTATTGAATATTTACACTACCCTTCTAAACAAGGTCTCTTATAAAATGATGTTTAATTTCAATATGTTTAGCTCTTGAATGCAAAATTGGGTTTTTAGAAAGTTGAATAGCTGCAGTGTTATCACAGAAAAGTGGAATATTGTGACTATTAACTTTGTAATCCTCTAACTGATATCTCATCCAGAGTAGTTGTGCACAACACTTGGCTGCTGATATGTATTCTGCTTCTGCTGTGGACAAAGCTATTGTAGTTTGTCTTTTGCTAGCCCAAGATATAAGATTTTCACCCACAAATTGACAATTGCCACTTGTAGATTTCCTCTCTATCTTATCTCCAGCAAAGTCAGCATCACAGAATCCTATCAGCTTATAATCATTTGTTTTTTTATAAAATAATCCAAGATTTTTGGTTCCTTTCAAATATCTAAAGATTCTCTTTACAGCCGTAAGATGAGATTCTCTAGGATCTGATTGGAATCTAGCACACAAACATACACTAAACAAAATATCAGGCCTTGATGCAGTTAGGTAAAGTAAAGAACCTATCATACCTCTGTAGAGCTTCTGATCAACTTTGCCTTATGAATCCTCCTTGCTGAGAATGCTTGTTGGATGCATTGGTGTTGTCATTGGTTTGCAGTCATCCATGTTGAATTTCTTCAGCAGCTCCTTTGTATACTTTGTTTGATGAATGTAGGTGCCATCTTTGTCTTGGTTTATTTGTATTCCCAGAAAGAATTTTAGCTCTCCCATCATGCTCATTTCAAATTCCTCCTGCATAATCTTAGAAAATTCCTTGCACAAAGATGGATTAGCAGATCCAAAAATAATATCATCAACATAAATTTGAATAATTAGAATGTCATTCTTATATGTTTTGCTGAAGAGAGTATTGTCAACTTGACCTTTTTGAAAACCTTTTTCAACTAAGAAATTGCTCAGTCTTTCATACCAAGCTCTTGGAGCTTCTTCAGACCATAAAGAGATTTCTTTAACTTAAAAGCTTGGTGAGGATGTGAAGCATCCTCAAAACCAGGAGGTTGTCTGACATACACTTATTCAGAAATGAAGCCATTTAAGAATGCACTTTTAACATCCATTTGATACAAAATAATACTATGATAAGTAGCATAGGAAAGAAGTAGTCTGATAGCCTCAAGTCTAGCAACAGGAGCAAATGTTTCAGTGTAGTCAATCCCCTCTTGCTGACTGTACCCTTGAGCTACCAGTCTTGCCTTATTACGAACAACTTCTCCTTGTTTATTTAACTTGTTTCTGTAGACCCATTTTGTTCCAATGATATTCTTCTTGGAAGGTTTGGGTACTAAGCTCCATACTTCATTTCTTTCAAACTGGTTGAGCTCTTCTTGCATTGCAACAATCCATGCATCATCAGCTAGTGCTTCATCAGTTGAACTTGGTTCCACTAAGGAGATTAATCCAATCAATGAGTCTTCATTTCTGAAGCTTGATCTGGTTTTTCTTGGACTGTCCTTGTTTCCCAAGATTAGCTCTTCTGGATGAGAGGATTTGTATTTGAAAGATTGTTTTGATTGTTCAATTCTGCTTGGACTGCTTCTGATGAGTTCTGATGCTGGGTGATCTTCAGAGTCCAAGGTTTCAGGAGCTGAAATAGTTTCTTCAGAGGTTGGTTGAGCTGGTCCTGATGTCTCTTCAGGTTCTGATTCTTCATCATCTGATAGTTGTATATCTGCAAAGTTCTCAACTAGCTCTAACACTTTGTCAGGCTGCTTGTCATCAAATTTTATGTGCATACTTTCTTCCACTGTATGAGTTTCAGAATTATACACTCTGTATGCTTTTGAGCGTTCAGAGTATCCAATAAAGATACCCTTGTAAGCTTTAGCATCAAATTTCTTCAGATGAACTTTTGTATTCAGAATGTAACATGTACACCCGAATTGATGAAAATAGGATACATTGGGTTTCTTTCCCTTAAATAGTTCATATGCTGTCTTATTCAAAATAGGTCTAATATAAATTCTATTTTGAACATAACATGCTGTGTTTACAGCTTCTGCCCACAGATACTTAGCAATGTTAGTCTCATGCATCATGGTTCTGGCCATTTCTTGCAGAGTTCTATTCTTTCTTTCTACAACTCCATTTTGCTGTGGAGTTCTAGGAGAAGAGAACTCATGTAAGATGCCATATTTTTCACAAAAATTTTCAAACATTTCATTTTCAAATTCACCACCATGATCACTTCTAACTTTCAAAATGTGTAAACCTTTTTCTTTTTGTATCTGTGTGCAGAAACTACTAAAGACATCATATGCATCATCCTTATTTCTGAGGAATTTAACCCAAGTCCATCTACTGTCAATACCTGTACCTTTGATTACCTTTGAACACTATGGACTTGTCAGATTCTCTAATTACAGTACATAACCCTTTATCAAAGTTAACCACAAACCCATTGTCACAAAATTGACTGATGCTAAATAGGTTGTGTTTAAGTCCATCTACAAACCAAACATTATTAATAGAAAGGGAGGAATTACCTACAATACCTGTACCTTTGATCTTGCCTTTCTGATTTCCTCCAAAGCCGACTGTTCCACCATCTTCAAGTTTCAATGATGTGAACAATTTCTTATTACCAGTCATGTGCCTTGAACATCCACTATCCAGATACCATGATTGATTACTATTTTCTTTCAGTCTGGATAGCTGTAGAATAAACAAGGTCAATCATTGTAATAATATCCTCTACATTCATTGTGAAGTTCTCTCCAATAATCATTTGCTTTGTCCACTTCAGCAGCTGTGGAAGTAAAGTAATGTTTTGGAACATAAGCTTTTCTTCCATAGCTGATCACTTGCTTCCATTCATCTGATTTGAAATGATTTTTCCTACAATGAAAATCTGAATAAGAAATAATTTTACATCTTACCCATTGTTTACTGGGTCCAGTTTGGTTAGTTCTATAACCTTTCGTTCTTCTTTGCCTCTGTGAAAAACTTTGTGGACTATTAAAGAATTTTCTTTGAAAATTTGGTCTTTGAAAATTGACCCTCTTAGTCCATTGATTTTGAAATCTAGGCTTTGATTGATAATCACCATAGAACTTAGATTGCTTTTCTAATCTAGGATTAGTTTTGCTTATCAGAGTCTTATGTTGATTATTATCATCAGCTTAGTTTGTTTTAGAGTCTGATTGGATGAGCTTCTGAGTCCCAAAGTTTTCAGAGTCTTAGACTTGATAGTCTCAGGTTGTGAACACTCAGGTCCTGAGTTGCTCTCTTTGGGGTTCTGATGAACAGCCTCTGATGTAGATTCAGAGCTTGTCTTGCAGACCCGAGAGGTACCTTCAGAGTCTGAAACAATCATAGCTTTGCCTTTGTTTTTCTCAGGCACAAAAGTTGAATAAAGATTATCAGGAATGTTATTTAAACAAATGTAAGGATTTTGTTTCCCATATGATTTACCATATGAGTAACCAATTCCTTCACCTACATTTTTATAAACATTATAAATCATAGACGCCATTTTACTTTTGTTGACGTTCTGATGAACAAATTCCTAAAGAGCAACCTCGTGCTCATCAATAGGTTTGTTACATATCGTGCACCCATTTTCAAGTTCTTCAATTTTGATTAAAGAATTCTTATATAGAGCTTGAAAATGTTCAGCTTTCTTTGCTAACTCATCCTTTTGTGTTTTTAAACATTTTAGTTTAGAGGATGATTTAGCAAACTTGCTTAAAGACATACCAAGGTAAGTTAAGAGTTGTTCTTTAGAATAATTTAAAAGTACCTGTTCAGATTCATCAGAGTCTGATTCATCAGAGTCTTCATCAGCTGTAGCCATCAGAGCCACATTTGCTTCTTCATCATCACTATCTGAGGATACTTCCAGGTCTTCAAACGTTGTCATTAGGCTCTTCTGAAATCTCCTCTTGTAGCTACTGAACTTCTTGTTCTTGTCCTTTTATGAAGCTTCAGGACATTCAGCAATGAAGTGTCCTGGTTTGTTGCACTTGAAGCAATTCTTCTCTTCTGTGGTGGGAGTGCTCCTTGAACTATTTCCTTTACGACTCTTACTCATCCTTGCCCATTTTTGAAAGTTTCTGGTGAACATGGCAAGTTCTTTATCTTCTTCTTCTTCTTGATCATCTGAGGAAGAATCCTCCTCAACCTCCAGAGTTTTAGCTTTGACAGCTTTTGAAGATTTCTTGGTTGAAGTTAAAGCTACTGATCTTTCCTTCTTCTTCACTGCATCTGCATTCAATACCATCTCATGGCTCTTGAGATTGCTCATCATCAATTTCATTAACATAGTGGTAAATGCTATCTTTCCACCATTCAAATCTTAGAGCATCACCACTAAAGATTGGAACCTTTTTGTTACTAGAATCATGATTAGACGCTGAAGAGGTAGAAGTCATGTTGTCGTAGTTGTATTGAACGTTGGATAGATCTGAACCAGAAGATGTAGGAATAGGTGTAGGTGTAGATGTTGTTTCCCCAGACATACAGTGTTTTTCAAAGATCTTTTACTATCTCACTGCGAAGTGATTAAAGACAGAACCGGAGCTCTGATACCAATTGAAGGTGAAAAACACAAGAAGGGGGGTTGAATTGTGTTTTGAAATATTGATTCTTTTGCTTTAAGAAATATAGAAATGCAGCGGATATAATAAACAAGACTAAACACAAAACACAAATAAAACAGTGAGAGAGAGAGAGAGAGAAAGAGAGAAAGCACACACATAAATTTTATACTGGTTCCTCTCACAAAACGAGAGTAGTCCAGTCCCCTTGCACTTCCAAGGGATTTTACTATAATCACAAAGATTACACAACTAATGCTCAAGCACACAAGCAAGAGACTTCCTTGCTCTAGGTCACACAAGACAAAGAGACTTCCTTGCTCTAATCACACAAGATTAGAGACTTCCTTGCTTAAGCACACAAGCTTAAGACTTCCTTGCTTAAGTCACACAAGACTTAAGATTTCTTGCTCTAAGTCACACAAGACAAAGAGACTTCACAAACTAACTTAATACACAGATTAAGTAGGACTGAAAGTTCTAAGCAAGACTCTCTAAACACTAAACTCAGAGTCTGTAATATCAAAAGATATTTAACTTAGAATGTTACACAAGAAAGAATAACACAGTTCATAGCTTGAATATGATTTGAATCTTTCTGAGTTCAGATGATCTTCCAGTCGTCTTCTCTCTATCAGGATGTCTTCTATTTATACTCTAGGTATAAAGACGTTGAGAAAAGAACCGTTGGTTGTACACTCTCCTTTTTGTTGACAAGACGGTTGTACTATTTGACAGGACCGTTGTACTATTGCATTGGTTATTAGCTGTCTTCCTTCAGAAAGAGTTCTTCAGGATCTGATGATATCGTTTCTTTGATCTTCTGAAGATGTACACCAGCTTCAGACTATGTTTCTTTCTTTGGCCTCTGAGGACTTCTTCAGAGGCTCTGATGTTTCTAACTTTTCAGAGCCTTAACACTTCAGACTGTGTCCTTCAGATGTAGAAATGATGATCTACGTGGATGATATTTTTACTTTGTTCCTGCACACTAAATCATTCATTAGTAATACCAATTGTCCATTTAATACCTTGTTATCATCAAAACTTAGGGTGTTTTATGATTAAAACTCATTTTGTTCCAACAATATTAACATAAGTGTTTCTTTTTTATAATTTATACGGGGCCTATATTTCTAGTCAAATATTAATACGCATGCCTAACATTTTATCTTTAGTCCCTATATTTCTACTCTTATATAAATACAATTGTCTATTTTTTTTATAATTTATAAAAGGACCAATATTTCTACCCATATATTAATATAAGTGTTTCTTTTTTATAATTTCTACGGGGTTATATATGTCTTTAAAATCCACAATTCACTTCTTTACCTATTATATAATCATTTTAAATTTACACACATATGTTTCTACATGGACCAATATATTTCTACTCATATATTAATATGAGTAGAAATATTTAATTTTTTATCAGGAACAATATTTCTATTCATATATTAATATACATGTCTACAATATCTATAATTTTTATTCATATTCATACACGTGCCTATTTATTTTTAAAATTTTTACAAAGACTAATATTTTTACTAATATATTAATACAAGTGTATTTTTATAACGGGACTATTTTCACATTCTACAATATTTATACTATGATAAAAAAAATCGCGGTAACGCCGCGACCCGTGCGTACGCACGGGTATTATCCTAGTTGAAATTCTGGCACCTACCGGGGACAAATGTTAAGACAGACGCTATAGCACTTGTCGTATGTAACCAGTCGTAATACTAAGACAAATGCTCTAGCATGTGTCCACAGTAGCGAATAATGAACAATTAAAACAAACAGACAATAAATGTAAAAAACACAGAGTATTGTTAACCCAGTTCGGCGTAAACAACGACCTACTCTGGAGGCTACCAAGCCAGGAAGGAATCGACTATAATAGATCTAGATCTAAGCCCTCAGCAAACATACAAGTTTACAACTTATCACCTAGATTCTACCCGTGCTAACTCAACCTAGGAACTCATAAGTTTGAGACCCCGTCTCACTTCCTTTCAATCACACACCCTGTGATTATAACAGTAATACAATACAGTGTGGTTTCACTCACCAAAAACAAACAGTCTCCGTACTTAAAAGCTTAGGAGAAGTTCCCAAATTACAAGACAAAAAACAGTCCTAAGTTGCATCAAAGATATACAAGAAAGGCTCACAATACACAAGACTCAAACCCTAAAACTATATTCTTCAAATACGGCTTCAGTAGTCTTTAGGTTTTTAGTCTTCACACACATATATATATATATATATATATATATATATATATATAACCTGAGTTAGCATGGGCTAGGTCTTCATCTTGGGCTTCAAACTTCAGTCGTTCTTTTGCAAAGTCCAGCACACACGAAATGGAAAGAATCACTTGTTTCCATAAATGGCGTAGCATCTTCTGGAAATACTTCTTGGTACATCCGCCTTATAAACCCTTGTTTAAAACGTGTGTCTTGATACACAAGAAAGGCGAAAATATTGCTCAGATGAATCTTCAAAGATATGGCGCACAAATAAAACATTAATTACCGGCATGACAGATGTTGTACCCACATGCTACGGAATCTGGTCCAACATCTTGCTAGAACTTTTTTTTTGCAAAATGAGGCCAACATACAAAACACCAACAATCTCCCCCTTTGGCAAATTTTGGTTAAAACAAGCTAAGACAAGTTCTGGAGAGATGCAATACATACCTTCCTTCAAGTCAACGCAAACACACAGCTAAGAAAGAAGATAATACATTGCCACATTATTTTCAAAAGAGATCTTCAAGAGAAAAATAACGAACAAGCAGCATCAGAGGCATGCAACAGGGGAAACTAACAACTTAGCTTCATAGAGTACAAGATAGGACAGAAATAAACTCTCACAAGCCATAAGCACCATACAGTTTGAATCATCATAGGAAAAATAAATTCCTACACCTCTGAGAAAAACAAATTCTCACGTATTAAGTAAAAGTGGATTTCCTTTTTGAACAGACTAGATGCCTTAGCATTTGGAATGGCATCTGTCAAACACAACATGCATCACAACATTTATACTACTCCCCTTGAGTTCATGCATATCACACAATATAGAGTGCTCCCCCTCAACAGAGCATACATACATGTACCAGAGCATATAAACACATACAAGATACTTGCTCCCCCTCATGTTTTGCACATACAAACATACAAATGGTATAGCATATGTCACATCATCATCACGAACAGATACTACTACTCCCCCTTTTTAGCCATAATTTTGACAAACATAAACTTCATGCATAGATGGAAGAAAAACATAAGTAGCATCACATTAGTATACCATTATTACATACCATAAGCACATGTAAGTGCACAAAATATCCTGGGCATAACCCTCAAAATAAAGTCAAACAAAAATAAGCATGAACAGAAAACACGAGTAAAACACATCAAGCAGAGAAGCTTTCATCAGAGCCCTCCATAACAGGTTCACCATCACCAGCATCATCATCATTGTTGTCAGCACCAGCATCTTCAAGCTCTAAGGTCTGGATAACAGCTTCCAGCTTCAGCTTCTGGTCTTCCAACTTCTGCCTCTGGTCCTCTAACCCTTTGCAGGTAGCTTTCAGCTCTGCAATCACATCCTTCCTTGTCAGCACTGCAGATGACTTCTGGACAGATACTGCAGCAATATCAGGGGCATGTGACCCTTCAAACAACTTACTGTGCAGAATCAAAGGAGCTTTCCTACTCATTGTGAAGTTAGAACTCCTTAGAATACCAGGTTGTTGATTCAGAATAATACCACATAATAAAGATGGAAATGCAATAGGCTTCTTAATGGCCATACTGTCAGCATGCTTCAAGGTCTGGTTAAAAATATAAGTCCCATAATCATACTTTGTCTTGGACCCTATAGTGTAAATAAGCCTGGCTAGATCAGTAGAGATATCAGAGGTATGCACAGTGGGCACCCAATTCACAGTACCTATCTTGTTCAAACAATCAAACTTCACAGTCAGTTTGCTAGAGGACACCTTCTTACCCTTAGGCCAGTGCTTCATACTCCCATTAGTAATTGCCTTGGCTAAATCACCATCAGTCAGCTCCACTTCAGAGGTCCTATCATCATCCCTTCCCAGAAAATTATTGATTATAGATGGGGAGAAAGTAACACATAGACCACGCACAAACACCTTATGAAATTCAGGGCTTTGGGGGTTATCACAATCTTCAGGGACATTCACAATAAATTCCCTCACAAGCTGCTCATAACATTCACCTAATCCCCACACAGTCTTAATCAAACCAGCTTCCCCTATCATGCTAACAATTTCAGTATACTCCAGGGCTTCTTTTTCAAGCTCTTTCTCTAAAGCAACTCTCCTATGGACAACATATTTCCATTTACCAACACAACTAGGGAGATGGAAAGAGATATTATCAATGGCAACTTCAAGTACATTCGCTGGTACTTTCTTGCCACCCACACTTTTTCTGCCAATAGAAGCTCCACCAGATGCTTCACCTTTAGTCACAGAAACTTCATCCTCAAAATTAGAGTCACTGTCATCAGCCTTCCTCTTCAACTGTTTCTTCTTGACAACAGGAGTCTCATATTTGCTTCTTGGTCTAGGAGGACCATACATGATTTTCTTGGCAGGTTTCTTCACCTGTTCAACAGCTGGGACCTTGGGGACGGATGGTACAGCTTTCCTAGACTGACTTCTCAATCTCTTGGCTACACCAGAACCATAAGTTTTCACCAGGGGAGTAAACAAAGAATCTGTCTCCTCCACATCAATCACCTTCTTCTCAACCACCACAACTTTCTTTCCTTTACCAGCAATACTCACAGTCTTATCACCAGCTGACTTGTCCTTATCACCATACACACTCTCCTCCTCCTCAGACTCACTAGGGGTACCTTCACTTTCACTCCACTTATCAGTCTCTGTCTTCTCACTCTCTACAGACTGGGATTTCTCAGCAGCATCTTCAGCCACCACATTCTTATCAGCCTCTTCACACTCAGTAACAGTCTTATCAACTTATAGAACAATATTCTGCAATAGTATCAGGATGACGATCCTGTTGGTCCAAAGATGCTTTAGCATCTGGCACAACATCATATTGGGGAACAGAGTCCTTGATGGAATTCAGAGCATCATCAACAACAGTATCACCAGTTTCAATAGTCTTATCAATAGGAACAGTATCAACTTCCATGTCATCAGTACTAGGAACTACATCAGATTCCTTCATAGTATTTAAGTCAGCAGTATCTAGGGTTTCAATCTGACTAATTTTCCCTAAATTCTCCAATTCTACAGATTTTTCAACTACTCTAGTTTCAACAAAACCAGAATCAGAGGGTAAAGCATTTTTACCTGTTAAATCATGGCCAGAAGCGCCAACATCAGTCGTAACATCGCTCAATTTGAATGGATTGTCATAATGATACAGGTCTGACATAGAGAGACCGATCGTTGCAGTCGATTCTCCTCTTTTCCTCCTTGATTTAGATTTTGAACTCTTTTTAGATACAACGGGATATTTAGTCACTTTATCCTTCTTTACAGTGTTCTTTGATTGAGTTGATCTGACTTCCAACTCCGATGCATGCACAGCATCAAGAGGTGTAACTTGTACAACTATCGTCGTTGATTGTTCCTTAGCTTTTGAGCGTGTAGACTTTGATGGAGTAGAAGTTTTGTCTTCGACATTCTTGTTCAAAGATACTTCAGTGGATTGAGACATGGTTTGAAGAAGAATTTTTAGCGGTTTAGGGATGTTTGAAATTTTTGGAGAAGACGAGAGGTTTGGAGGCGTAGTAGGATTTAGAAGCAAAAGGTTTTTGTATACTAAAAGCATCAATCACACTAATGTAGCGTGTGATGAAGTAGTTAAGGGAAGTTTTTAAGACTCTCCCTAAATTAGTGTGCGCAAAACAGGAGTGGAGAAAGAAAATAACTGCTGCACTCTTTTTGAACTTTACCTGCTACAAATCTTCATGCAGGCAAATTCCTAATTTTCCCCTTAGCTTCTCAAATTGAATAGCATCTACTGCAGTTGAAAGGGACACACAATTCTGCTTCTTACTAAACCACGATATCAGATTTTCTCCTAAGAAGAAGCAACCTCGAAAAGTGCTCTTCCTATCATCAGCACTACCAGTCCAATCGGCATCACAATACCCAATAAGTTATGAGTTATCACTATGTGAATACATCATGCCATAGTCACATGTGCCACTAATGTACTTGAGTATCCTTTTCACTTTGGTTAAGTGACTCATTTTTGGATCAGCTTGATATCTTTCACACACACCCACTGCAAAGCTAATATCAGGTCTACTAGCTGAAAGATATAAAAGACTCCCTATCATACTTCTATAGAGACTTTGATCAACACTAACACCCTTCTCATCTTTTGTCAATTTCAAGTGTGTAGGTGTTGGAGTTCTCTTGTGACTAGCACTATCCATCCCAAACTTCTGAACAATATTCTTTGCATACTTACTCTGAGAGATAAATATTGTTTCATCCATTTGTTTCACCTGAAGTCCAAGAAAGAAAGTTAATTCACCAACCAAGCTCATCTCAAATTCTGACTGCATCTGTTTGATAAAATGCTCCACCATCTGGCTTGACATCCCACCAAACACTATATCATCAACGTAGATTTGAGCTATCATCAATTTTCCATGTTCTTCCTTCACAAACAATGTTTTATCACGTCCTCCTTTCATGTAGCCATGATTGACCAGAAATTCAGTCAATCTCTCATACCAAGCTCTAGGAGCTTGTTTCAAACCATAAAAAGCTTTCTTTAACTTGTAGACATGATCAGGAAGATTCGGATTAACAAAACCTTTTGGTTGTTCCACATACACCTCTTCATTTAAGTACCCATTGAGAAAGACACTCTTTACATCCATCTGGAAGAGTTTGAATTGTAGAATACAAGCAACACCAAGTAATAGCCTTATGGACTCCAACCTGGAAACAGGTGCAAAAGTCTCATCAAAGTCTAATCCTTCTACTTGAGTATATCCTTATGCTACAAACCTTGCCTTGTTTCTCGTAATAGTTCCATTCTCATAAGATTTATTTTTGTAAACCCATTTGGTACCTATTACATTCATGTCTTCTGGTCTAGGAACAAGATCCCAAACCTCACTTTTTTCGAACTGGTTCAGCTCTTCTTGCATGGCACTAATCCAGTAATTATCAATGAGAGCCTCCTTGACATTCTTTTGTTCTATCTTTGACACAAAGCAGGAGTTTAAGATTATACCTTGATTTCTTCTTGTAGTGATACCTTCATCTAGATTACCTATGATCAGATCCTTGGGATGATTTTTCTAGACTCTGATAGATGGTCCTTTGCTAGATGGAGCAGTAGTTGTATCTGAACCAGAATTATCAGGGGTTACCTCAGATTCTTCTACACTTGCAGTCTCTTCAGACTGGTATATGAAAGGTCCAACATCTGTCTCCACATCTGTCTTATGGTCAGATGGTACATCATCTATCACCACATTTATTGATTCTATCATCACTAGTGTTCTGTAGTTATACACTCTGTAGGCTCTGCTATTTGTAGAATAGCCCAGAAATATACCTTCATCACTCTTGGAATCCATTTTCCTTCTCTGTTCTCTATCTACCTGAATGTAGCACTTACTTCCAAATACGTGAAAGTATTTTATAGTAGGTTTTCTTCCTTTCCACAATTCATACAAGGTAGTTGTTGTTCCAGACCTTAGAGTTACACGATTAAGAATGTAGCAAGTTGTATTCATGGCTTCAGCCCAAAAACGTTGAGGAAGTTTCTTTGAGTGTAGCATGACTCTAGCACATTCTTGTATAGTTCTATTCTTTCTTTCCACTACACCATTTTGTTGAGGTGTAATAGGAGAGGAGAATTCATGCCTAATTCCTTCAGCAGTACAAAACTCAGAGAATTTTGAGTTTTCAAACTCTCTTCCATGGTCACTTTTGATTCTGACAATTTCACTCCCATTTTCCCTTTGAAGTTGTTTACACAAGTCCTTGAAAGCAATAAATGTATCTGACTTTTCTTTTAGGAAATTGATCCATGTGAATCTTGAATAGTCATCTACAACTACAAATGCATACCTTTTACCACCTAGACTCTCTACTTGCATAGGACCCATCAAATCCATATGTAGTAGTTCAAGCACCTTTGAAGTAGTCAGATGCTGCAGCTTGGGGTGTGGTATCTTCGTCTGCTTCCCAATTTGACATTCACCACAAATGTTGCCTTCTTCAATCTTTAGTTTAGGTACTCCTGTTACTGCATCTTCAGCTATGACTTTCTTCATACTTCTCAGATTTAGATGACCCATCTTTTGATGCCATAACTTGACTTCAACTTCTCTAGTTATGAGACCAGTAGAGATTTGAGCACTTTCTTCAGATACCCATAAGTAGCAGTTGTCCTTTGACCTGACTCCTTTCATAATAGATTTACCATCCTCATTTAAAACAGTGCACTCAAAATTTGTGAAGTTCACCCTCATTCCTTGATCACATAATTGACTGATACTTATAAGATTTGCAGTCAATCCTTCCACCAAAAGAACATTATCAAGTTTAGGGAACTCATTTGCAGTGAGTCTTCCTATACCTTTGATTTGACCTTTGGCTCCATCACCAAATGTAACATAGCTAGTGGTATATGCTTTAACATCAGTTAGATAGCTTCCAATACCAATCATATGTCTTGAACAACCACTATCAAAGTATCAATCATTTATGGAAGATGCTCTTAGGGATGTATGGGCTATGTGAGCAACATAATTTGCCTTTGGTTTCCCTTCCTTCTTTGCATTACTAGAACCTGATTCATACTTAGGATTATTAAGCCTTTTCGGGAATCCATACAGCCTAAAGCAAAAGGGTCTAATGTGACCTTTTCTACCACAGTAATGACAAATTCAACCCTTAGATTTAGGACTAGGTTTTGCATACTGATGTTGTTGGGGATGTTGTGGCATCTGTCTGGTTTTATTAGGATCATAGGTCTCTTTAGCAGGAACAAATGTGCTTGTAGAGGCAACCTTTTTCTTCTTAGGGTAAGTATATTCTACTCCAATCCCCTTTGGTTTTCCAGGAACTTGACCCTCAACTAGTATATCTAATCTCTCAGTCCCATTATTTAGAAGTCTAAGTTGTTTATTTAAACTGGTCAGCTTATAGTTCAATGTGGTTACCTCATCATTAAGAGCAGATGCCTCAGACAGATGCTTTGCCTTCTCAGATTGCAGTTGAGCTGTAAGTTGTGCAATTTGAGACTAATACTTCATCTTCTTAGTATGCAACTGATCCATAGTGCTTTGTTGTTGCTAACACACCTCTTCACTTCTATGACACAATTCTTTATAGGATGCAGCTAACTCATCAAAAGTCAATTCTTCATCATATAGGGCAGTGATGTGATTTGCAGATTCAGAGTAAGCATCATCTTCAGAGTCATCCTCATCAGACCAAGTGACTGCCATTACCTTCTTCCGTTTCTTCAAGAAAGTTGCACATTCAGTTCTAATGTGTCCATAACCTTCACATTCATGGCATTGAACACCTTTACCTGCAATAGTCTTCTCTTCAGGTCTAGGCTTTCTTGCACTATTAAACTTTATGTTACTATCAAAATAGATGCCTTTAACATTTGTCCTGGGTCTTCTGTCCATCTTCTTAAGTATCTTGTTGAACCGCCTCTCTAGGAGTACCATGGCTTCTGATAGACTTTCATCAAGTTCCAGAAGATTTTCTACTTCCTCATTCTCAGTGGTGCTGGATGTAAGAGCTATACTCTTCTTTCTCTTCTCAGTTTTCTCTTTAGCAGCCATGAATATCGTGCACTTCTTCTATGGTAGTAACTTTCATATCAAACATCTTAGGCAGAGATCTAAGCATTTTCCTTACCATCCTTTCCTCACTTAGATTTTCTCCTAAGGTATCAGAGTTGTTAGCATACTCGAAGATGGTCATGTGAAAGTCATGGACAGATTGATCTTCACCCATCAATAAATTCTTAAATTTGACAGTCAGAAGCTGTAGCCTTGAATTTTTCACCTTTGCAGTACCTTCATGTGTAGTCATTAGAATTTCCCATGCTTTTTTAGCAATTGTGCATTGTTTGATCATATGGAATATGTTTTTGTCCACAGCATATTGAATAAGGCATTTAGCGCCTTGGAATTGCCATGTGCAAGTTCATCCTCTTCTTTGGTCCAATCCACTTCTGGTTTTAGTTCACCTATGGTTTTTCCGTCTTTGTCACGTATCGCTGGATGCTCTCATCCCGTTAAGACGGCCTTCCATGATTTACTATCAAGGGATTTGAAAAAAGCAACCATTTTGGATTTCCAGTAATCATAGTTCGGTCCATCCAGAAGCGGAGGTCTGTTGACATAGCCACCTTCCTTGTCCATTATGCCAGAAAGTAACTTCCTTGGTCATCACCCACACAGAACAGGGTGCCTGCTCTGATGCTAATTGAAATTCTGGCACCTACTGGGGACAGATGTTAAGAGAGACACTATAGCACTTGTCATATGTAACCAGTCGTAATGCTAAGACAAATGCTCTAGCGTGTGTCCACAGTAGCGAATAATGAACAATTAAAACAAACAGAAAATAAATGTAAAAAACACAGAGTATTGTTAACCCAGTTCGGCGTAAAAGACCTACTCTAGGGGCTACCAAGCCAGAAAGGAATCCACTATAATAGATCTAGATCTAAGCCCTCAGCAAACATACAAGTTTACGACTTATCTCCTAGACTCTACCCGTGCTAACTCAACCTGGGAACTCCTAAGTTTGAGACCCCGTCTCACTTCCTTTCAATCACACACCCTGTGATTATAACTGTAATACAATACAGTGTGGTTTCACTCACCAAAAACAAACAATCTCCGTACTTAAAAGCTTAGGAGAAGTTCACAAATTACAAGACAAAAAACAGTCTTAAGCTTGCATCAAAGAGATACAAGAAAGGCTCACAATACACAAGACTCAAACCCTAAAACTATATTCTTCAAATACGACTTCAGTAGTCTTTAGGTTTTTAGTCTTCACATTTATATATGACCCGAGTTAGCATGGGCTAGGTCTTCATCTTGGGCTTCAAACTTCAGCTGTTCTTTTGCAAAGTCCAGCACACACGAAATGGAAAGAATCACTTGTTTCCATAAATGGCGTAGCATCTTCTGGAAATACTTCTTCGTGCAGCCGCCTTATAAACCCTTGTTTAAAACGTGCGTCTTGATACACAAGAAAGGCAAAAATATTGCTTAGATGAATCTTCAAAGATATGGTGTGCAAATAAAACATTAATTACCGGCATGACAGATGTTATACCCACATGCTACGGCATCTGGTCCAACATCTTGCTAGAACTTGTTTCTGCAAAATGAGGCCAACATACAAAACACCAACACTAGTGTTATAGTAATATCATAGTATCATACTGGTATTAATGATATATCTTTTATTTGATTATCTTGTCTGATCACATGTAATATCATATAAATGATTCTCTAGGCTTTTTGGTGAGTTTATAAGAAAGAATACAAGATGTTGCCTAGCATATTTAGTATGAAGGGTGACATATGAGCCCTTACCAATTATATAACTCCTCGTATAGATGGGTAGGGGTGGTAAAACGGGCTCAACCCGTCGGGCCGGCCCATTTATCCACCATTTTTGGTGCACTGAGCCTAAGTTTTGAGCTCGACCCTTTTAGTTGGTCTGTTCCGCTAAAATCGATTCGGTGGGACGGGCAGGCCTGCGAGTTACATAAAAATATAAAATCTATTTTTTTTAGTAAGGAATGAAATTTGCTTTTTTCACCCCTCCAATTTACTCTTTCGCCCCCCAACGAGAAAATTTTGCCCTTCTATATGGGTTCGGCAACTACGGGCCGAACATTAATCAATTCAGCAGTCACCCGTCGAAACCTGTTAAAATAAAAGGGGGTGGCTTTGGATAGAAGTTGCGGGCAAATGGGGGTTAATTTTCCTCCAATTCGGCCCATGACTGCCGAAACAACGCAATTTTTAAAAATGACACTTTCGGCAGCAACGTGCCGAAACCGCTTATTTTTGGCACGTCACTGCCGAAGTCATACTATATAGACTAGGCTGCAGAATTTGTACTTTCATAACCTCTTGAACACACAATCCGGAGATTTGCAATCTAGGGCGAATTTTTGAAGTTTCAGTGGCTTAAAAGCAACGTTTTCTCACTCATAGAGGGTTCCCACACACATTTGAAGTCATATAACAGGTAAATTGCGCTTTAAACCGTTTATTTTTTGAATTTTCATAGTTTTGCTGTCAATGTGTGTTTCGGGCTGTGTCTGCCGAAATGGGATGTAGTTTCGACACGTAACTGCCGAACTGGGGATTTTGCCTGTCTTGTAAATTATTTGATATATGTAGGTGTTAGTATGGTTGAACCTCCGCTTGAATTGAAACCAAACATTGATGAACCCGCCATTGAACAAGCGAATGTTGTGGAACCCGACGTTGAGCAACCTAATGTTGTGGAACCCGACGTCGAGCAACCTAATGTTGTGGTTAACACCGACAATTATTTTTTTCAATGTGAAAAGTATAAGGTGCGAGATGAAATGATTGAATGGTGTTGCAAAGAGGCTACAAAAGCTGGATTTACTATCGTGATTGGAAAATCTGATAACAGTGGTAACCGAAGGAAACCGTATTTTTTATTGAGTTGCTCAAGAGGCGGTGTGTACAAAGAAAAGAATAGGATATTAAAGAAACAAGACACATCAACTAAAAAGCATATGTTTCCGTTCAGGCTGCGAGGTTACTTTTTGGCATCACAGGAATGGAAACTAAGTGTTGTATGTGGTGAACACAACCATGAGATGACAAAAACCCTAGAAGGTCATACTCTTGCGGGACGTTTAAAACCGGAGGAGAAGGAGTGTGTCCAAGAGTTGACAAGGAATTTGGTGCCCCCAAAGAACATATTAACGACGTTGAGAGGGATAAATCCAGATAGCAAGACAAATATGAAGCAAGTTTACAATGCGCGTGAAAGGTTTAAAAAAACATTTAGGGGTAAAATGTCTGAAATGCAACAACTGTTAAAGTGTTGTGAAACTCACAAATATTTTTACAAGTGTACAACGGTTGGTGAGTCGAAAACCATACAAGATTTTTTTTGGGCACATCCGGAAAGTGTGAAATTGTTTAACACTTTCGTTACTGTTTTGATGATGGATTCAACGTACAAGACCAACAAGTATAAAATGCCTTTATTTGAGATAGTTGGTGTAACTTCAACAGAAAACTCGTTCAATGTTGGTTTTGCCTTTATTGCGAATGAAAAAGAAGACAATTTCATATGGGCCCTTGAGACGTGTAAGAGTCTTTTGAAGAGTAAAGACACGTTCCTGAAGATTATTGTCACTGATAGGGATAAGTCACTTATGAATGCGGTTCCGATAGTGTTTCCAAATTCTACCGCTTTAGTGTGTCGGTATCATGTTGCAAAAAATGTAAGAGCAAAGTTCAAGGCCTTTTGCGGGGCAAAAGAACAAAACGTTGATCAGTTACTTAACACACTCACACTTCAATGGGAATCAATTGTGCAATCGAGTTCAGAAGAGTCATATACTAGTGCAGTTGCTGAGTTCAGGAAAGTGTTTGACAAATATCCAAATTTCCTTAAATATGTTGAAACAACAGTTTTGGATCCGGTGAAGGAACATTTGGTGAGTCTATGGACAAACCGTGTTATGCACATTGGCAACACAACCACCAACAGAGTTGAGTCTCAACATGGTGTATTAAAAGAATATGTCAGGGATTGTAAAGGTAATTTGGTAAGGGTTTGGGATTCTACGGATCAAATGTTGTCAAACCAGCTAAACAAGATAAAGACCTCGTTTGGACAGAGTACTACGGGCGTAGAACACCATTTTAGAAACAATATTTTGTACTCTAAGTTGGTGTATAACATCTCAAGACAAGCCTTGCACTTTATTCGGGGTGAAGAAGATCGTTCACGTGAATGCGGTAGGAATCGAAAAAAGTGTGGTTGTGTGATAAAGAGAATATACGGGTTGCCATGTGCTTGTTTACTTGCTTTGAAGATTGAAAAAAAAACTACCTATTAGACTAGATGAGATTAACACGCATTGGAAGAGGTTACAAATTGGTGAAGACGATGATGGGAGGGTTGACTGCTCGAAAGAGTTTAATGTAATTCAGGTAATTAAACACTTTACACTCTATACTTTAAACTTTAAATTAAATTTTACACTTCAAATTTTAATTTAATATTATGTTTGGTTTCTTTGTTGTAGGAACGGTTAAATTCATCTGATTATGCTATGAGCCTGCAAATTAGGGATCAACTGCGGCAAATAGCATATCCAGAAATTACATCGTTGACTCCACCGGTTAAACAATTAGAAACAAAGGGTGCAAAAAAAAGGGGAAAGTCAGCTAATTCTTCCACCAGAGAGCCATCGTACTGGGAGCACATCGATGCTCAATTTCCTGACTCGCAAGCATCACAGTCAAAGCCATCTATTCCCAAGAGGAAGACTGCTCGCATTGGTAATTTGTCTCCTAATGCTATACCTCGTCGTGCTATCAAATATATTGAGTATATGCCATTGTTCATGCATTCATATATTGAGGAAATTATTGATGTCAAGGGTCATGGTCATTGTGGTTTTCGCGTTGTAGCAGAGTATCTTAATAAGGGTGAAGATAGCCATGTAGTAGTTCGTCATAAACTTATTCGAGAGTTAACTATGTTTTGGAAAGAGTACTTGGGTATTTACCAAACTGAGGAACGTCTGCAATACATTCTCAATGGTTTGTATCCTCCGAAAGTTATGCCTAAGAGTGGCATTGCACCGGTAGAAAATTGGTTAACTTTTCCGGATATGGGGCATATCCTTGCAACTGCCTACAACCGCGTTGTTGTTGAATTGACTACACATAAGATTGGCCATTCTGAAACCTTTTTCCCATTGCGCGGTCGTCCACCATTGGATCCATCTTCACGCATGATGTGTATTTGTATGGTTCCGAATCATTTTGTGTATGTCAAATTGAAGGACGGGTGTCCACTGCCTCCGAGTTGCAAGGAATGGAAAACTCATCGGGCGCCAGAGGCTGAGACTTGGGAGGATACCTTTTTGGATCGGATGGCTGAGTTTGACGAACTGATGAAGAATGAAAAAGGTGAGACGGATACAAGTAAAGATGTCCCCATTGTTGATGTTGATGATGATTGAAAAAACTTCAAATGTAACCGACACTTTTTGTGGTTGAAATGTAACCGACACTTTTTGTGGATGTAATCAGACAACAAATTATATAAATATATGGATTCGTATTCAGATAAATCACAACTCAGTTTAAATATATTTACTAGTTTTTTCAAATCTTAACTATGAATTCCTCACGTGGTTCTCGTGGTTCTGTAGTTCGCAATCCGGTAGAAACACATCAGTTTTCTGTCCATTTTCAGGGTAACAAAAAGTTTTTCACCCTTGGATTGGATACCACTTTAACAACCGTTGGATCAATCAAACAAAGAATTGAAATCATGTATCATTACCAACACGCCAAACAAATCAAAATTGCGAAACTTGGGTATGCAGAAATGTGGGTCGATCTGGCAGCTAACTGTTCAAGCAATTCATTTGAAGATGCACCAAAGAAATACGGGTGGAAAGAATTGAAAGATGATGATGATGTGCGTTCCATGTTTAATCAAATTTCAATTGATCCAAAAGGGGGACGTTTGTATGCTATGTTAAATTAAGCTAATTTTATGTCTTTCTATGTTTTATGTTATGTCTTTAATTTCATTGTAATATGTTTAATTTTCAATGTTCCGTGTTTTATTAGTGTATTTATAATTTATGAAATATGTTTCGTTGAACTCTATTTTATTAGTGTATGCTATGTTTTTTGGTAGAGGCATGAAATAATATGACAAAAATTGTAATTTTCACAGGCCCAGTTCGGCACGTAACTGCCGAACTTGTAATTTTTAAGTAATTTCGGCCCGTGACTGCCATGTGGTTTTGGCACATCACTGCTGAACCTGTAATTTTCGTCATCATTTCGGCACGTAACTGCCGAAACCTACTGATATACATACTGATGCAGATTATTTTATGTTTATCTCATGGAACTTAATCTACGTCGGGACATCTGCGAATACCTGTAATTCAGTAATTCATTCATTCAATCAATCATTCATTCATTCAATCATTCATTCATTCGTTCATAACCAAGTCCTAAACAAACACATTATTCAAAATACATCAATTATCCAAATTACATAACCAAGTCCTAAACATAACCAAAACACATAATTCAAAATACATCAATTATCCAAAATACATAACCAAGTCATAAACATAACCAAAAAATCAAATCTAACCAAATCCTTAACTTCATAATCATCCTAAACCTTGACCACTAGGACCGACAACTTCAGATCTTGTCGTACTCTTCTTCTTCTTCTTTTTCTTTTTCCCATCACCGGAGTCTCTCTTCCTCTTTCGGTGCAAAGAATATTTTACCACAGGCTCCAAATCATTGTACACCTTTTCAAGTACTTGTCTTGCCGCTTCCAAAGTAAGCTCACTATTGTCGCCAGCTGTCGCACCGCGAAAAACGCCCGGAGCGTAGGGTATGCGCGAAATGAAACACAGAGTCGCCACCGAACTTTATTCATTCCCGTAGGAAAAGGAAAATATCGATAAAACCTTTGAAACAAATGAAAGATGGTCGTCGCAACCGTTTTCGGGTTTGGGAGTCGATTATGCGAGGGGAAGGTATTAGCACCCCTTACATCCGTTGTACTCAACGGGAGCCTCCTTTTTGAGCTTAGGGTTTAAAAATGTTCTATCAATTTGTTTGCGTGCTTTTTATTAATGTCCTGCTTTTATCCTTGCGTTGCTTTATTAAAGTATATACAAAACAGGGGAAAATATTAGTTTTTTATTATTGAGCTCGACAAGATGTTAAATCTCGTGCCTACGTATCTCCAGGTGCGATGGAGAAATCAAAGCTCACGTAGTTCTCTAAAAAAAACTTGTGTGTTGGTCTTTTTTAGAGAATAATGTTTTAGTCGCATTTTAGTGGTTAAATATATGTTTGTATGCTCGCGCGTGGGAGACTTTAAGCGTTGTTTGTATCACGTTAAAAATGGATAAAAAACTTGTTTTTATCTTGGTTGCGTCAAAAGGAAAAAATTAGTTTGATGAGTTGGGTTTGATTTTATTGTCTTGAAAACGTATTTTTTTTTGTTTTATGATTATGGAAAAATAGCTCATGGAAATATTTACTTTCAAATATTAGTTGACAAGGATCAAAGAAACTCTGGAAACAGTTAGTAATTTCCTTATGTTTTGTTTTTGTTTTTAGCATTTTTTATTCTATTTACAATAAACATAAATGATTAAATAAAATAAATGCAATAGATAAGAAGAAAAATAAAAATAAAATAAAAACTGAACAGGGGGTGTAAACCCAAACAGTGGAGTGTAAATAACAAAAATGAGCTAGGCCTAGTCCAAACCAGGCCCATCTACGTAAAAAAAACAACAAAAAGGGCAGGACCAAATCTGGCCATATGATGGTTCAAATGACCCTGATCTGATCTGAGAGGGAAGGATCTAAGCTGTCTGATGGAGATCAGTGGCTGCGATAGACACGCGCACACAGGATCTGGTTGGGGTATAAATACCCAAAACCACCAGATTTTCCCCAATCTACTCTTTTCTTTCTCTCTCTTCTCTCACTTCTTCACTCTGCTAGGGTTCATCTTTTGATGAACAAGGGATGAATCTTCATCCCTTCCGGCGAGACAAGGCCGGCCAGCACAAAATCCGGCGCGGCGGCCTCCGGTCCGGTACGGTGGTACCACCGCGCCGGAACCCTAAAAATCCTAAATTCACCCAAAAAATTCCAAATCTATTTTTTAACACATATTTAACCCTTTTTAAACCTAGACCAAAACTCCAAACAAACAAAAACTAAACCACAAATCAATAGTCCAAAAATTAAAATTTGTTGTTCTGTTACCTCTTTTTTTTCTTGCCTCTGATCTTTATTGGTTCTGCCTTTCCTTCTATCTTTGTTATGTTTTTTTTTTTTTTGTGTTAATTTCTGATGTTAGGTGTGAAGATTAAAGGTTATCATGGTGGTGTTTTTTTGTTACTGATTGAAGGTAGTGAAAAAATCGTGACTTTTTTTTGGCTACTCTAGTTCTGCAGTTTGAAATTTTTTTAGGGTTTCTGATTTTTCTTTTGTCCTGCCGTCAGGTTCCCTTTTTCTTTTTTAGGGTTTTCTTTCTCTCTTTTTATAGGCAGAGGCAAGATTAGGGTTTTTGTTGATGAGGGAACAGAGTACTGTTGCTACAGTTGTTGTTGTCTCCTCCCTCCTATGGATCAATGGATATAAGGATGTCACTGAGCAAAAATTCTGAGGAAGGGAGAGATGGAGGCACCGTGGATGTTGTATTCACCTCTTCTTTGTTTTTTTTTTTTTTTTTTTAATTTTGTTAAATAATTAATTAGTAATAATAATAATAATAATAATAATCATAATAACTAAAAAATAAAAAACATGGGGGAGTGGAGAAGATGCAACCACGTTGCATCTTTATTATTTTTTTTAATTGTTGTTTTTTTTGTTTTATATAATAATAATAACTAAAAAATAAAAAACATGGGGGAGGGGAGAAGATGCAGCCACGCTGCATCTTTATTATTTTTTAAATTGTTTTTTTTTTGTTTTATGTAATAATAATAATAATAATAATAAATGATGATAATTAATGGTATTAATAATAATGATAAATGTAGTAGTAATGATAATAATAATGATTAATGGTAGAAATTTGAAAAGACATTAAATGAGACTCAAAATAAAAGTTGGACTTTTTTAGTCAACTGAGTTGATTCGGACATTTATTGACAAAATGGACAAGCAAAGACGCAGACAAAAATTATTAAAAATTAAAAGTCAAAAAGAACTTTGATTTAAAAACAAAAACAGTTGGGCAAAATTTAGGGTATGACAGCTGCCCCTATTTAATTACCTTTCACCTCAAGACATATTGACAATAGTCTTTTATGTACTAGTGGTGGAAAATAATTAAATACGAAAAGACCCAAATTTTGACCAGAAAGGTTAGAAGTTTGAATAACGGCACATCATAGCATACTCGAGCATTATTGCTAAGATGGAGATGATAAGCATATTCGAGCATCATTGCTTAAATTGAAAAGGTAAAGATCGTCGCCTTTAAAGGTGCTTAGATCAATCAGTCGTCGCCCCGAGGGGTGCTTAGACTAGAAAGATAAAATATCGTCCCCTCGAAAGGTGCTTAGATCGACAAGTCGTCGCCCCGAGGGTTGCTTAGACTGGAAAGATAAATGATCGTCGCCTCGAAAGGTGCTTAGATCGACAACGAATTGATTTGATTGGGGATATGAGAGGTTGACACCTACTCATGGGTAAACTTAGTCTATAAGACACCAATTAGTTGGGGATGTTCCAAAGAGACCACTTGGAAACAAGTTTTTTGGGGAGCAAAGGTAGGTTTGAGTCATTTGCACTGAAGGTTGACTCCTAAAGGTAAAGTGGTCTTATTCAGTCGCTTACACTGAAGGTTGGACAAAGATTTGAATTTTTGAAGTGCCAATGAAAATTGGTCTTGAGTTGCCAACGAGGATTGAACTTCAGATTGCCAATAAAGATTGGATCTTTTGAATTTGCCAATGAAGATTGGACTTTTTGGATTGCCAATAAAAATTGGACTTTTTGAACTTGCCAATGAAGATTGGACTTTTCCGGAGTACTTACCTACTGGGGAAACCAAAGAGTCTTCCTAATGAGATACAACCACTTGGGGACCGTACTTGGTCTAGTTAGAGGTTTATTCGGAAACAAAATTATTGGGGAGCATTGGTTAGAGGAAACTTTGTAGCAAAAGTTATCATAGGAAAACCCGGTGGACGTTCTTGATGAGATAAGGGATCCCTTGGGCAATGGGATGTTTTTTTTTTTTGCATGTCATGTATGCATGTTTTGTGCATATGCATTTGTTTTATGCATGATGTTTTTTTTGGGTTGAATGTATGCTATGATTTAAGATGTATGTCGTATGAAATGCATGATTGATGCATAAAATGACATGTTGGTAGCCAAAATGGAGCTGGTCTCTCATGAATGGGCCCTTTTTACTTCGTTAATGCTTGAGATCTTTGATGATCTTCCAACTGTGAGGTTGCTTGAAGATGCTCATGTTACTCTAATCGTGCATCATGCTGCGTTCTTGTCCTAATTGAGGAATGTGAACCTTGTATTGGGCAGATTGTGATGATTGATGATGAAACTCCAGATTTGAAGAATGGATGCAAAATTGAAAGCCAAGGATAACCTTTGATTATTTAAACGTAAAAATTGTTTTCTTGAAAATCAGTTGTTTTGAAAATACTCAAGTTTTAATGCATTATAAAGAATAAATCGACATTTTATGAATAAGCATGGATACAAATAAATATGACGGGAATCCAAAGAAATTTGATTCATTGATCGTTGACCCATGAATGGGTAATAGTACACAAGGATGTAACTCCTATAAGAGGATATTACTTGACAAAGATAAAATGGCAACGGGAAGTGAATGAAAACATAACACATGCTATTTTCCCCATGACTTCCAAAATTACAAAATTTTACCTCTGAAGTCGATGATTTGACTGATTCTTCCCGCTTGAGCTTATGTTGTGAGGCTGGTGCTTGCAGTCATTTACCCCCCTCTTTTTTTTCTACGCCGCCCTTTCGGGTTTTCAACCTATCAGGTTTTGTTTCCTTTTTTGTTCCCCTAATTTTTGCCTGGACCGCCTTTTCAAGTTTTCGATCCACCGGGGCGCTCTCTATTGCCTAAGCCGCCCTTTCGGGTTTTCGACTTAGCGAGCTTTTATTTTTGTCTCTTTTTTTTCTAGGCATAATATTTCTTGACTGCATCCGCATTTACCAAAAGCGGGAGTTCTTCTCCGTCCATGGTGGTGATGATTAAAGCTCCGCCTGAGAAAGCCTTCTTCACAACATATGGCCCTTCGTAGTTAGGTGTCCATTTTCCACGTGGATCCCTATGAATGGGCAGTATCTTTTTAAACACGAGGTCTCCTTCTCGGAACTCTCGAGGTCGAACTTTCTTGTCAAAAGCCATTTTGAGCCTCTTTTGATACAACTGGCCATGGCACAATGCCGTTAGGCGCTTCTCCTCGATGAGGTTTAGTTGATCGAACCTTGTTTGAACCCATTCAGCTTCTTCCAATTTGGTTTCCATCAAGACCCTTAATGAAGGGATTTCCACTACAATCGGAAGTACTGCCTCCATGCCACATACCAGGGAAAAGGGAGTTGCCACAGTAGAAGTGCGGACCGTCGTTCTATAGCCGTGAAAGGCGTAAGGAAGCATTTCATGCCAGTCCTTGTAGGTTTTTACCATCTTTTGAATGATTTTCTTGATGTTTTTGTTGGCTGCTTCCACGGCGCCATTCATTTTTGGCCGGTACGGTGATGAATTATGGTGTTCAATCTTGAATTCTTCAAACAACTTTCTCACTGTTTTGTTGTTCAGATTTGACCCATTATCTGTGATAATCTTGTTAGGAATGTCGTAACTGCAAATTATCTCCTTCTTGATGAACCGAGCCACCACCTGTTTTGTTACGTTTGCATAAGAGGCAACTTCAACCCACTTGGTGAAATAATCAATGGCAACTAGGATGAATCGGTGTCCATTAGAGACTTTTGGCTCGATCATTCCAATCATGTTTATCCCCCACATAGAGAAAGGCCACGGTGCTGTTAAGACGTTCAAAGGAGTTGGTGGTACATGCACTTTGTCGGCATAGATTTAGCATTTGTGGCATGTTTTAACGTAACTGAATGAGTCGGTTTCCATGGTTAGCCAGTAATAACCCGCCCTTAGGATTTTCTTCGCCATTGCATGCCCATTGGCATGGGTTCCAAAAGATCCTTCATGGATTTTTGTGATGAGGAGGTCCGCTTCTTGCTTATCTACACACCTGAGCAGGACCATGTCATGGTTTCTTTTATAGAGTACCTCCCCACTTAAGAAGAACTGTGATGCCAATTTTCTTAAAATCTTCTTGTCAATAACTGAAGCATTTTCAGGATACTCTTGCTTTTCGAGGTATCGCTTGATGTCATAGAACCAGGGTTTATCATCGTGCCCTTCTTCAGTCACCGTACACACAACAGGTTTATCTCTGCGCTCCACTATTATGAGGGGTGCTTCATTGTGGAATCTCACTTTGTACATTGATGATAATGTAGCCAAAGCGTCGACCACTTGATTTTCTTCCCTAGGGAAATGATGAAAGTTGATTTCATCAAAGTGCTTTATCAGCTTCATCATGTAAGCTCGGTATGGGATTAACTTGGGATGTCATGTTTCCCATTCTCCTTTCACTTGGTAGATGACCAATGCTGAATCGCCATACACCTATAAGATTTTGATCCTTGAGTCGATTGCCGCTTCGAGACCCATAATGCAAGCTTCATACTCCGCTATATTATTTGTACAATAAAAGCATAGTCTTGCGGTGAAAGGAGTATATCCATTTCTTGGTGATATTAAAACAGCTCCAATTCCATGCCCCATATCATTTGAAGCTCCGTCAAAGGCAAGTTTCCACCGAGCACCCGGTTCGGGTCCTTCGTCATCCCCTATGGGTTCTTTGTAGCTCAAGACCATGATGTCTTCATCTAGGAAGTCAAACTGTATAGGCTGGTACTCCTCCAATGGTTGGTGGGCAAGATGTTCAGACAACACACTCCCTTTGATTGCTTTTTGAGTGACATATTGCATGTCGTACTCAGATAGTAACATTTGCCAGTGCGCAATCTTCCCCGTAAGTGCAGGCTTCTCAAATATATACTTGATAGGATCCATCTTTGATATCAGCATAGTGGTGTGAGTTAACATGTATTGCCTCAGACGTCGGGCAGCCCATGCTGATGCACAACAAGTTTTCTCGAGTGTTGTGTACCTCGACTCACATTCGGTGAACTTCTTGCTTAGGAAGTAAATGGCGTGCTCTTTTCTTCCTGTTTCGTCGTGTTGCCCTAGCACACAACTCATTGATCCTTCTAGCACTGTCAAATACATAAGGAGGGGCCTCCCAGGAACTGGGGGTATCAAGATTGGCGGTTCTTGCAGGTACTCCTTAGTCATGTTAAATGCCCCTTGGCAGTCTTCATTCCATTCAATGGCTTGATCTTTTCTTAGCAACTTGAAAATAGGTTCACAGGTGGCAGTGAGATGTGAGATGAACCGGGCAATGTAGTTTAATCTCCCCAAAAATCCGCGCACCTCTTTCTCAGTCTTTGGCGCGGGCATATTTTTTATGGCTTTGACTTTGTCGGGATCTACTTCACTTCCCCGTTGGCTGATAATGAATCCCAATAACTTCCCTGATCTGACACCAAAGGTGCACTTGTTGGGGTTTAACCGCAACTTGAATTTTCTTAAGCGAGCAAAAAGCTTTTGCAAATGGACCAAATGGTCTTCTTCATCTTGGGATTTGGCGATCATGTCATCAACATACACCTCTATCTCCTTATGGATCATGTCATGGAATGTTGCTCCGGCGTTTTTCAAACCGAAAGGCATGACCTTGTAACAAAAGGTTCCCCATGGGGTAACGAAAGTGGTTTTCTCCATGTCCTCCGGAGCCATTTTGATTTGGTTGTACCCAGAAAAACCATCCATAAAGGAAAATACTGAGAATTGAGCTGTGTTATCCACCAAAACATCAATGTGGGGTAAAGGGAAGTCATCTTTTGGGCTCGCCCGATTCAAATCTCGATTATCCACACACATTCGGACTTTGCCATCTTCCTTCGGGACTGGCACAATGTTAGCAACCCAATGTGGATACTTAGCGAATGCTAGGAAACCAGCATCAAATTGCTTTTTGACTTCTTCTCTAATCTTAAGAGCCATGTCGGGCCTTGTTCTTCTCAACTTTTGCTTCACTGGCGGGCACTCGGGTCTAAGCGGAAGCTTGTGCACTCGGGTCTATAGGCTCTTGATGTGGTTGAATCTCTTTCTCTTCTTGTTCCAAGAGACGGGCTAGTCCTTCGGGAAGCTCACAATCGTCTTCATCGCCTTCTTCGGCTTGGTTAATTGGAAATTCAAAGTCGACGGGGAATATATCGACGTTATTTTCAATAAGTATATTGGTGGATCTGCATGAGGATGATTTTTTATTATTATTATTTTTTTTAGAATGATGACAGAAAAATATTTGAAAACTAAAAATATTTGACGTGTTGCCATTTTTTTTTAAAAAAAATGAATAATAAATAAATGAAAGAAAATGAAGCTCTGATGTACACATAATGCAATTTTATTGACGAAAAACTTTAGAACACAAGGGGTGCCCTATAAAAGAAATCCAATTGCCTTGGGCAGAGCAAAGGAATTTTATTTCTCAAGGAAAACAAGTAAATTACTTAAAAACAACTTCCGGAATCTCCCAGGCTTTCCAATTGCAGAGGACTTCATCCGGAGCACATCGACGCACCAAGTTGGGCACATCTTCTTCTTGAAGGGTGCCCATTTTCTTTTGAGCAGCTCCCAGCGTTCCTTTTGTTGTTGGTCGATATCCCAGCCCAAAGCGATCTTTCTTCTAACAAATCTCTAGCACTTTGCCCCAACCCAATGGAATTCCTTCTTCCAAAGCTTCTTTCATAGCCTTCCACGACGTCATGGTCAAACTGCCTTTCTTGCTATCAATCCAGTAACGGTAGCAATTTCGAGCGCCTGAAAAGAGACCTCAATAGCTTTCTCATCAGCTTCAATGTATCGGAAGGATGAGAGATGGCTCACCATTATATCCTCTTGACCCAATACCACGATCATCTTATCGTTGGCTACAAACTTTAGCTTCTGATGTAGAGTGGAGGTGACTGCCCCAGCGGCATAAATCCAAGATCTTCCAAGTAAACAGCTATAAGCGGGATTAATGTCCATGACTTGGAAGGTAATAGTACTGGCAAATAAGGACTGGCAAATCAAATTCCCCCATGACTGTTCTTTTGGACCCATCAAATGCTTTTACTATTAGAGAGCTTGGCCTCATTGATGCTCCTTCACTTGCTAGTTTGTCAAGGGTTGTCTTGGGCATGACGTTCAAGGATGAACCAGTGTCTACCAATACTTTAGACAAAATGCCATCTAAACACTTGACTGAAATATGCAGGGCTTTATTATGATTGCACCCATCCGAAGGTAGCTCATCTTCGTTGAACCCGAGATACCGGCTTGTGGCGATATTAGTAACTACCCCATTGAACTGATCTACTGTGATGTCTTTCGTTACATGGGCTTCATTAAGGATTTTCAACAAGGTATCCCTATGAGCCTCAGAACTTAAAAGCAAAGATAACATGGAGATTTTTGAAGGGGTTTGTCCTAGTTGGTCAATGATCTTGTAATCACTCTTTCGAATAATTCTTAAGAACTCTTCAACATCTTCTTGAGGTGCCATCTTCTTGGATTGTCTGACTTCCATTCCAAATTCTTCCACAACTTTCCTTTTAAGGGGTTCCACAGGTGCATTCGCAGCGCTTTTACTCGGTTGGTCGGACGTGAAAATTCTTCCACTTCTTGTCATTCCTCCTATTCCAGCAATGTTGTCAACAACAGGCTCCACATTAGCGATAGGTTCCCCTCCAATAGATACGATGGGCAGGTAATTCCATGGCACCTCTTTGGTACTTTTGAAGGAGAAAGGTGCAGGAACATGAAATACCATTGGGTCTACCTTTTTTACAGGAATTTGGACCTCCACTCTTTGATAAGGGATTTCAAAAGGTCCAGGCCCTTGGGATTCTACAACAACGATATCAGCATCTTTCCTCGAGTAACCAATTAGGACGAAACCTTGGTCCATTAGCTTTTGCAGGCTTTCCTTCATTCCTTGGCAACTAGCAGGGTTCATTACACAGTCTTTACAGCTAGAGTGTAGCTTTTCAAATAGCTCATAACCAATTAAACTTTCTCTTACCACCGACAAAGGGGTCTTTATCTGAGATACATCCTTCAACAATTCCAACTCTTCCACTTCCTCAATGGTGTTTACCGAAAAACTCACATGACCAGGCAGAGGATTGGTTTTTACATTTGGGCCCTCCTCTTTGAAAGATATCAGTTTGCGATCGAGAAGTTCTTGTACTTTGTATTTGAAGGCCTTGCAACTCTCGATGTTATGCCCAGGGGCTCCAGCATGGTACTCACACTTTGCATTGGCATCGTAGAATGGTGGATAAGGCGGCACTAAGGGGGCCAGAGGTTTGGGTTCCACCATACCTTTTTGGAGTAGATATGGTAGAATCTGTCCATATGGCATCGGTACCGGGTCAAAATGCACCACCCGTCTCAAAATTAACTCGAGGACCAGGTTGGTTCTTCGGTGGATATGTTTTTTGTTGAGGTTGACCTTGTGGAGGCACTACCAATGGTTGTTTTGGTGGGTGCATTAGGTAGGCCGGTTGTTGTTATTGTCCTTGAGCTAAGGTTGCCACGTAAGGATATTGAAGATAAGACAAATTAAATGGAGGCCTTGTTGAGGGTCCAATTGAAACAGCGTTAGTTTCGCCTTCTTTCTTTTTCGGGGGACCCCCATAGGATTTCTTAACACCAACTTGGGCACTAGTAGCACCTTGAATCTTTCCACTTTTAATGCCCTCTTCTACGCGCTCCCCTATAGTGACTAGATCAGAGAAATTTGATGAAATACTCCCTATCATCTTTTCATAGTACAACCCAAGCAGCGTACTCATGAAAGTATCAACCAGTTCTTTCTCCAACAGGGGTGGTTGTACTCTAGCGGCTACCTCTCTCCACCTTTGCGCGTATTCCTTGAATGATTCCCCGCCTTTCTGTGACATCCCTTGCAACTGCATACGAGTGGGAGCCACGCCTATGTTGTATTTGTACTAAGTCAGAAAAGCATCCATCAAATCCTTCCAAGTTTGGATTTGCACCCTCTCCAACTGCATATACCAATCAAGAGATGCCCCACTCAGACTATCTTGGAACACGTGCATCATCAGCTTTTCATTGGTCACATGTGCAGACATCTTGGTACAGAACCTTTTCAGGTGAATTTTGGGGCATTGGAGGCCGTTATACTTTTCAAAATTTGGCGTCTTGAATTTTGGTGGTACAACCACGTCCGGGACCAAGCACATGTCAGAAGCATCTAAACCAAAAGCACTGAAGCATTCAATGGCCTTTAACCTTTCCTCTAAAGCTTTGTACTTTTTTGCCGCTTCTTCTTCGGTGTGACCGATCGCAGGGGTAGTTAAGGTTGGCACGGGTTGACCCAATTGTACGCCCTCGACAGCGTGACGAGGAGAAATGGCCCTTCCGGGCCATTGGAGACTCCATGTGAAGTATTGACCACGTTTATCTCCGGGATAGAAATGTGTTCCAATGAAGGTATCTCGTTGCACACTTCTTCAGCTGGTGTAAAATTGTGAGGCATACCATAAGTCGCCCAAGGTTGACTCGATGAAGCATTCACAGTAGGCTGAGGATTGTTGACCAGGGTTTGCACCATGTCAAAGATCTTTCCCATTTGGTCTTTCATCTCATCAACATCCACTCGAAGTGTAGCCTGACTTCCCTCAAGTTGATCCATGATTCTTCGTTGGTTTGCTCGTGTTTGATGGGAGTGCCTAGAGGAGGACTCTTGGACCGACTGTTTCTTTGATTTCCGTGCTATGATGAAATATGTCTTTCCCATGGAGTTTGGAGAAGGAAGTTATGAGTTTTTGAATATGAGATGCATGTTGAAATTTTTCGTGTAATGTAAACAGATGTACGTTATGCAATAGTCTCCTTTTTTTTATTTAAAGGGAATTTCAATGTTTTTGAATTTTATCGTAAGTATTCAGAATTATGAGAACAACACTTGACTTTATTTCATTATAAAGGCGCGTTACAACACTTGATTTTCATTATAGAAGCATAATACAAAAATTAAAGGCCTCAAAAGTTAATACAACTAAAGACAACACAACTAAAGCCTCGCCTCACGTGCCATCTTTAAGTTAGCTTTGAATCCTTTTATCATGACCGCACAAGTTTCGACAAAATCAAAAACAGCATGAGGCGTGTTATTAGGGGTCATCACAGAATAAGCCTCCTTGTGCAAGCTCGGAATGCCCCAAACCACACCGTTTGCAAACTCCGCTAGATTAGAGAATTTTGCCTTCCACTTCACGGCTTCTTGGTGTTTCTCTTGGATGATAACTTGATCCTGGCTCGAGTGTTCCCTCAAATGATGGAGTTGACTTTCCAATGTCGGGCTCGGTCTTCCAAGGCTTCAAAGTCTTGCCTTTGTCGTTGTCATACCCCATTTTTTGACCGATCGTTTTGGTTCGGCATTTAAATTTGTTTTTTCCTTTGTCGTTTCTGACGAAATTTCGGCAGAGAGGTATTTTAAAATACCTCATTTATTTGGTTTCATTTTTTTTTATTTTCTTTTTATTATTATTATTTTTACCTCTTTATATTTTATTTATTATTATTTATTTAATTACTTTTTATCATTTTCATATATATAATATTGTTTAATTTTTTTTATTTATTTTATATTTTCGTTTTTATTTTTCTGGTGTATTTAGTCAGTATTTTCAAAGAGGTCCAGATGTGTGTTTTTGTCCAATCCAAGCCTAAAAGGGCAATTTTGTCCAAATGGGGAAATTTTCATCTGTCAAACCCTAGTTTCTGACACACTATAAATAGTGCATTAATTGCACAGTCCCCTAGGTCAGGAAATAATCACCAGCCGCAGAAACACCTTCTGTTTCCTTTCCAAAATCAAATCAAAATCAAAAAATCACAAAGAACAAAAATCAAAACAAAAATCATTCATCACCTTCATCATCGTTCATAATCATCATCATCTCTATTCTTCAAAAAAACAGAACCAAAACCCACAATCATCATCCAAAACAAAATATAAAAAAACGGAATCAAAATAAACCATCATTTGTTCATCATCATCATAACCATTCCTCACCATAACTCGAAACAGTTCAAACCCAAAGCCAAAAAAATCATAAACGGAACCTTCATCAAAAACCCAAATCAAAAACCAAAAAAAAAAAGAGAATCAGAACCATTCATTATTTCCAGATCAAAAAACAAATGCGAAGTAAGGAGAAGAAGAGAATCAGAACGAAAAATACAGCGAAGGTTGAACCATTTTTTCCCTTTCCGTTTTGTTTGGATTCGATCTGGTTCTTGGGGTTTTTGTTTTGATCTGGGTTAATAAGATTTTTGTAAATACTTGATGTTGTTTTGTTTTTTGGAAAAAATGGGATTGAGAAAGAACGAAACAGAGAGATTTGAGAGGTGAGAGGCTCGGCCGCCGTGAAGAGAGAAGAAAGAGTTTGTAATTCTGTGATTTTTTAGGGTTTTTTGCCTATTTATACCCTGTCCGGATCCTGTGCGCGCAGGTGCACATCCTTATGGTGCACCTGCACGCCTATGTCCTCTTGATTTCAATCATGCATCTCAGATTCATTTACCTTTTGATTAAATCAGAGCAATATGATCAATCAGACGGCTCTGATCTGTTTTTACATTTTGCTTCATACACCCCCCTCTGGGCTGCGCCCCCAGTTGGGCCTGACCTCCAGAGTTACTTTTCACACCCCCTTTCTGTTTTTATTGCTATTAGCACCCCTTCTGTTTTTTATTTTATTTTTAAACCTATGATAAAAGTGCTTATGGAATGTGCTTCAATAAGCTATTAAATCCAAAATAAGCACTTATTTGAGGTTCTTTTTATTTTTTATTATTTATTTATTTCATGATTATATGTGTGTTTATTTTGGCTTTAATTTATGCTCACTAATCTAACATTTTTATTATGCTCATTATGTCTAATTATTGATACTAACTTACTAACTTATCACTATTATTGTTACTAACATACTTTATTATTGCTTGTTAATCTAACAATTAATTTATTGTCTAATTAATTAACTACTTATTTTATTGCAAGGACTTTAGTATGTATTTTAGGACTTGATGTAAATATTGAATAAAAATTGCATAGCATCCTCTCTTGCATTCATTTCATATTTATTTTTCTCGTAAATATTTTAGAATGTAATTAGGAACAAGTGTACACTATAAATGAAAACTTGCATCTCATGCATATTTATTTATCGCTTTCCTCAAAAAACGTTAGCATATTAAATTCCGAGGGAAAATACATCGTTTTGATCAAAATATCATTACGAATTGTCTTCGCGCTTAATTTGCTTATTGCGACGTTAGTATTTTTTTTTCGTGCTACCTTTTTATTAATTTGGAACAACATTCCAATTGAAATAATTAGTTATATTTTTCTCAAAAAATGAGGTCAACACATCTTCAAAAAAAAATCAAAACAATTTATTCTCAAAAAGCACAAAAATACTTTGTCATCAAACATTTTCAAAACTTTGGACTTTAAACCAAACGTTTCTTTTTATCGTGAAAACCTTGGATTTTAACCCAAGTGTTCTTTTTCATCGCAAAACTTGGATTTTAAACCAAGTACCTTGGACTTTAAACCAATGGCTTCTTTTATCGTGAAAACCTTGGATTTTAACCCAAGAGTTCTTTTTTATCTCAAACTTGGATTTTAAACCACGTGGCATTGGATTTTAACCCAATTGCTCTTTTTATCGTGAAAACCTTGCATTTTAAACCAAGTGTCCTTTTTTTCTCGCAAAAACCTTGGATTTTAAACCAAGTGCATTTTCTTCATTCATACATCTTTAATCATGCAAAAACCTTGGATTTTATCACTCAAAACTTTTCTCAATAAACCTTGGATTTTAAACCAAGTGTCCGCGTCTTATTTCATAATCAAATCTCAATCTATTTAACCATATAGACTTTCTTCACAAATTAACATCAAACAAACTCACCTTTTGCCACTTTTGGCTTTTTGGTCTTTAAAACCATTTTCAAAAACCTTAAAATTAAACAAACAAATTTACTCGTAATTTTTACCCCGAACTACGATGGTTTGATCCCTCGGGTACGTAGGCATGGGACTTGTCTCTCCAATCAAATAAAATCAACAAAAAAAAACATTTTTTCTTTTTCACTTTAAACTTTCTTTTATCATCACTTTAATTCCTACACTTATACATTTTTACAAGCAATTAAAAATAAAGCGCAAAGTTAGAATAAAAACAAGAGGTTCCTATAGGATACTATAGATACTTAGGGTGCTAGTACCTTCCCTTCGTATAATTAACCCCCGAACCTTGATCTCTAAAATAGGGTTTTTTCGAACTTTTTCCCTTTCCCTCGGATAAATTAAAGATCGGTGGTGGAATATTAAATTGCGATTCGAAGTTAATTAATAACTCGATATCCAAAAATCACCGCAACAGTCGTTTCTCCAGTTCTTTGAGGTTCCTTAACTCTATGAGTAATTCCCTCCAATTAGTAGGGAGATTTTGAAGTAACCTATCAGTTTCTTCTCGGAGTTGACATTCGTTAGACGCAAGGTTTCGCGATTCTTTTAGTAATGCAGTGAGATCCGATATTCTTGATTCAAGCCCTTCTCTCATTTCTTTTCGCTCGGGTGGGCTAGGTTGAGATGTTGGAATGAGGATGAAAGGAAGCCCAATCTTCTTAACGCGCTCTTTGATCCGATGGGAGTAAGGCTCCTTGGCGATAATATCCCTCTTTCTTAGATCATTCCCCTTACGGTGCACTCGTGTCCATGACTGGACAACCTTTTGGAGTATCCTTGGGCTACTTGCATCCGTATTATGGAGCACAAATTCCTTCAAAGCCTCATCATCGGGCTTTCGTACCATATGATATCCAAGTTGTCTTATTGCTAGTATTGGGTTGTAGCTGATGCAACCTTTTGACCCTACGAGGGCTACATTGGGAAAGTCCCCACAACTAATGATTACCTCCCTTTCATTGATTTTCCTAGCATACCATGAGATGGAACACTCGGTGAGAGACACAATTTTTTGTGACCACTCGTGGCGATCCATTGTGTTGCCTGGGAAGACGTCTTTAGGTATTTGAGAAGTGAACCATAAGTACAACAAAGGAATACAACATAACATTAGACCTCCTTCATTCTTATACCGCACATGTAGGATGTAATATATATCAGCCAGAAGTGCAGGCACGGGGTCTTCTTCGTTGACTCTAACAGCCCAAAATACACTGATAGCAGCAACATCAATGAAGTTCTTTTGGTTAGGGAAAAGGACCAAACCAAAGATGAGCAGGGCCAATATTTCCCCCAAGGAATCCCAATTTCGATCTTTTGCGAACTTCGTTGCCTTCTTTTCTAGATAATCCCTTTGAAAGCTTAGAGCACCTCTTTCGGTCTTGAAGTGGAGGTTTAAATCAGACGTTGATATTTTCAACAACACGGCCAAGTTTTCAAGTTTTGGAACTTGCCCAATCCCTTTGTAGGGAACCAAATTCTTTCGAGGAAAATCCAAGATTTGCCCAAATTCTTCCAGAGTTAGGGCCAGTTGGAAATATCCAAAAGTGAAGCATCTCAGAGGTGGATCATAAAACTGAGCCAGGACGGTGATGGCATCAACTTGTACCGGGATGTCCAAAAGATCGAGGATTCTCCCATATTTGAGGGTGAAACGGTTCCGAGCTATGCTAGTTAATTGGCCAGCGAAAGTCCTCAAGCTCTTTACATCGGGTAACTGCGCCTTTATTTGAAGCGTTGACTTTTTGTTCAAACTCATTTTCAAAATTCTTGACAATAAACTCTTTTACTTTGAAATTCCCTGAAAATGTGAATTTATATGCTAAATATCTTATTTTATGAAATGCATGGTATGCTGGATAAATTTAGGGTGAAGGTAAAAACAAATCATATAGGAAGACTTCCTATGATAGGATGATTCTAAGTTTTTTTATCCCAACCTCTCACAGGGATAGCTCTACGGCTTTTGTTGGTTGAGAGGCACGCCCTAAGGTTAGGGACCTGTTTGAAATTTCTTCATGAAACCGGGCTTGCCGATCCTTGGTGGATTCTCAAAGATCTCCCTTAGGTGGATTCATTGGGTTCTACACCAGGTCCCTAGAGTCATCAATCATGTTCAAAACTTCATCAAGATGATGGGCTAGCCAATTCGAGACGAACACTTTGAATAGATCTACTCTAGGTGGAATTTTCGTAAATCACCAAATGGGAAGTGCATCCCATGGGCCCATACTACTAACTCCTTACATAAGCTTATCGGGTTCTATACAAGGTCCCTAGAGTCATCGATCATATTCAAAATTTCATCAAGAGGATGGGCTAGCCAATTCAAGACGAACACTTTGAATAGATCTACTCTAGGTGGAATTTTCGTAAATCACCAAATGGGATGTGCATCCCATGGGCCCATACTACTAACTCCTTAATTATGTTTAGGTTTTTTTTTTCCAAGCCTGGGTGTAAATCTTCACTCAAATAGTAACTCATGCCCACAAATGATATATACAAATATATGTGCAGAAATAAATCAACAATAATAAAGAAATAAATGCTACAAGTACAAATGATACGAAAAATAGAAAAAGCACGCAAGCAAGCGAACAACAAAAATGGAACCCTAAAGCTAAAAGGGGTAGGCTTGAATCTCTAAAAAAGTCTGTCCCCAGCAGAGTCGCCAGCTGTCGCACCGCGAAAAACGCCCGGAGCGTAGGGTATGCGCGAAATGAAACACAGAGTCGCCATCGAACTTTATTCATTCCCGTAGGAAAAGGAAAATATCGATAAAACCTTTGAAATAACGGAAAGATGGTCGTCGCAACCATTTTCGGGTTTGGGAGTCGATTATGCGAGGGGATGGTATTAGCACCCCTTACATCCGTTGTACTCAACGGGAGCCTCCTTTTTGAGCTTAGGGTTTAAAAATGTTCTATCAATTTGTTTGCGTGCTTTTTATTAATGTCCTGCTTTTATGCTTGCGTTGCTTTATTAAAGTATATACAAAAAAGGGGAAAATATTAGTTTTTTATTATTGAGCTCGACAAGATGTTGAATCTCGTGCCTACGTATCTCCAGGTGCGATGGAGAAACCAAAGCTCACGTAGTTATCTAAAAAAAACTTGTGTGTTGGTCTTTTTTAGAGAATAATGTTTTAGTCGCATTTTAGTGGTTAAACGTATGCTTGTATGCTCGCACGTGGGAGACTTTAACCGTTGTTTGCATCACGTTAAAAATGGATAAAACATCCTTCGGTTTTTCTTTTAGAAGTTAAAAAACTTGTTTTGATCTTGGTTGCGTCAAAAGGCAAAAATTAGTTTGATGAGTTGAGTTTGATTTTATTGTCTTGAAAACGTATTTTTTTTGTTTTATGATTATGGCAAAATAGCTCATGGAAATATTTACTTTCAAATATTAGTTGACAAGGATCAAAGAAACTCTGGAAGCAGTTAGTAATTTCCTTATGTTTTGTTTTTGTTTTTAGCATTTTTTATTCTATTTACAATAAACATAAATGATTAAATAAAATAAATGCAATAGATAAGAAGAAAAATAAAAATAAAATGAAAACTGAACAGGGGGGTGTAAACCCAGACAGTGGCGTGTAAATAACTAAAATGAGCTAGGCCCAATCCAAACCAGGCCCATCCGCGTAAAAAAAAAAAAAAGGGCAGGACCAAATCTGGCCGTCTGATGGTTCAAATGGCCCTGATCTGATCTAAGAGGGAAGGATCTAAGCCGTCTGATGGAGATCAATGGATGTGATGAGAAGCTTATGGCGTGCTGCAATAGACACGCGCACACAGGATCTGGTTGGGGTATAAATACCCAAAACCACTAGATTTTCCCTATTCTACTCTTTTCTTTCTCTCTTCTCTCACTTCTTCTCTCTTCTCTCACGTTCTTTCTCTCTTCTCCCTGTTAGGGTTCGGCGAGACAAGGCCGGCCAGCATAAAATCCGGCGCGGCGGCCTCCGGTGCGGTACGGTGGTACGACCGCCCCGGAACCCTAAAAATCCTAAATTCACCCAAAAAATTCCAAACCTCTTTTTTAACACATATTTAACCCTTTTTAAACCCAAACCAAAACTCCAAACAAACAAAAACTAAACCACAAATCAATAGTCCAAAAATTAAAATTTGTTGTTCTGTTAACTCTTTTTTTTTTGCCTCTGATCTTTTTTGGTTCTGCCTCTCCTTCTATCTTTGTTATGTTTTTTTTTATTTTTTTGTGTTAATTTCTGATCTTAGGTGTGAAGATTAAAGGTTATCATGGTGGTGTTTTTTTTGTTACTGATTGAAAGTAGTGAAAAAATCGTGGCTTTTTTTTTGGCTACTCTAGTTCTGCAGCTTGAAATTTTTTTAGGGTTTCTGATCTTTTTTTTTTGTCATGCCGTCAGGTTCCCTTTTTCTTTTTTAGGGTTTTCTTTCTCTCTTTTTATAGGCAGAGGCAAGCTTAGGGTTTGTTGTTGATGAGGGAACAGAGTACTGTTTCTACAGTTGTTGTTGTCTCCTCCCTCCTATGGACCAATGGATAAAAGGATGTCACTGAGTAAAAATTTTGAGGAAGGGAGAGATGGAGGCACCGTGGATGTTGTATTCACCTCTTCTTTTTTTTTTTTTTTTAATTTGTTAAATAATTAATTAATAATAATAATAATAATAATAATAATAATAATAATAATAATAATAACTAAAAAATAAAAACATGAGGGAGGGGAGAAGATGCAGCCACGTTGCATCTTTATTATTTTTTTAATTGTTGTTTTTTTTTTGTTTTATATAATAATAATAATAATAATAATAATAATAATAACTAAAAAAATAAAAAACATGGGGGGAGGGGAGAAGATGCAGCCACGCTGCATCTTTATTATTTTTAAATTTTTTTTTTTGTTTTATATAATAATAATAATATTTTTTTTTTAGGCAAAAGGGAGACTAAGCTAGCCTAGAATATATATAAAAATAAAAGGAAGTACAAGGAGATACGGGGAACATAAACCAAAACCCTAGAAGTTAACAAAACGGAAACAAGGAAGACCCATCTTGTTCCTGGCAAAATCCACCGAAAGGGCCCTATGCACGTCATCCCACCAAGTAAATGTTTGAACGGTTAAACCAATGTTAGCAAGCTTATCCGCACAGTGATTTCCTTCCCTATAAATGTGAGTAGCCATAAATCTCATGGATTTAGTAAGGAGCAAAGTATTCATCCATCTGTTTCTAATTCTCCAAGGAACCATGGAAGGTTTGCTAAAAGCCAAAACAATAAGTCTTGAGTCAGACTCAAGCCATAAATTAACCCAACTTTTCGAAGCGGCAATCTCAATAGCCAACATAGCACCAGTAAGCTCAGCAAGGAAAGCATTTCCCTCACCAATATTAAACACAAAACTCCCTAAGTGATCAGACCTGGAGTTTCTGAAAATGCCACCACAAGCTTCCATAGCCGGAACACCAATTGAAGCCCCATCGGTATTGCATTTGATCCAATTGAAGACCGGAGGGTGCCATAAAAATTCTTTGACAAGAGGAGCTTTGAGAGGATGAACTTTAATGTTAAACGCCTTTAGAATCGAGAAATCAGACATAGAGGTAGAAGCTGTCTTTAAACATAATGAAATTAATAATAATAATAATAATAATAATAATAATAATAATAAATGATGATAATTAATGGTATTAATAATAATGATAAATGTAGTAGTAATGATAATAATAATGATTAATGGTAGAAAATTGAAAAGACATTAAATGAGACTCAAAATAAAAGTTGGACTTTTCTAGTCAACTGAGTTGATTCGGACATTTATTGATAAAATGGACAAACAAAGACGTAGACAAAAATTATTAAAAATTAAATGTCAAAAAGAACTTTGATTTAAAAACAAAAACAGTTGTCAAAATTTAGGGTATGACAACTATCCAGCTTCTCCCTCATCTCCTCTCGCACTGTCTTACAAATTTCAAATACGTCACACTTCTTATTCGCATTGTCCTCCTCAATCATGACTTCCACGTTTGCAGGTTGTGGGGGATCACCTCCAACTGGTGGCCAAATCTTCGGATGCGAGACACGATAAAACCATGCAATGTACCCCGGCACAGTTTCATATCCATGTTCAGCTCTTGGACCTCGCATTTCCTCCGTGACATAATTTTCAGTCAAGTAGTCATCAAATGCATCTTGAATTGAAAATTGATTCATACCGGCCTTGACAAAAACACCAGGGGCTCTAGGAATAGACTGCGCATGTCCATATTGTCTGAGGACACGCTCAGGAAAGTGTGGACATATCATGGCGCTTCCACACATTATCCAACTAGAGTACCAACTGATATCTTGAAAGGGACGCGTCTGACGATGATCCTCATAATGACAAAATGTCACTTCATCAACCTCCATCCGATCCAATGAAGTCCTTGTCTCATATGGCCATTTGCCTGTCTTCAACGGATAATATTTTGCCCCAACTGGATCTTGATTGGTGTAGTTCTCATCAAGAAATCGTTGTCCGTACCTCATGAAATGCACAAAAATCCATGCCTACAATAAAAATCATAAATTAGAACATCAGGAGTATGAAACGTTTAAGTATAAATTAATACATTTGTTAAAAAAAGTGTTATACCTGAAACATAATGAAATTAATACATTCATTCATTCATATACCTTAGTGATGGTTTTCAATATAATGAAAGAATGTTATACCTAAAACATACAGTTGTATCCACCATGGTTCCCGCATCTACGCCGGCTCGCACGGTCCAAGTAGTTATATGTGTATGCAAGTCTAGAAGCACCCCAATTCCAAGTGTTAATTAAATCGACGTCTTGCAAGTACGAAAGAAAAATCACATCCACATATTGGGCACTTTTGTTGGTAAAAAGGGTTCCACCAATCAAGTATAGAAAAAAAGCTCTAATCGTGCAATCCCTTAAAAATTTAATTGTATCCTCATCCTCATCTTCATTTGTATCAGCTACCAAGGCCAAATTCAAATTGTCATGGTATATTTCCAGCAGCTTGGCAAATGATATATGTGCTCCTTTCATTTTATCAAACTCTTCCTGAGCATCTTCCCTCGAGAAGTTAAGCAACTCATCGCACATATCTTGTCCTTCCTCCATGGTGCATGATGTTCCAACATGGTTCAGCATCTTCCCCAAGTTCGGAATATGAAGCAAACATGAGACATCATCCAAGGTGATGGTCATCTCTGTTGGAACAACATGAGTTTTAATTATAAAACACCCTAAGTTTTGATGATAACAAGGTATTAAATGGACAATTGGTATTACTAATGAATGATCTAGTGTGCAGGAACAAAGTAAAAATATCATCCTCGCAGATCATCATTTGGGCATCTGAAGGACACAGTCTGAAGTGTTAATGCTCTGATATTGCTGGAAGCATCAGAGCCTCTGAAGAAGTCCTCAGAGGACAAACAAAGAAACACAGTCTAAAGCGTGTGTACATCTTCAGAAGATCAAATAAACGATATCATCAGATCCTGAAGAACTCTCTCTAAAGAAAGACAGCAAATAACCAATGCAATAGTACAACGGTCCTGTCAAAGAGTACAACCGTCTTGTCAACAAAAAGGAGAGTGTACAACCAACGGTTCTTTTCTCAACGTCTTTATACCTAGAGTATAAATAGAAGACATCCTCATAGAGAGATGACTACTGGAAGATCATCTGAACTTAGAAAGATTCAATTCATATTCAACGTTGTGTACTGTGTTATTCTTTCTAGTGTTATATTCTAAGTTAAATATCTTTTGATATTACAGACTCTGAGCTTAGTGTTTAGAGAGTCTTGCTTAGAACTTTCAGTCCTACTTAATCTGTGTATTAAGTTAGTTTGTGAAGTCTCTTTGTCTTGTGTGACTTAGAGCAGGAAGTCTTAAGTCTTGTGTGACTTGAGCAAGGAAGTCTTAAGCTTGTGTGCTTAAGCAAGGAAGTCTCTAATCTTGTGTGATTAGAGCAAGGAAGTCTCTTTGTCTTTTGTGACTTAGAGCAAGGAAGTCTCTTGCTTGTGTGCTTGAGCATTAGTTGTGTAATCTTTGTGATTATAGTGAAATCCCTTGGAAGTGCAAGGGGACTGGACTACTCTCGTTTTGTGAGAGGAACCAGTATAAAATTTCTGTGTGTTTTCTCTCTCTCTCTCTCTCTCTCTCTCTCTCTCTCTCTCTCTCTCACTGTTTTATTTGTGTTTTGTGTTTAGTCTAGTTTATCATATCCGCTGCATTTCTATATTTCTTGAAGTAAAAGAATCAATTTTTCAAAACACAATTCAACCCCCCTTCTTGTGTTTTTCACCTTCAATCTCACCAATAGAAAGATGGAATGTACCGGTCTCTGGTTGCCACCGCTCCGTAAATGCCGTCAACAGTCCGGAGCCAACATGATTGTAATTCGTCTTCAACAACGGCCGCAGTCCACTAGCGTCAATTGCATCCCAAAACCATGCTAGTTCAGTGTTAGGTTTATCAAGCGAATTGATTCTCTTCCCGGGATTCATGCACTTGAGTGTCCTTTGACCACACTACAAAAGTTCAAACCAAACACATATTAGGTATACATAATGTCATTTCACGTTTCTTAAAATTTAAGAAATTAAAATCATATTTCAAGAAATCAAGTAATCAAGTTTCACATTTCAAAATAAAAAGCAAACTAAAAAATTTAAAAAACTTACTTCTCCTCTCCACAACGCAGCGGCTACATGATTTCCAAAAGACGGCAACAACGACAAATCACTTGGTCCACCACCAAATTCTGTAACTTGTGGTTCTGCTACTTTTGGCGGGTTTCTTGCAGTTGTTGTTCTCCGATTCCTTTTTGTTTGTTTAGGTGGTGGTGGTGGTGGATCAACCTCATCAATTTGTTCCTCTTCATCTTCATGATCATCAAGTTGAGCTTCAACATCCTCTTGAGCTTGCTCATCAGCCACAAGTTTAGGTTCAGGATGTTCAGCTTCAAGCTCTTGAAGTTGAGCCCCCGAAGTTGATGCAACAACTACTTTCCTCTTGGAAGGTCCTAGTGTAGCCTCTCGATGTGCAGAGCTGTGTGCTCTACTTTCCCTTCCACCTCTTTGACGCCCAACTTCATCCGTCATTCCTAAAAATATAATAAAATAGCTAACAATCAAACATATTTTCAACTAGCATAAACTACCATAATGTAATGCATATTTTCAAATAATAAGATTTTATCACTAACACCTTATCAAATGCATTTAAGGTTGGTATTCAAATTAAAGATGGGTTATAGTATTAATTTAAAACCTTCATATTATGTTGATCAGTACAATGTCCGTCACTTGAGGCACAAAAGAGATGTTGCAAACTAAAAAATCAAGTCTAACATAGCATAGTTTAGAGACAATAAACAGTTATATAGAGGCTAAAGATAGTAAAAAGGCGTAAGAGTTTGAGTCAAATTTATTTTGGCTTTATGGATAATATAATAACTCACTAAGTCTACACTCCTTAATTTTGCAGCTTCTATCACTGATAACAAACATTGTGACCGATCATAAATTCAACAATATTCAAACATCGATTATATGTCACTTTATACAGAACAAACACTCATTCATGCAATTTGACAAACACCTTGTGCACATTCATATATTTTGTCAAAACCCTAGGCCCTAAATTCAATCAAAATCCAAATTCATGTAAATCTAAACAAATAAACTCATGATCATACAACATAAACAAATTTTCGAAGTTGTTATTAATCTTAAAAACATATTGATGAAAATGACATATTACAAATAAAACTTACTTGTTGTCTGAGATTTTCGCAGGTTCAAAGTTGTTAGAATCGCAATTTAATCTTGTAATATAATCGAAATCCAATCTTACTTTACTTTAGAAATCGCCTAAACCCTTAAAATCACCCCAATTTTCCCAATATAGAAAAACAGGTTCAGAGAATAAAGATTTATTTTTATTCAAAGTAATACGCATATATACACAAGAGTCCCTATAATTCCTCCACTATTAAAGGAATGACAGCTGCCAATTTATATTACCCTGTACAATTGACTAATTTACAGCTAACATAATATTTCAATGCCTAATTTAGCTAACAGAATATTTGACTTGACTTAACACCCCCACTCAAGTTGGTGCATGGATATCACACATTCTCAACTTGAATAATGACTCATTAAACACTTTGCTTGTCACTCCTTTGGTGAGAACATCTGCTAACTGCAAGTCAGATCTTACAAAGGGAAAGGAAATTATTCCATCTTCAAGTTTCTCCTTAATGAAATGTCTATCTATCTCTACATGTTTTGTTCTATCATGTTGGACAGGATTATGAGCAATTGCTATTGCTGATGTATTATCACAATACAATCTCATAGCTTCATTTGGTTTAAATCCCAGATCTGACAAAACATTTCTTATCCACAAAAGTTCACACAACCCAAGTGTCATGCCTCTAAACTCTTCTTCAGCACTTGATCGTGCTACTACCAGTTGTTTTTTACTCCTCCAAGTTACAAGATTTCCTCCGACAAACGTAAAGTAACCAGAGGTCGACCTTCTATCATTTTTTGACCCTGCCCAATCAGCGTCGGTGTACCCTTCAACCTTTAAGTTTCCATGATTTGAGAATAAAATTCCTTTTCCAGGAGTAGACTTCAAATATCTCAAAATCCTCACAATAGCATCCATATGAGGCTTGCGTGGATCATGCATAAATTGGCTAACAACATTTATTGCATATGTAATATCAGGACGTGTATGAGACAAATAAATTAATTTTCCCAGTAGCCTCCGGTACCTTCCTCTGTCTATTCTAGCTAAATTTGAACATTGAAAAAGCATATGATTTTGTTCAATTGGGGTATCAACTGGTTTACACCCAAGCAACCCAGTTTCAGATAATAAGTCAATAGTATACTTCCTTTGACATAGAAAAATACCATGTTTTGATCTAGCTACTTCAATACCCAAGAAATATTTGAGATTTCCAAGTTGTTTCATCTCAAATTCAGATGCAAGATATCTTTGCAAACTCGAAATCTCATCTTGGTCATTTCCTGTAACTATCATATCATCTACATAGATAATTAAGGCTGTAATTTTACCTTCTCCTTTCTTCAAAAATAAGGTATAATCATAGTTACTTGCTGAAATTCTGGCACCTACTGGGGACAGATGTTAAGACAGAAGCTATAACAATTGTCGTACGTAATCAGTTGTAAAGCTAAGACAAATGCTCTACTGTATGTCCGCAGTAGTATATAATAAACAAGTGCAAGCAACAGACAATGAAGTAAATAACACAGAGAATTGTTAACCCAGTTCGGCGTAAACAACGACCTACTGTGGGGGCTACCAAGCCAGGAAGGAATCCACTATAATAGATCTAGATCTAAGCCCACAGCAAACATACAAGTTTACGACTTATCTCCTAGACTCTACCCGTGCTAACTCAACCTAGGAACTCCTAAGTTTGAGACCCCGTCTCACTTCCTTTCTATCACAAACCTTGTGATTATAAAAGTTATACAAACAGTGCGGTTTCACTAACCAAACAGCACACAGTCTCCGTGCTTAAAAGCTTGGGAGAAGTTTTACAAAATACAAACTAAAACAGTTCTAACCTTGTGTTATAGAATCCACAAGAAAGGATCACAATTAACAAGACTCAAACCCTAAAACTCTATTCTTCAAATACGGCTTCAGTAGTCTTTTAGGTTTTAGTCTTCACATATTTATATGACCTGAGTTAGCATGGGCTAGGTCTTTATTTTGGGCTTTAATCTTCAGCTGTCCTTTTGCAAAGTCCAGCACACATGAAATGGAAAGAATCACTTGTTTCCATAAATGACGTAGCATCTTCTGGAAAGTATTTCTTGGTGCAGCCGCCTTATAAACCCTTGTTTAAAACGTGTGTCTTGATAAGCAAGTAAGGAGAAAATAGTGCTTCAGAGAATCTTCAAAGATATGGCGCGCAAATAGAACATTTATTACCGACATGACAGATGTTGTACCCACATGCTACGGCATCTGGTCCAACATCTTGCTTGAACATGTTTTTGCAAAATGAGGCCAACATACAAAACACCAACAATCTCCTCCTTTGGCAAATTTTGGCGAAAACAAATTAAGACCAGTTCTGGAGAGATGCAGTACATACCTTCCTTCAAGTCAACACAGACACACAGCTAAGAAAGAATATAATACATTGTCACATTATTTTCAAACGAGGTCTTCAAGTGAGAAATAATGAACAAGCAGTATCAGAGGCATGCAACAGCGGAAGTACACAACTTAGCCTCATAAGGTACAAGATAGGAGAGAAATAAACTCTCACACATAAGTGCCATACAGTTTAACCAGGGAAAAATAAATTCCCACAGATATGAATCACCATAGGAAAAATAAATTCCTACACCACTGAGGGAAATAAATTCTCAGGTATCAACTAAAAGTGGATTCCTTTGAAATAGACAAGATGCCTTAGCATTTGGAATGGCATCTGTCAACCACAACATGCATCACAACAAAAGTAGATTGCTCCCCCTGAGTTCATGCATATAACACAGTAGAGAATACTCCCCCTCAACAGAACATACATACACATATAGATATAGCATACTTGCTCCCCCTCAATCATAGCACATTCATAGACAGGTAGATGGTGTAGCATGTGTCACATCATTATCATGAGCAGAACATATATCTTTACTACTACTCCCCCTTTTTAGCCATAATTTTGACAAACATAATACTTCATGCATTGATGGAAGAAAACAGAAGTAGCAACACATCATAGTACCATTATTACAGACCAGTAGCACATGCAAGTGCACAAAATATCCTGGGCATAGCCCTCAAAGTACAGACAGAAAAGAAAAAAATAGGAGCAGAAAAAACACAGGGGCAAAGACATCATTCAGAGCGGCTTTCATCAGAGCCCTCTATCATAGGTTCACCATCAGCATCAACATTATTACCAGCTTCAGCTTCCTCAAGCTCCAGAGCTTGGATAACAGCTTCCAGCTTCAACTTCTGTTCCTCTAACCCTTTGCAGGTAGCTTTCAGCTCTACAATCATATCCTTCCTTGTCAGTGCAGCAGATGACTTCTGGACAGATGCTGTAGCAATGTCTGGAGCATGTGTCCCTTCAAACAGCTTACTGTGCAAAATCAAAGGAGCTTTCCTCTTCATTGGGAAATCAGAACTCCTCAGAATACCAGGTTGTTGACTCAGAATAATACCACAAAGCAAAGTGGGAAAAGTAATGGGCTTTTTGATTGAAAATATAGGAGCCATAATCATACTTCACTTTCGATCCAATGGTGTAAACCAGACGAGCCAAGTCAGTAGAAATATCAGAGGTGTGCACAGTTGGCACCCAGTTCACAGTGCCAGTCTTGTTCAAACAAGCAAACTTCACATATAGTTTGCTGGAAGACACCTTCTTTCCCTTGGGCCATTGCTTTACATGACCATTTGTAATTGCCTTGGCCAATTCACCATCAGTCAACTCTACTTCAGGGGTTCTATCATCATCCCTTCCCAGAAACTCATTAATGATTGAAGGAGAAAAATTAACCCGCAGACCACGAACAAAAACCTTATGGTATTCAGGACTTTGAGGGTTATCACAATCCTCAGGGACATTCACAATGAACTATCTTACCAGCTGTTCATAACAATCGCCTAGTCCCCACACAGTCTTCATCAAACCAGCTTCTTCAATCAAGCTCACTATATCAGTACACTCCAGGGCTTCTTTTCCAAGTTCTCTTTCTAAAGCAACCCTTCTCTGAACAACATACTTCCATTTTCCGACACAACTAGCAAGATGAAATGAAATGTTATCAATAGGGACCTCAGGTACATTTGCTGGTACCTTTCTGCCACCCATACTTTTCCTGCCAATAGAAGCTCCACCGGATGCTTCATCTTTAGTCACAGACACCTCATCCTCAAAATCAGAATCACTATCAACAGCTTTTCTCTTCAACTGTTTCTTCTGAACAACAGGGGTTTCAAAGCGACTCTTAGGTCTAGGGGGACCATACATGGGTTTCTTTGCAGGTTTCTTTGCTGGTTCAACAACAGGAGATTGTGGGAGAGATGGTACAGCTTTCCCAAGTTTGCTTCTCAGCCTCTTAGCTACACCAGAACCATAAGTTTTTGCCAAGGGAGTGACCAAAGAGTCAGTCTCCTCCACATCAATCACATCCTTCTCGGCCACCACATCCTTCTTACCTTTATCAGTAGTACTCACAGTCCTTTCACTATAAGACTTCTCTTTATCACCAGATCCAACTACACCTTCATCATCCTCACCAGTTCTTGTTTCTTCCCTCTTATCAAACTTAGATGTTTCAACTGCTTTGTTAGTCACACTATCATGATCAGCTTTCTTACTAGCAGTACCTGTTTCATCAGCATTGCCACTACTAAAACCAGAATCAGAACAAACTTCTGCTACAATATCAGGATTACGAACCTGTTGGTCCAAAGATGCTTGAGCATCTGGCACAACATCAGACTTGGCTAGAAGGTCAGATTCAATAGCAGATTTCACAACTTCTTCAACAACCTTCATAGTTTCCTCAATCACATCACTAGGATTTTTCTCAATAGCAGAATTATCAATATCAGGAACAACTTCAGAATTTCTCACAGTATTCACATCAGCAGTTTCTCGGGTTTCAACCTGACCAGTTTTCCCTAAATTTTCAGATTCTACACAATTTTCACTACTCACAGCATTTGGATTATCACCATCAGTAACAACATCAATATTCTTCTCAGTCTCTAACTCAGTTTGACCTAGGGTTTCTGATTTCCTAATATCACCTAGATCTTCCAATTCAACAGATTTTTCAACAATATTTTTTTCATCAACAGCAGAATCAGAGGGCACAACATTATTACCTTTTGAATCACGGCCAGAACCGCCAACATCAGTCGCGACATCGCGCGATTTGAAGGGATTGTCAGAATTATACAAATCGGGCATAGTGAGGCCGATTGTTGCCGTTGATTCACCTCGCTTCCTCTTTGGCTTCGATTTTGAACTCTTCTTTGATGCAGCAGGACATTTGGAAACCTTTTCTTTCTTAATGACACTTTTTGATCGAGTCACTCGTGCTTCCACTTCCGATGCATGCACAGTATCGAGAGGAGTTGCTTGAACAATTAATGCTGCCGGTTGTTCCTTGACTTTCGAGCGAGTAGACCTTGATGGAGTAGAGGTGTTGTCACTGACATTCTTGTTCAAGGAAGTTTCTGTTGATTGAGACATGATTGGAGAAGGATTTTTGAGCGGTTTGGAGATTTTAGTGTTTTTGGAGAAGATGATAGGTTTAGGTATGAAAAGGTTTGCGGCATAGAGTATTGGAGCGAGATAGAAGTTGTAGAGTTTTTGAAAATAGAAGGTTGGAAGTTGGTTGAGTGTGGAGGAGTAGTTTTGGAAAGAAAATAAAGCTCCTCCTAAATTAGCGTGCACAACACATATGGAGAGAGAGAAAATAACTGTTCACTACAAGAAAATTGTCATTTACCAACGTAGGTTTCTAGTGACAGCAGTATATGCCGTAGGTATAGCAGGCTTATACCCACGAAAAAAATTATTAATTGTGGGTATATATATGTTTTATTAAAAAAATTGAAAATTAAAAATTAAAAAGGGATATGTTTATACTTTTATGCATAGATTCATATTTTTTTTGAATTGTGGGTATAGATTTGTTCCTACTTTTATGCATAGATTCATTTTTTTTTCCTTCTATTTTTATGCAAAGATTCATTATATTCTTTCTATATTTTTTCAATCTTTTTTTTATATTTTTTAATTAATAAATTTGGTGGTAATCAATTTGTTTTTTGTTTACAATGTTGGCAATCAGGATTGAACTATAGACCTCATGCATATTCCTCACTATGAGATCAAACCAAAGTGTCATTGGTGATAATCAATCTTATTACTTTTTTTTTTATAAAATCAATATTATTACTTTTTTTTTAGTAATATTGTTACTTCTATTGTACAACTATAGTATATATATATATATATCCAAAAATTAAGGAACTTATGGAGAAAGAAAAGAACAATAACTTTTTTTTTGGTGATTTAAAAGAACAATCACTTTATTCAAAACAAAAGAAATACTTTATATAACAAATAAAAAAATTCTAAGTAGGGTTTCTATTCCAAGCTCTACGTAGGATTTAAAAAATTCACTTTATTCTAAGCTCTACGTTTGATTTTGGGTAGGGTTATTCCACACTTTTCTTCTTCAATTTTGTTGGGGGTCTCTGCCATGTGTGTGCTTCTGTTGTTTGATGGTAATGGTGATTTCATGAAATCAGAATGGGTGTGAGATTGATTTTAGTGATAAGTCAAGATGTTATGAAGACGATATTGTAAAGTGTTTCAATTTTATGAGTGGTGATAATTCAAGGATGGTATCTATTGAGCTTTTATGACTTGAATGCAATTCAATACCGCGAGATAAAATATGAGCCTAAATTTTGAGACTATCGGCTGCCTCGGATGACACGAAAGTAATCGATAAATATTGTTTGCTATATAAATTGTTGCTAGTATTTGGAAGTTTTTACTCATAATGTAAAAGTTTCTTGATGCCTTCGATGCGATATCGATATGAATTAAATTTTATCCATTCATAATATATGGAGATGGATTATTGGATGCCTCGATGACCCGAAAGGAATCAAATAATATTATTTGTTATATAAATTGTTGCTAGTATTTGGATGCTTCTTTGACCGTAAAAAAACATTATGAACACTTTACTCATAATGTTGTCTGATGTCTTCGATGTGATATTGATATGAATTGAATTTGATTCGTTCATAATATAAGGGATGGATTATTTGATGCCTCAGTGACCCGAAAGGAATCAATGGATATTATTTGGATGCCTCATTGACTGTCAAAAAACATTATGAACTCTACTCATAATGATTTGCTTGATGACTTTGATGTGATATTGATATGAATTGAATTTGATTCGTTCATAATAAGAGATGGATTATTGGATGTCTCGATGACCCGAAAGTAATCAATGACTATTGTTTACATATAAATTGTTGCTAGTATTTGGATGTCTCGTTGACCATAAAAAAAAAGTATGAACACTTTACTCATAATGTAAAAGTTGTTTGATGCCTTTGATATGATAGTGATATGAATTGAATTTGATTCTTTCATAATATAATAGATGAATTATTGGATACACCCGGAAAGAATCAATGAATATTATTTATTATATAAATTATTGATATTATTTGGATGCCTCATTGACCGTCGAAAAACAGTATCATAGTTGTTAATCAATAGTTGCACGATGTATTGGCAAGTTTCCTAAACCCAAAAAATATGAAAGATTCTTTTTCTGAAAATCAAGAGTTGCGCGATAAACATAAGCAAATGGAAAATCAAGATAGTACAAATGCGGTGTTGGCAAATGTGTTGTCATTAATGATTTGCTGGAGAAGATGTGAATGACACTTTACGAGCTGCAAGACAGGTATATTTTATTTTACTCTCTGTGTTCATATTTCGAATATTATGAAAACATCAATTAAATTAAGTTTGTAATTTGATCTCTTTTATTTTCTATAGGTTACAGATGCTTCTAGTGCCCCTGATCAAACGGATTCTCAAAGTCCATACACTAACGAAGATTGAAGAGAGAGTTTAGAATTAAACAATGTAAATGTTGTTGTTTATTGCTTGGTAGGAATGTCATGTACTATGTTATGGGTTGTAAGCCGTTGGAGTTTATTGCTTGGTAGGGATGTCATACATATGTATGTTTTTGTGGTTGCTAGTTTTTTAGAGTTGTAATTTTGGGATGGATATGATTAGAAATAACTAATAGTTCTCTTAATTTTGGTGCAATTTCAATTTTGGGAGATATAGCCAGATGACATTGTTTTGGTGTTTTAATGTGCTTCGTTAGTTTGTAAGACTTATTAGATTTTTTAATCAATATAATGGAAATTTTCTTTTATAATTATAGTTGACTTGGTGTGTAGAAAACATGCATATTGGCAAATTATTATTATTTTAAAAAAATGTACAATCTGTAAAAAGAATGCAAAAAAATAAATATATAATTGAAACCTATACCAACGGACAAATGTGTGGGTAAATCGATTTACAATAGTTTGTAATATCCGTGGGTATAGCTCTCAGGTTTTTCCAATGCCAAAAAATGTCGTAGGTATAGGCTATAGCAACGGCAAATTGTCATTGGTACAGCGAGATAAAGTTGACGGAACAAAACGACCGTGGGTATACGTTTTACAGCCTATACCCACGGATTTTGGACCTTTACCAACAGAATTTTGCCGTCGCTATATGTCAAGTTTCTTGTAGTGGTTGCACGCTTTACACACATTTACTGCTATAACTCCTCATGCAGGAAAATTCCTAATTTGCCCCTTAGCTTCTCAAATTGGTTAGCATCTAGTGCTTTTGTGAATATATCAGCGAGCTGTTCTTCAGTAGCAACATGTTTTAAAACCACCACATTCTCTTCTACTAAATCTCCGATAAAATGATGACGAATATCTATGTGCTTGGTCCTACTGTGTTGTATAGGATTTTTGGAAATATTGATTTGCACTCAGATTATCACAATACAAAGCCATAGCATCTTGCTCAACATTATACTCCCTTAGCATCTGTCTCATCCAGACAAGTTGTGAACAACTACTCCCAGCTGCAATGTATTCAGCTTCAGCAATTGAGAGAGACACACAATTCTGTTTCTTACTAAACCATGATATCAAGTTTTCTCCCAAGAAGAAACAACCACCAGAAGTGCTTTTTCTGTCATCAGCACTGCCAGCCCAATCTGCATCACAATACCCAATGAGTTCAGAGTTGTCACTATGTGAATACATCATGCCATAGTCACATGTGCCATTAACATACTTGAGGATTCTTTTCACTTGTGTTAAGTGACTCATCTTTGGATCAGCTTGGTATCTTGCACACACACCCACTACAAAGCTAATATCAGGTCTACTAGCTGTAAGATATAAGAGACTTCATATCATACTTCTATAGAGACTCTGATCAACACTAACACCCTTCTCATCTTTTGTCAACTTCAAATGAGTAGGTGCTGGAGTCCTTTTGTGAGTAGCAGTGTCCATTCCAAACTTCTTGACAATATTTTTTGCATACTTACTCTGTGAGATAAATATTGTCTCATCCATTTGCTTCACTTGAAGTCCAAGAAAGAATGTTAATTCGCCAACTAAACTCATCTCAAACTCTGACTGCATCTGTTTGATAAAATGCTCCACCATCTGACTTGACATCCCACCAAACACTATATCATCAACATAGATTTGTGCTATCATTAATTTACCATGTACTTCTTTTACAAACAGAGTCTTATCGTGTCCTCCTTTCCTGTATCCATGATTGACTAGAAATTCAGTCAATCTCTCATACCAAGCTCTAGGAGCTTGTTTCAACCCATATAAAGCTTTCTTTAACTTGTTGACATGATCATGAAGATCTGGATTCACAAAGCCTTTTGGTTGTTCCACATACACTTCTTCATTTAAGTACCCATTGAGAAAAGCACTCTTAACATCCATCTGGAAAATTTTAAATTTCAGAATGCATGCAACACCAAGTAACAATCTTATGGATTCTAATCTAGCAACTGGGGCGAAAGTCTCATCAAAGTCTAAACCTTCCACCTGCGTGTATCCCTGTGCTACAAGCCTCACCTTATTTCTTGTAATAGTTCCATTTTCATCAGATTTATTTTTATAAACCCATTTAGTACCTATTACATTCATGCCTTTTGGTCTAGGAACTAGATCCCAAACTTCACTTCTTTCAAATCTTGCATGGCAATGATCTAGTAATTGTCCGTGAGAGCCTCTTTGACATTCTTTGGTTCTACCTTTGACACAAAGCAAGAATTAGAGATTATACCTCGATTTCTTCTTGTGGTGATACCTTCATCTGGATTACCTATGATCAGATCCTTGGGATGATTTTTATGGACTCTGATAGATGGTCCTTTACTACCTGGAGCAATGGTGTCACCAGTGATAGGACTATCAGGCGTTACCTCAAGTTCTTCTACACTTGCAGTTTCTTCAGGCTGGAATTCAAAAGCTTCAGCATCTGGACTCTCATCTGTCTTATGGTCAGATGGTACATCATCTATCACAACATTCATTGATTCCATCATCACTTGAGTTCTGGAGTTATATACTCTATAGGCTCTGCTGTTAGTAGAGTAACCCAAGAATATACCTTCATCACTCTTTAGATCCATTTTCCTCCTCTGTTCTCTATCTATCAGGATGTAGCACTTACTTCCAAATACATGAAAGTACTTGATAGTAGGTTTTCTTCCTTTCCACAATTCATACAAGGTGTTTGTTGTTCCAGCTCTTAAAGTGACACGATTAAGAATGTAACATGCTGTATTCATGGATTCAGCCCAAAAGTGTAGAGGGAGTTTCTTTGAGTGTAGCATGACTCGAGCACATTCTTGTATAGTTCTATTCTTTCTTTCAACTACACCATTTTGTTGGGGTGTAATAGGTGATGAGAATTCATGTCTTATTCCTTCAGCAGTGCAAAACTCAGAGAATCTTGAGTTTTCAAATTCTCTACCATGGTCACTCCTGATTCAGACAATGACACTTTCTTTTTCTCTTTGAAGTTGTTTACACAAATCCTTGAAAGCACAAAAAGTGTCTGACTTTTCTCTGAGAAAGTTGATCCATGTGAATCTTGAGTAGTCATCTACAACAACAAAAGCATATCTCTTGCCACCTAGACTTTCAACCTGCATAGGCCCCATCAAGTCCATATGTAGTAATTCAAGCACCTTTGAAGTAGTCGGATGTTGCAGCTTCGGGTATGGCATCTTTGTCTGCTTCCCAATTTGACATTCACCACATATGTTTCCTTCCTCAATCTTCAGTTTAGGTACTCCTTTTACCGCATCTTTAGCTATGACTTTCTTCATACTCCTCAGATTAAGATGACCCATCTTTTGATGCCATAACTTGACTTCATCTTCTCTAGTGATGAGACAGGAGGAGATTTGAACATTTTCTTCAGAAATCCATAAATAACAGTTATCCTTTGACCTGACTCCTTTCATAACAGATTCACCATCTTCAGTTGAGACAGTGCATTCAGATTTCGTGAAGTTCACCCTCATTCCTTGATCACACAATTGACGGATACTGATGAGATTTGCAGTCAATCCTTCCACCAAAAGAAAATTCTCAAGTTTAGGCAACCCATTTGCAGTGAGACTTCCAATGCCCTTGATCTGACCTTTGGCTCCATCACTAAAAGTAACATAACTTCTAGTGTATGCTTTAACATTGGTTAGATAACTTTCAACACTAGTCATATGTCTTGAGCAACCACTATCAAAGTACCAATCATTTCTGGACGAAACTCTCAGAGATGTATGAGCTATGTGAGCAACATCATTTGCCTTTGGTTTTCATTCCTTCTTTGCATTGCTTGAATCAGATTCGTACCTTGGATTACTATACCATCTTGGAAACCCATATAATCTAAAGCAGAAGGGTCTGATGTGACCTTTTCTACCACAGTAATGACAGATCCATCCCTTAGGTTTAGGAATTATTTTGGCAGACTGATGTTGTTGAACATGTTATGGCATCTGTCTGGTTTCAGTAGGATCATAGGTGTCTTTAGCAGGAACAAATGTACTAGTAGAAGTAACATTTTTCTTTTTAGGATAGTTATATTCTACTCCAATACCCTTAGGTTTCCCAGCAACTTGACCCTCAACCAGTATATCTAATCTTTCAGTTCCATTATTTAGCAGTCTAAGCTGTTTATTTAAACTAGTCAGCTGATAGTTCAATGTGGTTACCTCATCTCTAAGAGCAGATGCCTCGGACAGATGCTTTTCCTTCTCAGATTGTAGCTGCTTTGTGAGTTGAGATATTTGAGCCTGATGCTTCACCTTCTCAGCTTGCAATTTACTTATAGTGTTTTGTTGTTGCTGATATACTTCTTCACTTCTATGACTCAGTGCTTTATAGGACGCAACTAGTTCATCAAAGGTCAATTCTTCATCATCTGATTCAGATTCAATAATTCCAGTAAGTGCAGTAATGTGATTTGCAGACTCAGAGTAGTCATCATCCTCAGAATCATCTTCATCAGACCAAGTGACAGCCATAACCTTCTTCTGTTTCTTCAGGAATGTTGGACATTCAGCTCTAATATGTCCATGGCCTTCACATTCATGACATTGAACACCTTTTCCTATACTGGCATTTTCTTCAGGTCTGTATTTTCTTACACCATTAAACTTTCTGTTATTATCAGAGAAACTGCCTTTAGCATTTGTCCTGCCTCTTCCATCCATCTTCTTTAATATCCTGTTGAACTGACTGCCTAGGTGTGCCACAGCTTCAAATAAATTTTCATCAGTTTCCAAGCCATTTTCTACTTCCTCATTTTCAGTGGTGTTGGTTACAAGGGCTATACTCTTCTTCCTCTTTTCAGTTTTTTCTTTAGCAGCCAGCTCATAGGTTAGCAAGGAACCCACCAAATTTTCAAAATTCATCAAGCCTATATCATGTACTTCTTCTATGGTAGTAACTTTCATATCAAACATCTTAGGGAGTGATCTAAGCATTTTTCTTACCATTCTTTCCTCGCTTAGCTTTTCTCTTAGAGCATCAAAGTTGTTAGCAAAATCTAGAATGGTCATGTGGAAGTCATGGACAGATTGATCTTCACCCTGTTGGAACAAAATATGTGTTAATACACACCCTTAAGTTTTGATGATAACAAAGTATTAAATGGACAATTGATGGTACTAATGTTTAAATTAAGTGCAGGAGAATTCAACGTTTAATCAAGAGCACACTTAATTTAAACTCTGATGAAACCAATGGAAGTCTGAATATTTAGACTCTGAAAGAGTTCAGATGCTACAACGTGGTCAGAAGCTATACAAAGTTCAGAAGCTCAACGTAGATCAGAACGTCTGAAGCTGTTCAGGGACTTAGAGGAGTTCAGAAGCTCAAGGATGTTCAGAGGCCTACAAGAGTTCAGAGGTTGTCTGCTAGTCATAAGTCATTCAGAGGATGAAGGCATTCAGAAGATGAATTACGAAGGACTATCAGAGGCCAACCATTCAAAGACCAATCAGACTCCAAGTTATCAAAGGTTCATCAGAAGCAAAGGAATTCCCAGTCATCAGAGGGCTACATCAACTACAACTTATCAAGCCTGATGACTTGTTGTAAGGTCAACTAAAATGCAACGGTCACAAAGGATGTGATCCCTCTCTCTAGGAGCTAGTTGTACCTTATAACTGTACCATTGGACAGACAGCAAAGGTGAAGCTTCTCTGCAAAGAAAGACGTGGCTTTACTCAACGGATCTTCAATGTCTACAGCTGTACAAGTTGCAACGGGAATTTCTCCAATGTCTTAATGTCTTTCTCAACTCATATAAATATGCCAAAGAAAGAATTGAAGACTAGCGCTCAACATTAGATAAAATCTCTCAGAAGAAAGTGAGAATTTGAATTGTAATAGATAATATCTCTCAAATGAAGTGAGCATAGAAACTAGCTTAGAGCCTCTGAAGTTATTATGTTTGTAATAAGTTTTAAGCTCTTAAGTTAGTAGTAAGTCTTCTGCTTAGTGTAGAAGCAAGTAAGTCTTCTGCTTAGTGTAGAAGCAAGAAAGTCTTCTGCTTAGTGTAGAAGCACGTAAGTCTCAGTCTTAGTGATTAGAGCAGTGAAGTCTTGAGCCTGAGTGCTTGAGCAAGGAAGCCTCTGATCTTGTGTGATCAGAGCAAGGAAGTCTCTTTGTCTTGTGTGACTTAGAGCAGGAAGTCTCAAGCTTGTGTGCTTGAGCAAGGAAGTCTTTGATCTTGTGTGATCAAAGCAAGGAAGTCTCTATGTCTTGTGTGACTAAGAGCAGGAAGTCTTGAGCTTGTGTGCTTGAGCAACTATTCTAATCCGTGTGATTATAGTGAAACTCTCTTGGAAACAAGGGGACTAGAGTACTCTCAATTTGTGAGGGGAACCAGTATAAATTGTTGTGTGTTCTTCTCTCTCTCACTCTCTCATTTACTCCTTTATCATTCATAACGCCATAAGTTAATTGTGTGAATAATCCGCTGTGCTTTAAAGACTCTGAAAAGATTTTAAATATCTTGGAAAGTTTTTAAAATATCCAAAACACAATTCAACCCCCCTTCTTCTGTTTTCTCCACGCACCTTCACACCCATCATTAGATTCTCAAACTTCACGGTCAGAAGCTGTAGCCTTGAATTTTTCACCTTTGCAGTGCCTTCATATGTAGTCATTAGAATTTCCCATGCTTCCGTAGCCACTGAGCACTATTTGATCATCTTGAATATGTTGTTGTCCACAGCATTGAATAAGGCATATAGCGCCTTGGAGTTACCATGTGCAAGCTCATCTTCTTCCTTGGTCCAATCCGCTTCTGGTTTTAGTTCACCTGTGGTTTTACCATCTTTGTCACGTATCACTGGATGCTCCCATGCCGTTAAGATAGCCTTCCAAGATTTGCTATCAAGTGATTTAATAAATGCCACCATTTTGGCTTTCCAGTAATCATAGTTTGATCCATCCAGAAGTGGAGGTCTGTTGACATAGCCACCATCCTTGTTCATTATGCCAGAAAGTAACTTCCCTGGTCCTCACCCACGCAGAACAGGGTGCCTGCTCTGATGCCAATTGAAATTCTGGCACCTACTGGGGACAGATGTTAAGACAGAAGCTATAGAAATTGTCGTACGTAATCAGTTGTAAAGCTAAGACAAATGCTCTAGCGTATGTCCACAGTAGTATATAATAAACAATTGCAAGCAACAGACAATGAAGTAAATAACACATAGAATTGTTAACCCAGTTCGGCGTAAACAACGACCTACTCTGGGGGCTACCAAGCCAGGAAGGAATCCACTATAATAGATCTAGATCTAAGCCCACAGCAAACATACAAGTTTACGACTTATCTCCTAGACTCTACCCGTGCTAACTCAACCTAGGAACTCCTAAGTTTGAGACCCCGTCTCACTTCCTTTCTATCACAAACCTTGTGATTATAACAGTTATACAAACAGTGCGGTTTCACTAACCAAACAGCAAACAGTCTCCGTGCTTAAAAGCTTGGGAGAAGTTTTACAAAATACAAACTAAAACAGTCCTAACCTTGTGTTATAGAATCCACAAGAAAGGATCACAATTAACAAGACTCAAACCCTAAAACTGTATTCTTCAAATACGGCTTCAGTAGTCTTTTAGGTTTTAGTCTTCACATATTTATATGACCTGAGTTAACATGGGCTAGGTCTTCATTTTGGGCTTTAATCTTCAGCTGTCCTTTTGCAAAGTCCAGCACACATGAAATGGAAAGAATCACTTGTTTCCATAAATGGCGTAGCATCCTCTGGAAAGTATTTCTTGGTGCAGTCGCCTTATAAACCCTTGTTTAAAACGTGCGTCTTGATAAGCAAGTAAGGCGCAAATAGTGCTTCAGAGAATCTTCAAAGATATGGCGCGCAAATAGAACATTTATTACCGGCATAACAGATGTTATACCCACATGCTACGGCATCTGGTCCAACATCTTGCTTGAACATGTTTTTGCAAAATGAGGCCAACATACAAAACACCAACACTTGCTTTATAGCCAAAAGCCTTCATAGACTTAGTGAACCTTCCAAACCATGCTCTTGGGGATTGTTTTAATCCATACAAGGCCTTCTTTAATTTACAAACCTTCATTCCATTTGAATCTATCATGGAATCTGTCATACCTGGTGGAGCATCTATATAAATCTCTTCTAAAATTTCTCCATGTAAGAAAGCATTTTTCACATCAAATTGTAGAAGAGGCCAGTCTTAGTTTGCTGCTAATGACAAAAGTATTCTCACAGTGTTGAGCTTGGCTACCGGCGCAAATGTCTCTTGATAATCTACACCATAAGACTGGGTGTAACCTTTAGCAACTAAGCGAGCCTTATACCTTTCAACACTTCCATCAGCCTTGTGTTTTATTGTAAAAACCCATCTTTACCCCATTGTTTTCTTCCCACTTGGTAAAGTCACAACGTCCCAAGTGTTGTTCTTTTCTAAAGCTGCCATCTCCTCAACCATTGCTTTGGTCCATCTAGGATCTGCTAAAGCTTCCTGTTCATTACTAGGAATAGAAATTGAGGATAATTGTGATACAAATGATGCATATGACCGAGATAACTTGTGAGATGACACATAATTACTAATGGGATATTTAACTTTGGATTGAAGGTCAGGTTCATATCTAACAGGAGGTTTACCACGGTTAGAACGGGGTGGAAGATTATATTGGACGGTAGTCGACTCAGGGTTAGGTGTGATGGTGGTCTCATGTAAACAAGGATCAATTTCATGGTCAGTTTCATGCAAACAAGAATCAATTTCAGAATCAAAAACATGATCAACTTCATCTATATGTGTATTATCAAGGATAGGATCAAGAGATACCTCTCAGGAGTCATGTTGAACCTGTGGAGAAGATTGAGTTAGTTGGATATCATCGGAAGGCACTGTATTATCTAAAAGTGGAATGTCCATATTTAGCACTGGCTTACTTCCTGCAGAGTATTTTACATTTGAAATGTCAAACAAACTAACATCATGATATTGCACTTCATTTTCATTCACCCCCACCCCCCCCCCCCCCCCCCCCCCCTCCCCCTGAAGTGTAGAATCGACATAAAAAAAAGTATCTTCATGAAATGTCACATCCATAGAAATATAAAATTTCTTTGATGTGGGATGATAAGCAAGATAACCTTTTTGAGTTGATCCATATCCAACAAAGACACATTTAACAGCTCGTTCTTCAAGCTTTGTACGTTGATGTGGGTGTAAGTGTACATATATAACACATCCAAAAACATGAGGAAGTAAATGAACAATGGGAGGAAGAACACAATGATCAGACAACACATCTAAGGCTCTGTTTGGATTGACGGAACAGAATGGAACGGAGCGGAATGAAATAAAATGGAATGGAGCGGAACGGAATGGAAAGGAACAGAGATTCCATTCCACTGTTTGGGTATTTTTAACATGACATGAATAATATTTTAATTATGAAGTTCATTCCATAGCATACACCCCAAATTGGATGGAATGAAAATTGGAGGTTTGGATGGTATGGGATGGATTCCATCATATTCCATTATATTCCATCCATTTTTAACATATCCAAACAATGGAACCTAATTATTTATCACTCCACTCCATTCAATTCCATCATGTACCACCAATCCAAACATAGCCTAAAGGTCTTCTAAATTTAAGCACACTAGAAGGGGTTCGATTAATTAAATATACGGCGGAGTTCACAGCCTCGCCCCACAAATGAGATGGAACATTACCATCTATTAAGAGTGATCTTGTCACTTCTAATATGTGTCTATTTTTCCTCTCAGCCACTCCATTTTGTTGGGGTGAGTAAGGACATGTAGTTTGATGCAAAATTCCTTTAGAGTTCATGAACTCCATCAATTCCGTTTTAAAATATTCCCCTCCATTATCAGATCTAATGACTTTTATACATGTGTTAAACTGTGTAACTATCATTTGATGAAAGGAACGAAACACATCATACACGTCACTTTTATGTTTTAGCAAATATACCCAAGTTACCCTAGTACAATCATCAACAAAACTAATAAACCATTTTTTTCCATTATGCGTAGATTGTGGGGCAGGGCCCCAAACATCTGTGTGTACTAACGAAAAAGGAAAATCAGATTTTTTATTACTTAAAGGATAAACAGCACGATGACTTTTTGCCATTACACAAGTTTCACAAAGAAAATCTGAAATATTGCATTTATGAAATAATGATGGAAATAATTTCTTTAGATAACTAAAGGAAGGATGTTCCAATCGTCTATGCCATAGCCAAATTTCCTTTTTAGTTTTATCTTGTATGTGATCACTTGCAAGATGGGCCAATGCTCCATTATGGGTTTGTTGCGAAACATTTTCAAGATAATACAGTCCTTCACTTTGTCTACCACTGCCAATCTTCTCCTTGGTATGTGTATTCTGAAAAAGACAATGAGTTGGGTAAAACATAGCAACACAAGAATGTGATTTGGTTAATTTGTTGACAGAGAGAAGGTTACAGTTCAAAGTAGGAACAAATAAAACATCGGGTATTGATAAGGAGGGTGAGAGGAATACAGTACCAACACCTTCAATAGGAGATGAGACTTCATTGGCATTAATAATGATAGTTTTAGAATTAGAAACATCAGAGGAAAAATTAGTAAATACATGACGATCACAAGTCATATGGTCAGTAGCACCTGTATCAATTATCCAATCTCTACCTCTAGTAACAACAGAAAGATTAAGAGCAAAGTTAGATATACCTGACTTGGTTACAAATCCAGCAACCGTAGAATTATGGCTCTTCATATTTCCTGCCTTGTTAGTGGAATTATTTTTTCCTTTTGGATGCCAATCTGGATATCCGTGGAGTTTAAAACATGCTTCCACTAAATGATCACCCTTACAGTGGGTACACTTACGAATTCCTTTCGTAGGGTACTTCTTCACAGCAAAAACAGACCCCTCTGTACGCTCACTACCAAGCATAGCTTCTTGGCGATTTGCTTCAGCACAAACAGTTGCATAAACTGATTGAATATTTGGGAGCGGAGTGGTAGCTAGGATACGGCCACGAACTCCATCCAAATGTGAATCCAGGCCAGCCAAAAAGACATAAACCCGTTGAGAATTAACCATCTTGTTATACTTCTCAACATCTTTAGAGCATTCCATGGCAGAATCATTAATAGCATCATACTCTTGCCATAACCTTTGCAATTTACTAAAGTATGTAATAATAGATCCACCATTTTGTTGAGTAGATATTACCTCACGATACAATTGATATGCTCTTGATGCATCTTTGTTGACTGAGTACGTCTCCTTCACGGTGTCTCAAATTTCCTTTGTCGTAGCCAAGCGAATGAAGAGCGATCTGGTTTCTTTGGTCATAGAGTCCAGAAGCCAAGACTTGACCAAGTAGTTTTCGTCTTCCCATGCTTCATAATCGTCTGATGTCTGGTCTTCTGGTGCAGCTTTTGTTCCGGTGACGTAACCCCAATGTTTTCTGCCTCTGATCTTGTTTTGCGCATTCAACGACCACTCGTCATAGTTACTGCCGTCAAGTCGTTCCGGGGTTAGCGCTTCATGCATATGGATCACAGCGGAAGAATTAGAATTAGGTTTCTCCGATTTATTATTCTCGGAAGAAGCCATCATAAATTAAAGAACCCAACAAGCACCGATTCCTATATTGAGAGAGGAAGGCGGCGTTGGCTCTGATACCATATAGAAAAACAGGTTCAGAGAATAAAGATTTATTTTTATTCAGAGTAATACGCATATATACACAAGAGTCCCTATAATTCCTCCACTATTAAAGGAATGACAGCTGCCAATTTATATTACCCTGTACAATTGACTAATTTACAGCAAACATAATATTTCAATGCCTAATTTAGCTAACAGAATATTTGAATCGCAATTTAATCTTGTAATATAATCGAAATCCAATCTTACTTTACTTTAGAAATCGCCTAAACCCTTAAAATCGCCCCAATTTTCCCAATATGTTTTGAATTACAGAACTGAAGAACAGAGCCTGGGTGTTGGCGGTTTAACTCAAATTTTACCCAGTTCGGCACGTTGTTGCCGAAAATAACCGTGTTCGGAACCAAAGTGCCGAAACCTTTAGTATTCCAAATGTTAACCAGTTCGGCACATTGTTGCCAAAGGTAAGCGTGTTCGGCACCTGGCTGCCGAACCATTATGTATTTCGGCGTGAAACTGCCATAACATCATGGACCCAAATTTGGGGGTATTTTGGGATTTTTGGGGTGTTAAAGAGTAACATGGGGGGCGAAAAAAGCAAATTTCGTAAGGAATAGTATAAGATGGCCCAACCCAATAAAATACAACACTTGTTTAAAGTAAATTTAGGTTTTTTTCTCTCTATTTTTTTATACAACCGGTGTCAAATTTATGATTACTTCATTTACTTGTTGTCGTTTTACTCTTTTATTGCATTGTTCGTTCTTGCTCCTTTTTGTCTCTTCATACTCGTTCTTCTTCTTCTCCGAATTTCTAGTGTAACTTTTTTTTTATTCTATTACTTGAATCAACATCACATACGGTATGGTTCACAGTTTTTCCCGATTCATTACCTTAAACACATAACCAAATACTTCCTTGATGATTAGAGTGACTACATATGCCTTTATAAGTATATAATTATTGGACTTATAATATACTCCATTGATGATTATGTCTCATAAGCTAGTTTTTTGTCACAAATTTGTTTGTTTCTATTTTTAAAAAATAATATGAGCATGTTTTTTGTAACAACACAAGTGTCAAAATAAAAAAAAAAAAAAACAAAAAAAAAAACTTTTTCTTTGACAAATCAGCCCGCAAACTCGCTTGTCCGCCACTAAACGGGAGCGGATTGTGATTTTAGACTCAGCCACCTAAATTGGCTTGCTCATCTCGTCCCGCTTTTATGCTGGCTTAAGCAGGTTGTAACAGCTCGGGCCCCTTTTCTTCGTATTTAGTAGGCAATCCCGGCTGTCACCTGACGATCTTTTCCACTCCCCTCTCTAGTGAAATTTTTGCCTTCCGTGGTAATTGAACCAAGTACCCTGGGGTTCAAATACGTGTTCAATCTATTCCCACTATCAATTGTGCTACCGGGATTGCCTACTAAATACGTAGAAAATGGGCCCGGACTGTTACACAGGTCGAGCCTAAACTGGACGGACTTGCCCATTTTGCCACCACGATAGATGGGCATAGTAATATAGCAATCTATTAATAACTCCTCTTAACCTCTTAATCAAATTGACTATGAGGAGTTAATATATCCCTTCACAAGAATAATTTAGATGGGCATATATATATATATATATAATAAGAATAATAGTTTAAGCAAATATTACCCTTCATACTAAATCTATTAAAATTTAAATATTTTAAATAAAAGATGAATTAAATATAAACATTCAATAAAAAAATTAATTAACTGAGCAATCATGTGACAAAGGTTTAAGAATTTGACCCTACTAACACAGATAACACTTCTTTAATCCCTAAAGGTTTCACTTCTTTTAAGATTTCGAAAATAAACAACTTACCTCGGAGAATCAGAATCGCAAAAAGCAGCAGGAGCTTCCTTATTTTTCTTCGTTTTCGTCTTCTTCTTCTTCATGGTCGTTCAGCTTCGCTGGATTCATACACTTTCACCGTAGTTATCTTCGACGGAATTGCACAATTCTTTCACGTAATCGTACACTTCTCGTCTTCTCTTTCTATTCTAGGGAACTGATAGAACGTGATTCCTCTTTCTATCTTCTTGTTTCTTATTTTCTAATTCTAAAATATTAAAAAGGTTTCTGTAAAAAAAAAATAATATTAAAAAGGTTTGATAAAAAAAGGTTTAACTAATGTTTTATAAATATTAGTTTGATAATAAATAAAAAAGAAGACAAAAAAAATTCAGATTTTATTTAAAAAAAAGAAGTTTGCAGATTTTATTTAAAAACAAAAAAAAATTCAGATTTTATTTAAAAAAAGAAGTTTGCAGATGTTATTTTAAAAAAAATGTTTTCAGATTTTATTTTAAAAAAAAAATCAAGTTTTCAGATTTCATTTCAAAAAATAAATAAAATTTTCAGATTTTATTTAAAAACAAAAAAGTTTTTAGATTTTATTTTTAAAAAAAAAATATATCATATTTTGTATAGTCAGAATACACTTGGCCACACATGGGGACAACTGTTGCTGACATGGCATTATAAATTGTTTTCCATGTGTACATGACATGTCAGCAGTTTTGTACAGTTAGATGTACACTTGGCTACACATGGGGACAAATGACATAATTTTTATATTGCAGGGGTGTTAGCCCATATTTTAGTCGAGCTAAAATAGGCAGTTAAGAGCCTCATTAAATGACTTGGTTTATTACCATTTAAAGTTTGGTCTAAAAACCAAGCAGATGAGTGGTGAATCTGCAGAAAATTGATATATTGTTGCACAGAAGCAGTAAGTGTCGAACTCGACACAAAATGAAGCATGCAGGATTTTGTGTCGAATTCGACATGGTACGAAGATGTGTTTTAGAATGTGCTGGATTGTTGGTTCAGTATGTGTCGAATTCGACACGTTACGAGGTTATTGTTTACAGACTTTCTGGTTCACCAGTTTACGCAGGTGTCAAGAAGGATTTTCAGTTTCATAGACTTAGTATATTTGGTGGCGAATTGGTACGTTGACGGGTTCGACATCAAGAGGTGCAAAAGATTCAAATTCAATTTCAATATTAAGTTATGTTCAAATGACGTGTCTAGCAGTTAGAATTTGAACGTTGGAGACAGTTGCATTCCTTTGCCTATATATAGTAGTTTTTCATATGAAAAACGGGTCACAAAATTCATATACAAAATCCTGAAAACTCACAATGCTCACGCTATCGAGAAAGTTGAGTGCTGAACGGAAAAAGTATGATTTGGTGAAACATTTCCTTGTAAAACTTTTACAATTCAGTACAATTTACAATTCTTGTCAAGTCTGTTATTCCCTTTAAATTCCTGCAATTTATCATATTTCATTCTGTCGAATGAAATTGTTGCCTTTCTTTTATTGATTTCTGCAAAGTTTACTTTTCTGCAAAACCACCATTTTATTTGTTGACAAATTATTTTGCAATCAAACACTTTCAAAACTTGAAACTTCAAATAAAACTATGAATGTTCATACTTTCTGGAAATGTATGCACAAAATTATGTCCCGGGATTTACTAGTTGATCCCTCAAGTAATGAATTTTAAACTAGCGCTTGTTTACCAAAAATCACGGTAAACAAATTGGCACGCCCAGTGGGACACAATTTCGTGTGTTTTTTCTTTGTTTAGAAAGTAGTTTTTATTTGAATTTGTCTGAAAATTCCTGTTGGTTGGTGTTCAAATTTGTGTGTTTTGATTTTGTATGCATCTAAGAAGTGGAAAATCTCTTCCAAATTTGACAAGTGCTAAATCTCGTCCAAAAATGGTTAGACCACCCAATAATAATCAAAACAATAGTAACCCTTCAAACCCTGGAGGACAACCAACCCAAGCGTCTAATAATAACGCTACAATCCCTGCCCAGATTTCTGGTACAATGGGAACAACTGCTCCTTCGTCAGTTATAAGTGAAATTGGGGTAACTGCCCCAATGACGAATGTGACATTGTCTAGTTCAATTATGTCACCGGCATCCTATATTTTGGGAAATAACCCTACTCAAGGGAATTCTAGTGGTCATAGGAGCCCTATAAGACCTTTTCCATTATCCGGAGATCCTATGTATGGTATGCCTACATCCTTGATGGTTGGCTTACACAATAGTCAACCTAATATGGAGATTCCAAATATGTTTTCTCCTTCAGGATCTGGAGTGGTGAATCAACAAAGGGTAATTCCCCAAAATTTAACAAATACATCCGTTTTGGCAATTCGACAACAAATGGATGACAGTAACCATGAAATGGTTAATATGTTGACACAACAATTAGGAACTGTGATAAATCCTTTAATTCAAAATACAAATGACAGTTACCAAATGTTAACTAACCAAATGAGTCGAATGGCTGATTTCTTTGGGGCACCACCCATACAGCAACAACCAATTCGACCAATACAAGTTCAGGCGCCTGTTCAGGAGACACAGATGCCTAACAATCCAGGGGTGCCAGAAAACCATGGGCAACAACGACCAGTAGCACAAGTAGAGCCACCAGTCCAAAATGTTGTTGAACCAAATCCTGGTGTAGTCTTGGTTAATAGAAACCAAAATGCTGACGAAGTAGTCAGAAACGTTCAACAGAACCGCTTTGAAGGGCAAAATAATTTGGCCCATTTAGTGGAAACAATTCTAGCCCAAAATGGCCTTAACATAGGATTGCATAGGCCTAACTTTGTTTCTGCCTTATCTGAATATGTACTCCAGACTGAGTTACCAAGAAATTGGAAAACTCCAAAATTTACAAAGTTTGCTGGGGATACGAGTGAGTCAACCGTAGAACATATTGCCAGATATATGGTAGAAGCGGGGAATATTGCAGACAATGAGAATTTAAGGATGAAATATTTTCCAAATTCTCTAACCAAGAATGCTTTCACTTGGTTCACCACCCTTCCCCCACATTCAATACACACTTGGACTCAATTAGAAAGGTTGTTTCATGAACAGTTTTACATGGGACAAACCAAAATTAGCCTTAAAGAATTGGCTAGTGTTAAGCGTAAAATTCCTTAGTCCATTGATGATTATTTGAATAGATTTCGACTTCTCAAAGCAAGGTGCTTCACCCAAGTGCCTGAACATGAGTTGGTTGAAATGGCTGCTGGTGGCCTTGACTATTCTATTAGAAAGAAGTTAGATACTCAGCATCTAAGAGATATGGCCCAATTGGCAGATAGAGTTCGACAGGTCGAACGCCTTAAGGCGGAGAAAGCTAGATCTTCTAAGTTTCATAAAAAAGAAAAAGTAGCATATGTAGAAACTTATGAAAGTGATGATGAGTTCGACAATGAATATGATTGTGTTGAAAATAATGAGGTCAATATTGCTGAATTAAAACCAGGACCTCCTTATACTTGTAAATTGTTAAAACCATCAAATGGAAAAAATCCTGTCGAACCAAAAAACGATAAATTTGTTTCTAAAACTTACACATTTGATATTACAAAATGTGATGAGATTTTTGATTTGTTGGTCACTGATGGCCAAATTGTTGTGCCAAAGGGTTTAAAAATTCCACCTTTGGAACAGAGAAAGAAAAGAGGTTTTTGTAAGTTTCATAATTTTCTGGGACATAAAACCTCACAATGTGTTCTTTTCAGGGACTTGGTTCAAAAGGCATTGAACGATGGAAGGCTGAAATTTGGTGACAAAACCAAACCACCAATGAAAATAGATGAGGATCCCCTACAACTGTTAGATGCAACATACGTCGAACCGGTGGATTGTTTGATGGTGGATGCAATGGATCTTACTGGTGGAGCCCAACTGTTGGCTATTCCTGAAGAAGAGTACGAAGAGAAAATCAAGTCAGTTTATCCAAACGCTGATGAAAGTTTAATTGATTTTCTGAAGAAATGTAAGTTGAACAACAGCGAGGTAGCATTATGCCCTCGTTGCAGTGCAGTGTTTGACAAGAAGGCTACTGAGGGCTTTGACAAATACATGCCTTTTTCGAAAAGGCAAAACAATTGGCCAAAACAGAGGCCAATTCAGAACAAAGGTGAAATGAGTCGAATCCCCGCTCACCAGAGGTTGGGATACAAAACTACTTTTGTGCCATCCAATAAGGCCCCTGTTAATCAATGGGTCCATAATCACCAAAGGTTCTCAAACAAATCCTTTACTGAGAAAGGAAGTTCTAGCAATACTGGATCTGGAAATTCTGGAGATCCAAAGAAATTTGCTTATAAAAGTAACTACATGGGGAAAAATCCCATGACTAGGACCCAATGGCGCAGGTATCAGCGCCAGAAGAAATTGGCTTCTCAGGTTGTTCAGAATGCTCCAAACAACAAAGGCAAGCAAATTGCTGAAACCTCTAAGAGGCCAATAAAAGAAAGGGTTGATTATCCTGTTGAAATTCTGAAACGGGATGACAAGGTTGAAAATGAAAATTTTGATGATGACGATCTCCTAGATTCTGAAGGTGATTTTAATGTGATTGTCAGCGTAGTGTTAATCTTGCCTATGGAATATGACGTATGGTCTGAGGTTGTAGAAAATGAGGAAGACTTTGATAATGGTGATATGGCGTTGCATAGGCCAGTCTGTTACTATGTGATGAATAACGGGTGCTTGGAGGATCAAATGGCATCGTTCGAGAAACCGGATGAAAGCATGAAAAGCCATCTAAAGCCACTCTTTATCCAAGTGAAGGCAAATAATGTAGGTGTTAATAAAGTGCTAATAGATGGTGGAGCGGCAGTGAATTTAATGCCGGAATTCATGTTAAAGAAGATTGGAAAATCCACAACTGATCTGCACACACACAATATTGTCCTGTCAAATTATGAGGGTGAAACGGGATTCTCACTGGGGGCAATCCAAGTTGACATTGCAGTTGGTAGCACAATTAGACCAACTTTATTCTTGGTGATAGCGTCAAAGGCTAATTATAATTTGCTTCTGGGAAGAGAATGGATCCACGGTGTTGGAGCAGTACCTTCTACCCTTCACCAAAGGGTGAGTATCTGGAAACAAGATGGCGTGGTGGAGAACATTGAAGCCGATCAAAGTTATTTTAGGGCTGAAACTCACAGCATTACAAAGAGTTCCTTTGACAAGAAACTGGCGAACATTGCGCCATGCACTGAAAAAGATTTCGCTTATGCCCATTCTGACAACATTTATCATTCTGTCAAATTAGACCCAACCCATGGCTTCATATGGGAGAGGGAAGAAGCAGATGGTATACAAAGGGAGGAGGAAAGCGAGATACACCCAACTGGGTGGGAAATTGACGAAAATTTCTATGTCTGAGTCCCAAGCATGGGCAAAGATTTCGGCTTATGTTGCCGAAAACAGAATAAATATGGCTTTAGAGGCCAGTTTGTTTCAAGAAAATATGGCTTTTGAAGCCACTGATCAAAATAATGGCAAGTTGGCACCAGAAATGCAAAAGCTTGACTGCATTTATGAAGACGAACCATTAGGATTTGAAAAAGATCCTTTGAGTTCAAACCCAAAGATGCAGGCTCAAGATTCCTTGCAAGAGATTGATCTTGGAGATGGTCGAACAAAAAGACCAACATATATTAGTTCCAAACTGCCAAATGATTTGAAGAATAAATTGGTCGAACTCCTCAAGGAGTACAAAGACTATTTTGCCTGGGATTACAATGAAATGCCAGGATTAGACAGAAAATTGGTGGAACACAAACTGCCAATTCGACCAGACAAAAAGCCAGTGAAACAACTGCCAAGGAGATTTGCACCAGACATCATGTCCAAGATCAAAGAGGAAATTGAAAGGCTGCTGAAGAGTAGATTCATCAGAACTGCCAGGAGATTTCCTAGGTTTTGTGGTGCATAAAAAAGGCATCGAAATAAACCAGAACAAGACTAAGGCAATCATGGAGACTCAACCTCCAAGAAACAAAAAACAACTTCAATCCTTGCTAGGAAAGATAAATTTCTTGAGGAGATTTATATCAAATCTAAGTGGTAAGGCACAACCATTCTCACCATTACTTCGACTCAAGAAAGAAGATACTTTCACTTGGGGGCAAGATCAACAAAAAGCATTTGATGACATCAAAGGTTATTTGTCAAAACCTCCAACATTGATGCCTCCAATCAGAGGCAAAGCAATGAAGTTATATATTTCAACATCACATTCAACTCTTGGCAGCATGCTTGCACAAGAAGACGAAACTGGTCATGAAAAGGCCATTTATTATTTAAGTAGAGTCTTGAATGATGTAGAAACTAGATATAGTGATATTGAAAAATTATGCCTTTGTCTTTATTTCTCGTGTATGAAACTTAAACATTATATTAAGCCTGTTGAAGTGTATGTGTATTCGCATTATGATGTTATTAAACATATGCTATCAAAACCAATTCTGCATAGTCGAATTGGAAAATGGGCCTTAGCTCTCACCGAATATTCACTCACATATAAACCTCTGAAAGCTATAAAAGGCCAAATAGTGGCTGATTTTATTGTAGATCACTCAGCGGTGGAAGCACCACAAAGTTATGTGGATTTGGAGCTTTGGAAATTATATTTTGATGGATCCAAACACAAGCATGGAACTGGAATTGGAATTCTAATAATTTCACCTTTAAAAATTCCAACCAAGTTCAAATACAAAATCAATGGTTTTTGTTCAAACAATGAGGCCGAATACGAAGCTTTGATTACAGGCCTTGAAATCTTGTTAGACTTGGGGGCAAAACACATCGTAATAAGAGGTGATTCAGAGTTAGTGTTAAAACAAATCAGCAAAGAGTATAAGTGCATCAAAGAACATCTGATAAAATATTTTGTTGTTGCCAATTCTTTGTTGAAACGTTTTGACAATGTGAAAATTGAGTATATTCCTCGTATAGAGAATCAAGAGGCGAATGACTTAGCACAAATTGCCTCTGGGTATAGAATCTCCAAAGAAAAATTGGAAGAATTAATTGAAATTAAGGACAAAAGAATTGTTCCTGAGCCAGATTCGACACAATTGTCATCGCCAAAACTCGTGGGGGCAGATGAACCACATGAAATATACGAAATTTTGGCTATTGACAATTTATCTGATAGTGACTGGAGGAGACCAGTGGTCGAATACTTGAGTAATCCTCTAGGCATAGTTAGTCGAAAAATAAAATATAAAGCCATGAGTTATGTTATCATTGGCAATGAATTATTGAAGAAAACTTCTGAAGGAATTTTGTTGAAATGTTTAAGTGAAACTGAAGCCTACCTGGCAATGTCAGATGTTCATAGTGGCGCTTGTGGATCACATCAAGCAGGCCATAAAATGAAATGGTTATTGTTTCGCCAAGGATTGTATTGGCCAACAATATTGAAAGATTGCATTGAATTTGCCAAAGGCTGTCAGGAGTGTCAAAAGCATTCAGGTATACAACATGTTCCCGCAAGTGAGTTACATTCGATAATTAAACCCTGGCCATTTAGAGGATGGGCATTGGATCTGATTGGAGAAATTAGACCTGCTTCTTCAAAAAATCAACGTTATATAATAGTTGGTATAGATTACTTTACCAAATGGATTGAAGCAGTACCTATGCCAAATGTTGATCAAGAAGCAGTAATAAATTTCATCCAAAATCATATCATTTATAGGTATGGTATACCTGAAACCATCACCACTGATCAAGGTTCAGTATTTACTGGACGAAAGATGGTGGAGTTTGCCCAACAAACAGGTTTTAAATTGTTGACTTCAACACCTTATTATGCCCAAGCAAATGGACAAGTTGAAGCAGCTAATAAGATCATCATTGGTCTAATTAAGAAACACATAGCCCAGAAACCAAGAAATTGGAATAAAACATTGGATCAAGTGTTATGGGCTTGCAGAAATTCTCCTAAAGAATCAACTAATACCACTCCATTTCGACTAACATATGGTCATGATGCCGTATTACCAGTTGAGATAAACTTACAGTCAGTGAGAATCCAAAGACAAATGGAAATTCCAACTGACCATTATTGGAATATGATGTTAGATGAATTAGTTGATTTAGATGAAGAAAGATTGAAAGCTTTAGAAATGTTGACTCGTCAGAAAGACAGAGTTGCTAAAGCATACAATAAGAAGGTAAAAAATAAAACCTTTAATGTCGGAGACTTGGTTTGGAAAGTAATTCTGCCAATGGACAGGAAAGATAGAGTCTTAGGCAAATGGTCCCCAAATTGGGAAGGACCATTCAAAATTACTCAAGTATTTTCAAATGGTGCCTATGAGATTCAAGAATTGACAGAAGATTCACATACTTTAAGTATAAATGGTAAATACTTGAAAAAGTATAAACCAATATTGCAAGAAGTAAAAATAAGTTAAGCATAATATAAATGCAAGGAAATTAACATGGCAATAAATTCTAAAGTTGCCACAGTAGGGCATTGTCAATATTACATAACAAAAAACCAAATAAACCAAGTTTCATGCTGAAATATAAAGGCAGAATTCGACAAAACAAAATAAATGACTAGAAGGAAATATCTAGAGTGAAGCTTTGAGCTCTTCATAAAGACGCCTGTAAGTGGCGAGCTCGACATCCAGAATGTCATTAGTCTCGACCAAAGTCTGAACTTCGCCATCAACAGCCACAGATGCACTAAAATAGTCGATCCCTTTCTTGGCTTCGACAGCTATTTTCTTCTCAAGATTAGAAGTAGCAGCCAGGAGGTTTTCTTTACGCTTGACCTTTTCAGCAGCAATCTTTTCTTCATACTCTTGAATCTGCAACTTCAAGTTCGCCACATGCTGCTCCCATTTGGAAATATTCTGATCCTGTTCTTGAGTTACAGAATGGCTAGTTGTGTCAACTTCTTTTTGAAGTTGCTCGACCGTTTCATTGGCAGCACTTGCTTTCTTGAGCAGATTGGCATGATTTTCTTGTCGAACCTTTAACCTTGCTTCACTGTCGACCTTATTGCGATAAGCTGTTGCATAATTGCCAATTAAAAATTCCAGTCGATTGAGAGTTACTTGGATACTCCTGTCAGTGAGTGGGTTCTGGAGTTTCTTTAGAAAGGCCAGATAATTGAATGCAGTCGCAGGATTGGCTTCAATAGCTTGCAAAACATCTTGTTCGACGAAGTCAGTTTGTAGTTTCGCCATAAGAGCTGCTTGACGAGAATCAGTTGATTGGAGAGATGAGTTGCTCTGGGTACCTTCACTGGAGGTTTGACTCTTTGCCCATTTTTTGGTGAGTAAAAGGTTAAGTGCTGTTGCTGGGTTATCCTCTTGCATCTTGACGAATTCGTCTTCAGACAATCCAATATCTGCTGATAGCTTTGATGTCGAAGAGACAGGGAGTATGTCATCTCCTCCTTCTTCAACTTCCTTTATTGCTTCATCATCAAATGCAGTATTATCAGCAGTGTCTTCAGTCGAATTCTCCTCTTCTCCAGATGTCGAATCTGTTTCCTCTTGAGAGGCTGTCTGTTCAGAACTGGACGAATTTCTTGATTCCTCAACAGTAGGATTATCCTGTACTCCAGTTTCGACTGGTACAGCATCAGGAGTTTGTACTTCGACAACGGGAATCTCCTCTGAAGGTCCCTTTTCGACATTAGAAGCTTTAGGAGGAGAATGCTCTTTAGTAGACTCTGGCAACAGAGTTGTATCCTGCACAAAGAGGCAAATGTTAGTTGCAAATATTATGAGCAAATTATTCTATAAGGAATAAAAAATAGAATAAAATTACCTTTGGATTAGAATCAGCCAAGCAAGAGTTAGTGCTTTCGCCTTTGGAAAGAGGGATATTGACAACATCTGGCGAAGTAGTCACTACAGGTACATCTGTTGTAGATATGGGAATTGTCTGAGTTGGTGGAACTTGTTGAGTAGAAGTTTCTTCTTGGTCATCTTCTTCATCCTCAAGGATTAGCTGTCGAATCTTTGCACGCTTCTTTTCCTTCTTCTTTTTCTTCTCTGGAGGACCAGTGGTATTTTTAGTCTGGGGTTCGACAGTGGCAGGATGTTTGCCTTTGTCAGTATCACCTTGAGTGATTGGTGAGACTATTGGAGAATCAATATCTTTATCCTGCTAATGAATAAAGGATGAAAATTATTAAGTGAATAATTTGTAAGATAAAGACTTCAATAGATTAGGAAATTCGACAGCAAGTTACTTGTGGCTCTTCTACACTGGCAGGTCCAGAAATGTCTAGTTTTGTCTTCTTGCTCTTTTTTGTTGTTGATGGTGGACTGTTTTGCCTTTTTCGACTCTGATAAAATAAACATGGGAAATAAATGCCAATATCAGATAAGGTAAATTGGTGTCAGCCAGAGTTGACAAGAAATAAAAAATACCTTAACTTCTGGAGGTGCTTGCATTTCTGTTGTTGCCAATTTCTTGCCTTTTTTCACAATTACTTCTGATGCAGTTGAAACGCTGGGTGTTGATGAAGAAGCTGTAAAATAAATAAAGTAAGCATTTACAATAAAACAGTCTAAACTAGTCGAAGTTGGTGACAGTGTCGAAGACATACCTTTGCATTTTGAAGTAAGCTGGAGTGCGTCGAGACCAGCGTGGACTTGTTGCATAATGGTCTCTTCAGAAGGCACGTTCTTCTTATAGTACATGCTCCACCAGTTGGCGAATTCAAGAGTACAAAAGCAAGATGGTTTGAAAGGAAATGGGTTAATCTGGTAGATTATCTCTTCTGCTGCTTTCAGTCGACGTTGGTAATATGCCTCACTCATACCAGAATTTCCTAGAACTATGTCATCTTTATTTTTGAACAAACTCTTAGGCATAAATTGTGACAAGCCAAACTGGCGAGCAACCAAATTTGGTTGGTATCCGACCAAACCCAGATAAGCTCTTTGAACTCCCAGTCGAGAAGACAGGATGGCAGGACTTAAGAATGCCAACCAAAGTTCATTGACAGAAGTTTCTTTATTAGGATCCGTAGCAGGAAAATCTTGAGTCAACCAACTTGGCCCAATTCGACGTGTTACGAAAGGGAAATTTTCTGGTTGAAACTTGTCAAATGATAAGAAAATTTTGAAATAAAATTGGAAAAGTTCCTTAGGGGAATTCAAACCAGGAGTTTTTTGTTGGAACAAAGCAAGTCGAAAAGCTTCTATGTTCCTTTTTGCCACCTTCGACTCCTCAAATGGTGAGATGGTCAAGTTCAGGTTCGACGCAAAAGTGGCATTAAGCCACAACTGTAATAGCCATATAGGACCAGCCATGGTGAGTTTATCTTTGTTGCTTGGTTTGTCAGAACTCTTGAGGTTATCACTACCATCAATCAAAGAGTGATAGAGAGAAGCTAAGAGGAGCTTACCAAAAGAAAAATTTCTTCCTTCATGAATTTGGATAGCTAAAGGGATAAGTCTGGTAACAACTTGCAGAGATCCAGTACAGAAAATAAATTGGGACAACCAATAGGTAAGAAAAGCTATATGCTCATGATCTGTCACCTCTGCACTTTTGGTAACATATTGTTCTTGGATGTATTTGGAATACGTTTTGGCAGTGTAGGCAAAAGTGTGGGTCGAACTGACGTATGTTGGGTCGAAGGATGGACCAGTAGGTCTCAAACCTGTGATTGCTGCGACATCTAACAAGGTAGGGGTCAACATCCCAGCTTTAAATTGGAACGTGTTAGTCGAACTGTCCCAAAAGTGTAGTGCAGCTAAAAGCATTTCAGGGTGATATTTTGGGCATTCTCTAGATAACTGAATTAAGTCGAAAATGTCATATTGACGCCAAGACTCACCAAATTTGGCTTGTACCTTGTCAAGCCATTCAATGTAGGATTTGCTAGTCGAAGGGGCTGATCTAAATACTCTATGCCTAGGTTCCATATAACTCATATTATACGTCGAATTGACGAATGCCCTAGGTTCACAGGTGGTATATCCAGGGAAAATTTCCTTAACCTCATCATTGAAATTCGACAGAGGTGGAAATGGCCCAGCAAAAGCTAATTGTTCACTACAGAGAAGGTGAGGAATCAGTACCTGTTTTTCCCAAATTTTGCATGTTTCAATTTCTGGTGTTGGTTCAGAGACGAATTCCATGCCATTTTCCTGGATTGGCTGCACATCGTTGGAAGAAACAGGGACTATTGCTGCTGTTCGCGAACTGGAAGCCATGAAAGAGCTTTGAAGAACAGAAAAGTTCAGAAAGAAAAAATGGGTATGGCAGAAAGGTAAGATTTTCACCCAAAATCCTTCAACAAACGTTGAATCTTCAACAAGAATGCAAGAAATCAATGAAATTCCTCAAAGAATCAGAAGGAAAGCTTCACAAATGACGTTGTTTTGGTTCAGATTTGATGAAGTCTTTGAGTTCTTTGTGGGAGTTGTAGATGAAAGAAGAAGATGAAGTGTTGGAGAAAGTGAAAAGTGGAAGAGTAGCTGTGTTTGATCTATTTATAGAGCCAACAGTGTAGAAGTTTAAAATAAATCAAAAAGAAAATTTTGATTTTAACCATCCAGATTTTGCCACATGTCCCACTAAGTTGAACAGTTGAGCAATCGTGGGTATCAAATGACAGTTAGAAACTGAGTCATGATTATTATGCGTGGGAAATCTAAAAAGTGATTTTTTTAAAAAATTTTGTCACTATCTCTTGAGATTCTAGCAATCACAATCGAAGCTGACAAACTTTTGGGGGCAATTTGTTAGCCCATATTTTAGTCGAGCTAAAATAGGCAGTTAAGAGCCTCATTAAATGACTTGGTTTATTACCATTTAAAGTTTGGTCTAAAAACCAAGCAGATGAGTGGTGAATCTGCAGAAAATTGATATATTGTTGCACAGAAGCAGTAAGTGTCGAACTCGACACAAAATGAAGCATGCAGGATTTTGTGTCGAATTCGACATGGTACGAAGATGTGTTTTAGAATGTGCTGGATTGTTGGTTCAGTATGTGTCGAATTCGACACGTTACGAGGTTATTGTTTACAGACTTTCTGGTTCACCAGTTTACGCAGGTGTCAAGAAGGATTTTCAGTTTCATAGACTTAGTATATTTGGTGGCGAATTGGTACGTTGACGGGTTCGACATCAAGAGGTGCAAAAGATTCAAATTCAATTTCAATATTAAGTTATGTTCACATGACGTGTCTAGCAGTTAGAATTTGAACGTTGGAGACAGTTGCATTCCTTCGCCTATATATAGTAGTTTTTCATATGAAAAACGGGTCACAAAATTCATATACAAAATCCTGAAAACTCACAATGCTCACGCTATCGAGAAAGTTGAGTGCTGAACGGAAAAAGTATGATTTGGTGAACCATTTCCTTGTAAAACTTTTACAATTCAGTACAATTTACAATTCTTGTCAAGTCTGTTATTCCCTTTAAATTCCTGCAATTTATCATATTTCATTCTGTCGAATGAAATTGTTGCCTTTCTTTTATTGATTTCTGCAAAGTTTACTTTTCTGCAAAACCACCATTTTATTTGTTGACAAATTATTTTGCAATCAAACACTTTCAAAACTTGAAACTTCAAATAAAACTATGAATGTTCATACTTTCTGGAAATGTATGCACAAAATTATGTCCCGGGATTTACTAGTTGATCCCTCAAGTAATGAATTTTAAACTAGCGCTTGTTTACCAAAAATCACGGTAAACAAGGGGGTAAAAAGAAAAAAAATCTGAGCAGGGAGTAAATGGAAATTCGCTAGTTTTGCAGGGGGTAAAAAGTCATGTATCCTATAAAAAATAACAAAAATATCTAATTTTTTTGCTGAGGTATAAAAGATATAACAACAATTTATATTCTTGGCAAAAGAACTTATTGCAGCAACTTTACTTGTTGACAGAAATATATTTTTGCAGCGACTTTAATTGTTGACAAAAATAAATTTTGTAGCGACAATAGTCATCATAAGAGAACAATCTTTGTTTTTGCAAAAACACTAGTTATGGCAGAGAAATTAATTGTCCTTGCAAAACTCTTCGCAACGGCACTTATGCCAACGACATGCAACGATAATTTTTTTCTTCGAAAAACATTTCGTAGCAACTTTGTATTTTTCTCAACAACATTTGTCGCTGCCAAAAACGTTATTTCTTGTAGTGATATATTATATAAGAATAATAGTTTAAGCAAATATTACCCTTCATACTAAATCTATTAAAATTTAAATATTTTAAATAAAAGATGACTTAAATATAAAATATTCAACGTCAAAAACATAAAAATTCACATTTAATTAATTACTTGTTAAATTTTTAAAATTTAATTAAAAATTGAAGAATAAACATGAGTTATCTTTAATGTATGGACCAATTTTTTTGATTAAATACATTTCAAATTGGTTTGATGAAAGGGTAAAAAAAGAGGTCAAATAATAAAATATACCATATATAGTTTTTTTAAGCAAAAGTATGCCATATATAGTAAAAATAAATCTTTGCTTCAAAATAAATAATTGACCGTATATAATTATTTTTTCTATATATATACACACACAAACGTTTTTATTACCGTTATAATAAAAACAAATTTAATGCATTAAATTTTTATTATATATATGTTTAAAAAAACGTAAATTTTTTAATAAAAAAAAACCAACTTAAATTTTGTTGACCTTAATTATGTTTTTTCTTACCTTAAAGGAAAAAAGCAACACACATTAACTTCTCTTGTAATTTATAAATAGCATGTTCTAACAACTTAATTATCAAACTATCAAAATATAATGGCAATCCGCATCAATCTTCTCTGTTTTACCATTGCAATTATGTGTCTTACTTCGGTGATATTTGTTGGTAATAAATCGATTCTTTTACTAAATTTTGTTGTGTTGTCAATGAAATGTTTTGTAGTTGTAGAATTTGATAACGGTGTTTCAGATGCTTATATTTTTTAAAAAAAAATGATTTTTAGAAACATTTTTTAAGAAAATTTATATCATCATATGTTTAAAATGACAATATCTTGTACATTAGAAGATATCTATAATAACTTTTAATTGAATGTAGCAGAAGTTGAATTCACAAATAAAAGAAATTGTTTTATTTTGGGGAGTTGTCTAAATAAGTCTTTTTTTTTTGAATAAAAAATAAGTCGTTTTATTATATTGCTTCGCTGATTGTAGAACAAGGGACTACCATTTTGGTGGCAGCTGTTTTATTGGCTCGGGAATTTGTTGTTGTACACCAAATTTTGATGTGTTATATAAATGAAATGTTTTGCAGTAGAATTTGAGAGCGTTGTTTTAAATTCTTATATTTTTGTTTTAAGTTGCAAGTTTTAGAAGCATTTTGTTTTGAAAATTTCTCTTGTAAGTTTGAAGAATATCTTGTATATTAGATGGTATTTCTAATAACATTTAATTGATTGTAGCAGAAGCTAATTCGACAGATGCCGGAACTTGCGTTATTGCAGGGAGTTGTCCAGGTCAATCGGGTCTTTGTTCCGATCAATGTAAAGCAATGGGCTATCATAAGGGTGGCAAATGTGATCCAGGCACACCCTTTTGTTGTTGTACACCAAACATTTGAGAAATTTATGTTTGATCGTTGCACTTTTTGAAATGTTTGTACACATTAGTATACAAACACAATATTTAAGATTTTAATAAAGTTAAGTTCAAAAATCAATAATGTAATTTCAATTAAAAATAATATTACTATGCTTTTTATTTTTAATCAAATGTTATGCTGTTTTTTTTCGTTCAAATCAAATGTTATGCTTTATCATTATGATAAAATCTAAGAGACAATGTGACAACATAGAAATAAAATATATGTAGAAAACTTAATAACATCTATTATCAAAAATTGCAATAGAGAACACATATATCGTCCCGTGAGTTTAGCTTAGTTGGTAGGGACATAGCGTTGTAAACGCATGAGCTAGGGTTCGATCCCTGGACACTCCATTTATCCACCTTTAAGGTGGAATTTCTAGCCATTAAACTACTTGACAAAAAAAAACACATATATCAAGTTGGACTAGACCAAAACACAAGAAAGGAATGTACACAAATGGGATAAAAACCTGATTAAAAAAATCAAGTGGGATAAAACCTGATGAAAGCATAGAGTGTGATACGTACATAGCTACAGTTTAATGCAATATGAAAAAATATAGTCCATGTCTATGATTATACCGGTGTAATATTTTAATAATGTTACCCCGCTCAATAATGATTTAACGAATACAAATTTTATAAAATCTATTAATTTTTAATTTATTTGGATTAAAAATTTATATCATATAGATCATCTATAGATTTTACAAAAATCTAAAATTGTTTTATATGTTTTTGAGACCAATCAAAATTAACATTTACGTATTTTTATTAAATACTTTTAAACTTGATAGATCTCAATAACATTAGATTTTGGTAAAATCTAACATATATGATATATGCCCCGTTTGTTTTGGATTGTTTTTAAAATAGATTTTGTAGTGTTAGAAAATTTTGTAGAAAAAAATTTTACAAAGAATTTTTTTTTAATAGTTTCAAATGAAAATTTTGTTCGAATGGTTATTCTGAAAATGTTATTTTTGGTATATCATCATTTTAGTGAAAAAAAATTTGGATATCAAAATTTCAAAAAATCACTTAATTTTGAAGCTATTTCAAATAGATTTTCACAAAAATCATTTTTGAAAAAATTCCGATTTTGACTATGTTTTGAACTTCAATAATGTACATTTATGTTATATGACGTGGACATAATCTTGATGTGGCATGACACATGGCGATTATTTTACTTTTTTATATTTTTTAAACTGCCACGTGTAAAAAACATTATTTGTATTTTAAAAATGAAAATTGAAATAAAAATAAAAAAATATTTTAAAAATCATAAAATTTAAATAAATAAAAAATTATTTAAAAAATCATAAAATTGAAATAAGAAATAAACAATTATTGAAAAAAATAAACATTTTTTTAAAGAAAATAAGAAAATTGAAATAAGAAATAAAAAATTGATTTCAAAAAATAATAAAATTTTATTTAAAAATAAATAAATATTTTTTTTGACATTTTGATTTCAAAAATGATAATAAAATGATTTAAACAAATAAATATTTTTTTGACATTATTTTTTAAAATCAGAAAATTGAAATAAGAAATAAAAAATATGATTTCAAAAAATAATAAAAAATATTACAAAGTTGAAAGAAAAAAAAATGTAAAAAAAAAAAATTAAATAGATTTTTATCATTATTTTATTTCTTATTTAAAATTTTTTATTTTAAAAAAATGTTTATAAATCGTTGTTTTATTATTTTTGAAATCATTTTTTTTATTTCAATTTTATGATTGTTTTAAATCATTTTTTGAAATTTTTTTTTTTAAATAATTTTTTTACACGTGACAAATTAAAAAAAGTAAAATAATCGCCATGTGTGTGTCATGCCATGTCAAGATTCTATCCACGTCACATGCCTAATTGTTCAGGCAGGGGGCAAATTGACGGAATCTGAATTTTACAGGGGGTAATCCTAAAAAAAAAATTTGCAGGGGGTAATCCAAAACTTCCCAACTTTGCGGGGGTAAAACACTATTAACCTTATTTTGAAAAACGGTTTTACTAAATCTATTTTAAAAAATACAAAGAAAAACAATCTATTTTTTTAAAGCTGAAATAAACAGGCCCATAAACTTTCACCCTTTTTGCAAATATATATATATATATAAAGATAAAAATGAAATAAACAAGTATAAATGGAGGGGACCAAACCAAAACTCCATTAAGAAGAACATATTCTAAAACTAGAAATGCCAAGTTTGTTTCTATTAATACCCTCACGAATAAACATAGGAGCTACTTCCCAGAAAACAATAGATGGTAAAGACAATCCATGATTGGGATCAGCTACTTGATTACCTTCTCTATAAATGTGAGTGACAATGCAATTCATTTGCTTTAACATGAACAAAACATTCTGCCATCTATTTCTTAAAGCCCAAACAACTGGATTTGCAGGATTTTGAAAAGCTGAAACTACCAAAGATGAATTTGTTTCGAGCCAGAGGTTATTCTAGTTGTTTTGGTAAGCAATCTCAACAGCTCTCATCGCACCACAGAGCTCTGCAAAGTGAGGAGAAACAAATCCTAAAGGCTTAGCAAAGCCATAGACAAAGTCAGCTGTAAAGTTCCTGAAGATACCTCCACAAGAGGCAAAACCTGGGTTACCACAAGTAGCGCCATCAATGTTGCATTTAGTCCAATTTATCAAAGGAGACTTCCAACAAACTTCTTTAATAATTGGAGTTTTTGGATGCTTTATAGAGATTCTGAACAGTTTCAAGAAAGTGAAATCTCTTATAGAGTTGGAAGAGGGTTTGCAAGTATTGTTACCTGTTAGAGATGTATTAGCTATGATCAAGGATATAGTTGATCTCCAAGAAATAGATTTATTGTTAAATCTTGCTTCATTCCTGGCAAAGCAGATAGTGTTAAGCAGATTGATTATGGCAACAGTGATAGCGACCTTGCTTTGAGGAGGCCAATTCAGCTCACAGAGGTTCCACATGTCTTCCAGTGAGGTAAATTGAATGACAACATTAATACAACCAGCAAGCCAAGACCAAATTCTTACATCATACTCACATTCAAATAAAATATGGAAAGAAGATTCTAAATGCTTGTTACAAAGATTACACATAGAAACAATGGAACAACCTCTAAGAATCAAATTTTCATCGGTTGGCACTTTGTCGTGCATTAACCTCCATGCCAGAAAAGATTTAGATGGAGGAATATCAGGACTCCAAATGATCTTAGCCCAATACAAGTCTTGAAATTGTTGCATTTTAAAAATATAAGCTTCCATGAGCTGCCAGTCACCAGAGTCTGTATGCTTCCATAAGAGTTTATCTTGAGATGGTTCCATGGGAATTATGACTTGATGGACAATGGACCCTAAATTTATGTAAGCATGAATCAGTTGAGGAGGGATATTCCATAGACCATTAACAATGTAATCACTTACTGCAGAGCTAAGAGAGTGTCTGATATGAGTTGGGATGTTGAACTGATTCACTAGAGGGATACCACACCAATTGTCATTCCAAAAATTGATGTCTTTCCCATTACCAAGAAGCCAAGTTGAGTTTTCCATAATAACTTCAAATTCATCTTTAATACTGCTCCAAATAGATGAGAAGATGTGATGCTGAATGGTTTTTCTTTGCCGAATCACTCTATCCTTTAACAACTTGGCCCACGAATTTTGTGAATTCAAGAGAGACCAACACAACTTCAGATTTGTGGCTTTGTTTAACTTAGACAAAGATTTGAGGTTAAGACCACCCTGTGAATAAGGCCTGCAAATTTTCTTCCAAGAGGTAGTAACCAGTTTTCTTTTGTCAATGTCTCCACTCCATATGAAGTTTCTAACACATTTTTCAATATCTTGAAGTAAAGAAACTGGTCAAGAGTATAGAGTAATGCTATAAATTAGCATGCTTTGAATCACAGCTCTAACTAACTGCACTCGACCGACTATGGAAAGAAGTGAGGCTTTCCAAGCCGAGAGCTTCAATTTGATTTTATCTGCTATAGGTTGCAAGTAACAAGCTTTTGGTTTGCCCTTGAAAATTGGAACCCCCAAATAATTGAAAGGTAAAGAGCCCAATTTGAAATTCAGCAAATGAACAATTAAAGCCAACCTGCCTTGAGTAATTGAGCCAGAAAAAATAGTGGATTTTGAATTGTTGATAACTTGACCAGATTCAAGAGCATAAATATCAAACAAATTCTTGAGAGCTCTAAGACCAGCCAGATTGCCTTTGCAAAAAATCATCAAATCATCGGCATAGAATGAGTGAGAAGGAACATTGACATGTCTAGTGCCTTTGATGACATTAAGACTACCATCAGACACAAGTCTAGAAATACTCCTACTTAAAACATCCCACTACTACAATTTAGGCTACTATAGCACTTATTTTTGGCTTTAATAGCACCTTAAAGTGCTATTGAAGCTGGTTCTATTAAAAGTCTATGCCTATTATAGCACTTTCTAAAGAGCTATCATATATCTTATCTTCGCTTATACACTAAAGCGCTATTGTATTGTTAATCTAATTTTTCTGAACTTTTTATAGCACTTTATAAAAAAAAGCGCTATTGTAGGTCTTATGATTTTTTTAAACAAAAAACCTGGAGCTTTTTTTTTTTAAAATATGTAACCTGAAGCTTTTTGTTTTTATAACACAACCTGAAGCTTGGTTTGAAATTTGAAAAACTAGCAAATAATATCAATTACTTTATAGAGAATAAATAGAACTTTTTAATATAACATGAATAATATTATAAGATGTAGGCTAAATTAATATTCTAGTTGAGTACATCTCTCACCACGAAAACAAAGCCAAGTACATAACTCTCACCACCAAAATAAACTTAACTATGCTAACATGCTAATACAAAGATCCTATGATCCTCAACCTTAATTAGATAACAACCAACACAAGACAACAAAATTGGTTTACTACCCTAAACAATAAGACTTGCTTCATTTTCTAAACCAAGCCAACACCTCTCACATGTTTTCAAGAAGTCCCTGAAAAATTAAGAATATACTCAATACAGTCAATATCTTGTGCTCACGAGAGATTGATCCAAATTTTGTTTCAAATTAATTAATAATATTAAAGACAAAACGATTAACATCATATGCAAATCTAGATGCAAGAAAAAGTTAACCAAAGCCATGACACCTACTCACTCTTAAAGCACCACCAGCTAAGCACCACAACCTTTTTACCAAGTCCTTTGTCTGCTGAAGATGAGTCTACCACCAAGAGACCATTTATGAATTTCTCCGCCACCTTAGCTGAAAAATAATTCATATAATTAGATTACTTATGATTTAGTACGAACTATGCAGAATTATATTAAAGTCTGTCAGGTAACATTTAGAAGACAAGCTCGCCTTTGTTGATTTAATTTAATCCTCGTGTATGAATATATATTGTCCTCCTCGTGTATCAAATTCATAAGCATCTTCCTTATGATATCTCTCTAACAGCACATCAAAATCTATGGTACACTATCGCTTTTAGAACATAAACTTATGCTACAGAAAACTATTCAGCAATAATGTTTCAGTACCTCCCTCATAACTTCACTCAATTAGAGACAAAAATCTATCACTTTCATTGTACCTACCTGATCCCTAAATTTTGTCTCTGCAGTGTTAATATCATATATAGTTTACACAAACATAAAAGGAACTTATGATATAAAATACCCTCCTATTAATTTTGCTTGCAATGAATCTCTCAGATATTGATTACTTCTTCCTTCTCAACCAGAAAATTGAACCCAACATAACTCAGACTAAAAAACTCATAAGAAGAAAAAGACGAATTGACAACGAAAATGCGAACAAATTAAAGAACAATCAAAAGGAAGTAAAAACGAACCTATAGTTAGAAATAACTAATAAATAAAGAAACCCAGTAGGAAGCAAAGTTGAAAGAGAAAAAATTGACAAACCTAGAAATTTCATTTTAACGACACCTTATCCAGCTTTTCAAGATCCAAACCTTAAAACAAATTCAATACAGGGTGTGAAATGATACTTGTCATCCTTATACTTTCCAATATTTCCTACAATACAAGATACATACTGCTGAGAAATGTATTCATGTATACAATACAAGAGATATTTCCTATCACGGTAATTCACATTCGACGGTTAGGGGTTTACATACATTGTGCTAATCGTTTAGAGCTCCAAAACAAGTTCTTTGTTATGAAAATCAGTCAACTCTAAGTTATTATCACAATATAATACCACCATCGAATATGGCGTTAACGTGTCTACAATATGGGAAAACTTCGCACAAGTCATAAGCTCTAGATTATTATCAAATTATCCTAAAATTGATGTTGGGTGTGTGAACATATTTAATAATCAAGGGCCATTACCGTACGAGTCGGGAGTCATCCGGGTCTTCAAACAATTTTATCAACACCCATTGACTCCTAACTTATACTCATGAAACTACAATTAATTAAACACGTTCACAACACATTTGAGCATGGGGAAGGGAATTACTCAAGCATTTCAATTATTAGCATCACTAGACTAATTCATCAATTTCCTAGCACAATAAACTCCTATGCTTTGGACTTATGGTTGCCATGCCTCTACTTAAACAAACCCACCTAAGATTAATAGCAGTACCGAGCTGCTCCACACACGAAAAACCATCGATTGTGCTGCTCAACTAAGCAAACCCGCAGTCCACAAAACCAGAATTTTGACAGCATCAGTACCCTGACTACAGAAGCTTCTACTGACTTCAATACTGATCGTAATTTCACGAAACTTGCACCAAATCGATGGAAATTTCGTCAGCTTTCCAGACATGTAAGTACCATTCAAAACCGAGTTACGGTTTGACAGATGTGATAAAAACACTGATGACAGTTTCAAGTTCAGGGCAGATTAATTTACTAACTTGTACACAAAATTTCTCTAGCTATACTAAATGAAAATTCATGACGCCAGTGTCTACTTCGTGCCAAATCTTGTCTTCTTTCCCCTGGTTAAGGTTTCACAGAAATTAAGCTTACACACAGACACCTCCTCTCACAGCACAGAAACAGTAGCAAACCTCAGTATAAACATGCAGTAGACAAAGTTCAAATGGCAGAAAAACAAACACATCCAGTTGCATTTCGTCACGTTACGTGTTGAATTTTTTGAACTAAACAGAACAAATAAAAAAGAATTTGTTGTCTTTCCCCAAAACAGTTAGATGGTTGGATTTGGATGCCAACAGGAGAAATATTGAAGACTTAAATATTACAAGGAACAATTATATGTCTTAAAATCATTTAATTATAGAAGATGCAGTTGTTTATGAATTTAATAAGCATATTCAAATAGTGAAAACATAGTTCATAGAAACATGATATTAAATTGTTCATATGAAGTGACAAGCCCCAATTTTGGACAAACTTCAATTAAAACCAAACTTCCAACAATGGTAGATACACAATCAATCAACAAACAAGCTAAGCAGCTAAACCATTACAGAAAATATTCACACAATCCATTATTATAGACTGACAAGGAATTTAAAGCATCATACATGAAGTAAATCCAAACTCACTTTCAGAAAAATAAATGGGGGGAAATGGATATCAGAAATGGGAAAATATTTACCTCCTTTAAGCCTTCAACAATGGTAACAATCCTTCAATTTTTGGGTTCAATTTGGGATTTAGGGTTTAACAAGTTTCGGGGAATGATGGAGGGAAGAAGGTTTTAGGGTCAATAGATTGTGAACGATGGTGAAAAAGGGTTGATTTCGTCTAAGAGAGGGTTGATTTCATCGGAGAAGGGTTGATTTCATCGGAGAAGACCGGCAAGATCTTCGAAGAAGACGCAAGTTCGTCGGAATGATGGAGAAGACGGTGAGTTAAAATGGAGAGTGAGGAACATGGACAGTGAAGAATGATTGAGAGTGAGGAGCGATGAAGATCAGTGAGTGAAACAGTGAAGAACGATGAAAAATTGGTGTTAAACCATGAAGCATGTTTGTACGCGATATACAATTTTCAACGTCAAAGTGAAAATTTTACTATTTTATTTCTTTTTTTTTAATAGACCTATAATAGCGCTTCTTCGTAAGCGCTATCTAAAGTCATGCCCTATAATAGCGTTTCACCAAAAGTGCTATCAAAGGGATATAGTTTGCATAGCGCTTGCAATGAAAGTGCTATTGAAGACCTCTCTCAAAATTTATTTTTACTATATTATTACGCTTTCTACATGAAAGTGCTATTATAAGTGTCATAGTCAGATTTTTAATAGCACTTGTATAAAAGTGCTATTAAATTAGTGCTATTGTAAGCTAAAATTGTAGTAGTGTCCTCAACCAAACTAAAAAGAAGAGGTGATAGAGGATCACCCTGCCTAACACCTCTAGAGCAACTAAAATAACCATGTGCTTTGCCATTGATAGAAATTGACAAGAAAGCTGAATGCAAAATAACATGTATCCAGTTGCAGAAGACATCATTAAAGCCAAAGGTTTTGAGCACCTTAAGAAGGAAACTCCAATCTAAAGTGTCAAAAGCTTTAGTAATATCAATTTTAAGAGCTAAGTTACCTCCATAAGACTTGTTGTGAAGAAGATTTACAGCTTTAGAAGCAGTGCACAAATAGTCCTTGATGTTTCTATCATGAATGAAACCCTTTTGCTCTGAGATAATTGATGGCATAATTGAAGCAAGTATGTCAGCAATGATTTTGGAAATAATTTTGAATTTGAAGTTTGCCATAGCAATTGGCCTGTAATGGTCAATGGATGAAGCTTCAGGAGTCTTAGGCAGGAGGGCTATAATATTGGAGTTAAAACCTGGCAGGATTCAGCTATTGGTAAAGAATTCCAAGACAGCAGTAGAAACATCATTTTTCACAATGTCCCAGAAGTGTTGGTAGAAAAAAGCTCCAAAACCATCCGGCCCGGGAGCACTATCTTTGTTAAGGGCAAACACAACAGCCTTGATTTCAACATGAGAGGGCAAGATAGTCATGAGAGCATTGATTTCATCAGTAACCAGATTGGGGATTACTTCCTCAACAAGCAAAGAATCCTGCAAAACAATGTTAGTACAAAATAAATTCTTATAAAAATTCACAATATGGTCAGATATTTGGGTTTGCTCAGTAAGCACGTGTTCACCATCTTGGAGGGAGGTTATAGCTTTGGAAGAGGATTTAATTTTGCCTATTATGTGGAAAAAATTTGTATTCCTATCCCCCTCTAAATGCCAATTTAATCTAGCTTTTTCTTGCCAAAAAGCTTCTTGCCTATTTAAAGCATCTTCATAATAGGTATTGGCAAGTTTCTCTTCTTCTAAAAAAGCATCAGTGTGACCAAATTGTTGAATTTGATCTTGGATTTGTTGGAGTCTTTGCTCTGCAGTTGTGAGATAATCATTAACATTACCAAAACATTCTTTATTCCATATCTTAAATTTATCTTTTAGAATCTTAAGTTTCTTACTTAAGACAAACATAGGACAACCAATAACCTCAGTGGTCCAACAATCTAAAACAATGTTTCTGCAATCAGGATGTAGAGACCACATCTTCAAAATTTTGAATTGAGAAGCCATAGACAAAGTAGTTAACTAAACATCAAGCAAAAGAGGGGAGTGGTCAGATCTATGCTTGATGAGGGTTGAAACAGATGAGACCCTACACAAATCCAGCCAAGACTGATTGCAAATAACCCTATCTAGTCTTTTTTCAGTGTGCCTAGCACCACCTCTACCATTATTCCAAGTGAATTCAGCCCCATGAGTAGGTAAATGAATAAGATTGAAAGAATCAGACCAAACACGAAACTCTTCCGTAGGTAATCTAGCCGGATCTAATCTACCTCTATATTCATGTGCCCCTATAATAACATTGAAATCTCCGATAAAACACCAAGGTAAATCATGTTGAGTTTGCAAAATATTCAAAGAATCCAAAGTTTTCTTCTGTGCATATAATTAGTGGAAGCATAAATTGCAGAGAAGGATAAATTTTTTTCATTTTCAACAACAGTGAAGGTAACCTGTTGATCATCAATGGCTAAAATAGTAGGATTTAAAGATAATTTACAAAGGCACCAATGGTTAGGCAAAAGATTATCTCTAGAATTCAAAGCAAAAAGTTTAACTTGAAAGCTAACTAACCATCTTCTAGGTAATTCATCAAAATCAATCCAAGGTTCAGACAACAAAACTAAGTCAGGTTTATGTTGGTTAATAAGTTTTTTCAAAGCTAATCTTGTATGTGAATTAGCCATACCTTTAGTATTCCAATAGATGCACTTCATTTAAAAGGTTTAGGAGAAACCCTTGATCTGGTTGCATATGAATTCTTACTTGATTGATTCAACTTTTTCTGAGCTTTTTTATGTCCTTTTGATAACTTCACTTGAAATTCCTCATTTTGCTTATCCACAATCTGACTTGAATCCTCTAAAACTTGTTGTGTCTCTTCAGCTTCAACCATGTTGGCCCAAGATTCCTTAAGAAAAGTCATGTCATGTAAAACTCTATCAGGTGTTAGGCCCAAATCAGCATTGGTACTTGATGTACCTCCATTGAAAATTTGATTTTGAGTATCTTTAACAAAAGAGCCTTGTGAGCTAGATGTTGTCACACTCAATCTTCTATCTGCTTCAATGTCTAAGTTTGCATTCAGTTCCTCTTCCAAATGTTTGTCTTGTGCTTTAAATAAAGCTCTAGGACTCATCACAGGTTCATCTTGCTTTTCTTGTGTGGTGTTAAGTTCATCAATTTTTCCTTTGTCATTTGATTCTTTGCTAACCATATTTGTGTGTTCTTCATCTCTCTCCTCAGTAATGTGCTCTTGAGGTTTGTCACTGACTTCCTCCACATTGATAATTTCCTTTTCAACATTGATGGCCTCAATGGGCTTAAACTGTTGTGGTCTTCCATCCTTAGATTGCAAAAACACTTTCTTTGGTTCTGTGGGTGGTTTTTTTTTTCATGTTGTTATCCTTAATTGTATAATCCTCTTCTGTACTCCATCTCTTGCAATTGTCAATATGGTGGCCAATGACTTTACAATCACTGCAAAAGTCTGGTATGTGTTCGTATTCAATCTCCACAAAGAAGGCAAAACCCTTCCTTTCAACAAGTAACTTGTACCTTAGGGGTTGGATAAGATCTGTCGCGGTGATTTTTGGATATCGAGTTATTAATTAACTTCGAATCGCAATTTAATGTTCCACCACCGATCTTTAATTTATCCGAGGGAAAGGGAAAAAGTTCGAAAAAACCCTATTTTTTAGAGAACAAGGTTCGGGGGTTGGTTATACGAAGGGAAGGTATTAGCACCCTAAGTATCTATAGTACTCTATAGGAACCTCTTGTTTTTATTTCTAACTTTGCGCTTTATTTTAATTGCTTGTAAAAAATGTATAAGTGTGAGAATTAAAGTGATGATAAAAATGCTTAAAGTGATGGAAAAGGAAAAATGTTTTTGTTGATTTTATTGATTGGAGAGACAAGTCTCATGCCTACGTACCCGAGGGATCAAACCACCGTAGTTCGGGGTAAAAGTTACGAGTAAATTTGTTTGTTTGATTTTAAAGTTTTGAAAATGGTTTTTAAAGACCAAAAGCAAAAAGTGGCAAAATGTGAGTTTGATTGATGTTAATTTGTGAAGAAAGTCTATATGGTTAAATTGATTGAGGTTTGATTATGAAAATAAGACGCGGACACTTGGTTTAAAATCCAAGGTTTATTGAGAAAAAGTTTTGAGTGATAAAAGACACTTGGTTTAAAATCCAAGGTTTTCACATGATTAAAAATGTATGAATGAAGAAAATGCACTTGGTTTAAAATCCAAGGTTTTTAGGCGAGAAAAAGGGACACTTGGGTTAAAGTCCAAGGTTTTAGCGATAAAGAAAGCCATTGGTTTTAAGTCCAAGGCACTTGGTTTAAAATCCAAGTTTGGTGATAAAAAAAAGCACTTGGGTTAAAATCCAAGGTTTTCACAATAAAAAGACGCCGTTGGTTTAAAGTCCAAGGCACTTGGTTTAAAATCCACGTTTTGCGATAAAAAGACTCTTGGGTTAAAATCCAAGGTTTTCGCGATAAAAGAGAAACGTTTGGTTTAAAGTCCAAAGGCACTTGGTTTAAAATCCAAGTTTTGCGATAAAAAGACTCTTGGGTTAAAATCCAAGGTTTTCGCGATAGAAATACGCCGTTGGTTTAAATTCCAAGGCACTTGGCTTAAAATCCAAGTTTTGCGATAAAAAGACTCTTGGGTTAAAATCCAAGGTTTTCGCGATAAAAAGAAATGTTTGGTTTAAATTCCAAAGTTTGAAAATGTTTGATGATGAAATGTTTTTTATGCTTTTGAGAATATGTGAAAATGAATTGTGTTGACTATTTTTGAAAGAGGTTTTGACCTCGTTTTTGAGAATAAAAAAGACTAATTATTTTGATTGGAATGTTGGGTTAAAATTAAAAGGTAGCGCGCGAAAAATGATACAAACGTCGCAATAGGCAAAATAAGCGCGAAGACGATCCATAATGATATTTTGATCAAAACGGTGTCTTTTCCGTCGGAATTAAATATGCTAATGTTTTGCGGAAAGCGATAAATAAATATGCATGAGATGCGATTTTTTCATTTATAGTGTACATTTGTTCCTAATTACATTCTAAGGTATTTGCGAGGAAAAATAAATATGAAATGAATGCAAGAGTATGCTATGCAATTTAAGTTTACATCAAATCCTAAAAATACAATCTAATGCCCTTACAATAAAATAAATAATTAATTAACTAGGCAAAAATAAAATAAAAAACAGAAGGGGGTGCAAATATCAATTAAAACAGAAAGGGGGGTGCAAACAGCAACTCTGGGCCCAAGCCCAGCTGGGGGCGTGGCCCAGAGGGGGGTGTGCGAAGTAAAACGCAAAACTCAGATCAGAGCCGTCTGATTAATCAGACAGCTCTGATCTAATCAAAGAGGAAAAGGATCAGGGACGTTTGATTGAAAATAGATGGACATAGGCGCGCAGGTGCACGATAAGGCTGTGCACCTGCGCACACAGGATCAAAAACAGGGTATATATACAAAACCCTAAAAAAACAACAGATCTCGTCTTCCTCCTCGCGGCTACCGCCGCTGTCTTCTTTCTTTCTCTCAACTTTCTCTGTTTTTTTTTTCTCTCACATTTATCAAACTAACCTCCATTTTTCAAACACCTCACACCAAATAACAACTCAAATTCGAACCTCAAATCAAAATAAATAAACAAAACGAAAACAAGCTCAGATCGAAGGAAATAGAGTGGATCGAAAAGTGAAGAACGAATCACCCTTTTGTTCTTTCGAATCCGGTTTCGATTCTGCTTTCTTCTTCTTCTCTGTCTTTGTCCTCGGATTCGTTTCCGGTTACGAGTTTTGATTCGCGTTTCGGTTTGGAATCGTGGGTTTTTCTGGATTTTTATTTTGAAAAAGAATGAGGGTTTTGATTTGTGATTTGTTTTTCGATTTGGAAAATGATGGTGATGATATGCGATTTTGATGAGTATGATGATGATCGGATTGAAGGTTGATTTCGGTTTTGGTTCTGTTTTCAATACTGGATTTGGATTGGATGAGGGTTTGATGAAGATGATGAAATTTTATTTTCTGGGTTTCTGATCTGTGTGATGAACAGATGATGAATTTTGGTTTTGTTTGATTATTTCAATTTTTTTGTTTCTGTTATTTTGGATTTTTTTGATCTTAAGAAGATGAAGCTGCGCTGATTCCCCCCTGACCTTGGAAACTGTGCACTATTTGTACTGTGTCAGACCTAGGGTTTGGCAGATGAAAAATACCACATTTGGACAAAATTGCCCCTTTGGGCCTGGACAAAAAAATACATCTGGACTTCCATAAAAAATTGGCAAAAACACCAAAAAGGAAAAAATACACAAATAAACAATTAAAATAAAAAAATAATAATATATTAATAATAATAAATGAAAACGAAAAATGAATAATAAAAATCAGAAAATAATAAAAAATAGTAATAAAAGGAAAATAAAATGTAACCAAATGAGGTATTTTAAAATACCTCTCTGCCGAAATTTCGTCAGAAACGGACAAAGAAAAATCCGTCGTAAAAAGACGCATAAATGCGATTGGTCAAAAAATGGGGTATGACAAGATCAATATCCACCAAAACCCTAGAAAATTGTCCAAACGTTCTCTCGTGCATAGGCTTTGCTGTGACAGAATCAATGCAAATGGGGGTTCCAAGGCTACTAGCTATTGTGAATAAAAAAAAATTCTGCCAATATTCCTGAGACAATCCATATATCCTAACCCATACTTGTACTGAAGTATTATGTTGCACTTAGGATTAAAATATTTAGTCCAAGCAAACAACTTTAGTACACCATTCTGACATCTTCTAAAGTAGAGAAAGTAAATTCAAAGAAGCCCTTACCAAGTGAGATGATTCCCCATTTAGCTAAATCCTTCCAAATCAACGATAGTTTCTCTTTTAAAGCAGCTACCGATAATGGCGTGGAACCCTTCGGCCATAAAATCCTACCGTGCAAACTGTGCTCACATGCTTCTAATCCGGCTTCATAAGAAACTTCCGGAATCTTAATCGCAAGTCCATCCCATTTGACGACGGCTTGAGGTAGCTGCGATAGAGGTATTTCACAAAGGTTGGTGACAGCTTGAGCAAAGGTTTTTGGTGTTTTCGATTGGTTAATGACTGTGTTTGTTGGTTCGTTTTCAATTTCTAGACACTTCAGGGTATATTGAAAGAAGCCATGGGAGGAGAAGCTTGATTGAAGTTCACCGCTACAGAAGCGGAAAACACGATTGTAGAGAAAGAGCTTAACAAAACGCGATTAATACCACAGACGCGGATTTGGGAATGAAAACGTGATTAAAGAAGAAAGATTATGGATTTGTGAGGCACGATTTTGGTCTTGATGGAAGACGATGAACAGTGTTTTTGTCTCTAGGGCACTTCTCTGTTTCCATTGTGAGGCAAGATTTGTTTACAATTGAAAGTTTTTATACAAAATCCATAATCTAAGTTTTATGCTCTTGAAAACTAGAATTTTTTTGTTTCTTAATTATTAATTGCATAAGATTTTGTCAAGAAGTTGGTCATGGATACATCCTAATTTGTGGATTCAATTAAGTTTGGCACAACCCTTTAAAACCCAACATTTGAATCAATTTGGTTATTAAGAGATTTGGAACGAAACATTTTCATTTTATAGATGGAACAAATGCTTTTATCTATTTTGATGGAAAAAGTGGACATGAATTGGGTTTGGGTTTTCAAACAGAGATCCGAGGAGAAAATGGAGAGGGAGATTGAGGAGAGTTGTTAATGTAAGAGATGAAAGGAATAGTTAGCCTCTAATTTTTTAATTTTGATGATATCAATATATTGTGAAAACAATTCGATACTCTAACGTGTTTGTTTGGAAAAAAAATTCTATCCTACATTTAGCTCTCTATCCCAACAAATAAATGTGAATAGACAAATATGCCCTCATATATAAGGTAAAACTGTAAAAAGAAAAATGATTTTCTACATTTTCACAAAAAGTGTATCGAATTTTGTTCTTTCAAAGATAAAACGATGTGTCTTGGTGATACAACAAAAGACTCTGAATTTTGTTCTTTCAAAGATAAAATGATGTGCCTTAGTTCTACATGATGTTTTGTCAAATCTTCAATACATTTGTTTTCATCTGCGGTTAAACGCGCCTTACGGGGATGATTTGCATATTGGTCAGATAGTTCATCGTTGTGAAGTCCACATTTAACCTGAAATTCAAACAAACAACAACAACACAACCATAAATCCAACAAGTTACACTTTTTTTATGCGGTTGTCGTCAACCTTTTTTAAGAGTCATATTTTCCACTTTTATCACAGCCCAAAATTAACTTGTCATTTCTTCCTCTTATTTCGTTCTTTTTACCTGACCTAGTAATAATAATATTGACTTTGTTGGCAATTCCAGCATCTTGAGCCCATGTTAAAACAACTTCTCGTGTATCAAATTTTTCATTTGTAGTAAAAACATATGTAGTATCTACACATGTATCATCGCTTTGAGCCATATCTGTTTAAAAATAAAAGAACAATTTTTTTTAACAAAATTAACAGTTTAACATACCAGCACACTTATCAGTACCGGTACACTAATTTGTTTAGTTTAACATACCGGTACACTTTTCTAAATTTAAAAAACCCACATTTTCGCAAGCAAATATTTATTCTCTCATTAAAAAATTAAGATTTAATGTTGGATTCCACACCGGCATAGTTATGAAAAGTGTACCGGTAACGTTAAGATATCGGTAAAAAAGGGCCTACGGGTACAATTTTGAATGGGTGCACAACTTTGGAAACAGTTTATCGAAAAAGTGATAAAATGAAAAGTAAAAAATGATAAAATATACTAGAGTAAGATAAAAGTAGAATGAGAATATTTTAAAATATGTTGGGGGTAACTAAAGAGATAAATATAGGGGTAGAAAAAAATCGTTTGTTTGATGTATGCAGGCCCAATATAAAGCCTCATACCGAGGACCCAAATATGCCCAAGAGGATTAGCATTCCACCCAAGAAATTTGAAGACTGCGTGCAATATTATAAATTTGAGGATTAGCATTTTGTTGTAACATATGATTTGTTATCCATTCCCTTATTATTAATAGTTGTACTTGCTTGAGTATTGGTACCAATGAAATTAATCCTTTTTCCTAACATGTGAAGGTGTATGTGTTTTGACGAGACGCATTCTGTGAGATCTCAAAGTTGCAGGAATTGATCAACCCTCAACTCAAGAAATTAGGGATGTTTCTTATCCAATAATACATCAATTACATGTTTGCCTTGTATGTATGTTTTTGTGCATCTTGGTTGTGCATGTTACTTATGTATGCATTTGGCTTGTGCATGCATTCTTTGATACTTAAATGTTGTAATGTTGAATTTGATATCCATATTGTGAGTTTGGTATGTTGGTTCATTACCTTTGAATTATCATGGTTGTGTGTTTATTCATTATGTATGTTTGTACCTAGTTTTTATTTTTTTGACAAAATGTTTGTACCTAGTTGTTATTTATGATTACGGAAATTTTAATCAAATTATGCATTTCGATAAATGTAAGTGCATTATTTGGTTTCTCATGAAATTATTTAAATGAGATACTCCTTACTAGAGATCTTTTCGTCATTCATTGGCTAAATGTATTTTTACAGATAAATCCAAAAGTTTTTTTATACAGATAAACACAATAAATCCAAAGGTTTTTTTTGTAACATTACAGATAAACCCCAATTTTTTTATAATGTCAAGGGGGAGAAGACAATAAGCAAGACTCAAGACCAAGATCTTTTCTGCGAGTTCGGCATATCCTCAGAGGGAGCATTGTGTTTTTAGCTATTAGTGGTTTACTTTAGTTTTTGCTTAAAGTTGCTCACTTATTGTAAATTTTTGCCATCATAAACAAAAGGGGAGAATGTAAACGTGGACGCACATGCATATTCTCGTTTGGTTTTGAATGATGTAAAAAATAAGGTAGAAATAATTTGATTTAATCAAGGCTTGTTATAAAACTAATCTAAATATGAGTAAGAATATGGAACAATAGAGATCAAGGAGATGAAGAGAGAAAGAATAGAGTTTGTATTATTCTCTTCAAGGTGTATATTCTATTACAATGTGAGTCATATTTATAGCAATGTACATGGGCCAAATGATATGAGCCAATGCTAATGGGCTTCCACCAAATTATTCACAACACTCCCCCTTGGATGTCCATTGAGGATAGAAAATTGATTTTTTCGCCACCGTCATTTGCTCCCAGGCCCCGTTGTATGACCCATTTGCCCTTTGATGTCATCGGTAAAACGTTACCAAATCTGATTTATTTCGGTACCAAATTACCAAAATCATGTCAAATTATCTAGTTGGCGTGGTTTATAACAGAAATACATGGTTTCGATAGCTTCGTACCGAAACCATATTTTTTTTTAAAAAAATTAACGATTTCGGTAGCTACGTGCTGAAGACGCTTAATATCGGTACGAAGCTACCGAAGTTGGTCTATATAGGATGTAGCTGACAGGGTTGTACTTTCATAACCTCTTCAACACACAATTGAAAGTTTTGAGATCTAGGGCATTTTTTGGCGTTTCAGAGGCAAGAAATTGACGTTTATTCACTCATAGAGGGTTCCTACATTGATTGGTTGTATCCAACAGGTAATAAGCGCTTTAATCGGTTTATTTTTCGAATTTTCTTGGTTTCGCTGTCAACAAATTTTCCGGTATATCGCTACCGAAATGTGCTTTTCGGGTACTACGAACCGAAATAGTGTATAACTTGTTGTTTTTGTATTTGGTTGATATGCGTAGGTTTTCGAATGGCCGAACCTCCTATTGAATTGAAACCAAACATTGATGAACCCGACATACCCGTCGTTGTTCAACCCAATGTTGTGGAACCCGATGAGGAACAATCTAATGTTGTTGTTAACACCAGCGAATATTTTGTAAATTGTGAAAAGATGAAGGTGCGAGATGTCATGATTGAATGGTGTAAAAGACAGGCTGCGAACCTTGGATTTTCTATTGTGATTTCGAAATCAAACAATGGGGATTTTAATAGGAAATTTTTTTTTATATTGGGTTGTGAAAGAGATGGTGTCTACAAAGAAAGGAAAAGGAAATCAAAGAAAGAAGACACCGCTACGAGAAAAACATTGTGTCCGTTCAGGCCGCGAGGTTATTATTTGGCATCAGAACAATGGAGTCTAAGTGTTGTGTGGTGAACATAACCATGAGATGTCAAAAACATTAGAAATTCATCTTCTTGTGGGACGCTTAAAACCGGAGGAGAATGAGTGTGTACGCGAGTTGACTAGGAATTTGGTGGCGCCGAAGAACATTATGACGATGTTGAAAGGGCGAAATCCAGATAGCAAGACAAATATGAAGCAAATCTACAATGCGCGCCAGATGTTTAAAACAGATATTAGGGGTAAACTCTCTGAATTGCAACATCTCTTGAAGTGTTGTGAAACTCACAAATATTTTAACAAGTGTAGAACAATTGGTGACTCGACAACTATACAAGACATTTTTTGGGCACATCCGGAAAGTATTAAATTGTTAAACACTTTCCCAACTGTTTTGATGATGGATTCAACGTACAAAACAAACAAGTATAAAATGTCTTTATTTGAGATAGTCGGTGTAACTTCAACTGAGGAATCATACAATGTTGGATTTGCCTATATCGCGAATGAAAAAGAAGATAATTTTGTATGGGCTCTTGAGACATGTAAGAGTCTTTCGATAAGTAAGGAGACCTTTCCGAAGGTCATTGTCACCGATAGGGATAAGTCATTGATGAATGTTGTTGCAAAGGTTTTTCCGAATTCAACTGCTTTAGTGTGTCGGTTCATGTTTATAAAAACGTCAAAGCTAAGTTTCAGGCCCTTTGCACCGCAAAAGAGCAAAAGATGGATCAGTTAGTTAAGACACTCAAACTTCAATGAAATTCAATTTTAGATTCGACTTCAGAAGAGTCATATACAAATGATGTTGTTGAGTTCAGGAAAATGTTTGACAAATATCCAAATTTTATCAAATATGTTGAAACTACCGTCCTTGATCCGGTGAAGGAAAAATTTGTGAGTGCATGGACAGACAGTGTTATGCACATTGGCAACACTACCACCAACAGAGTAACATGGTGCGCTAAAACAATATTTGACGGATTGTAAGGGTGATTTGGTCAAGGGGTCGGAGGCAATGAATCAAATGGTCCCAAACCAGCTGACTAAGATAAAGACGTCATTTGGACAGAGTACTACGACTATTGAACATTATTTTAAAAATCACTTTTTGTACATTAAGTTGGTGTATAACATCTCTCGACAGGCCTTGCACTTTATTCAGGGTGAATAAATTTGATCTCGCGATTGCGGGAGGAATCGAAAAAAGTGCGGTTGTGTAATAAAGAAAACATTTGGGTTACCATGTGCTTGTTTAATAGCTTTGAAGATTGAAAAAAAGCTTCCTATTAGACTATATGAGGTTAACACTCATTGGAAGAGATTACAGATTGATGAAGTTGTTGATGGTGAAGTTGACTGCTTTAAAGAGTTTAATGTAATTCAGGTAACCGACATAATTATATGCACTTTATATTTTACACCAGAACGTTGCCTTTTTTAAGTATTTAAATAAAATTTGTTTTTTATTTGTTTTAGGAACGGTTGAAATCATCATATCACAATATGAAGCTACGAATCAGGGACCAATTGCGACTGATAGCTTATCCAGAAATTACATCATTGACTCCACCGATTAAGACCGTAGATACAAAAGGGGCCAAAAAGCGGGGAAAGTCAGCTAAATGCAACAGTTCAACCACCAGATCTCCATCTTATTGGGAGTACATGGATGATCGATTTCCTGACTCTCAAGCATCACAATCAAAATCATCGAATCCCAAAAGGAAGACTGCTCGCATTGGTAATTTGTCTCCTAATGTTTTACATTGTCGTTCAATTAAATACATGGAGTATATGCCATTCTTCATGCATTCATATATAGAGGATATTATTGATGTTAAGGGTGATGGTCATTGTGGATTATGCGTTGCTGCAGAGTGTTTTAATAAGGGTGAAGAAAATCAAGGATTGGTTCGGGCTAAACTAATTAGAGAGTTAACCATGTTTAGGAAAGAGTACGAAGCTATTTACAGTACTAAGGAACGATTTGAATACATTCTCAATGGTTTGTACCCTCCAAAAGTTATGCCTAAGAGTGGCATTGCGTCGGTAGAGAATTGGTTTACATTTCCATATATGGGGCATATCCTTGCAACAGCCTACAACCGCGTTGTAGTTGAATTGACTACTCATCGTATTGGTCATTCTGAAACCTTTTTTCCAATCCGCAGTCGTCCACCATTGGATCCATCTTCACGGATTATGTGTGTTGGTATGGTTTCAAATCATTCACTATGCCAAAAAAGGCTTTAGACAGCGTTTTTTTTGGCCTTAGATAGCGCTTATAAAGCGCTGTCTATTCCGGCGCTGTTAAAAGTATAGACAGCGCTTAATAATCAAGTAAAAGCGCTGTCTAATGTCATCTTTAGACAGCACCTTTTGTTCAAAGCGCTATTATATGTTATGTTTAGATAGTTGTTTTCACTTATAAGCGCAATCTTATGTTATGTTTAGACAGCACTTTCTACTTGTAAGCGTTGTCTTATGTTATGTTTAGACGGCGTGTTTCACTTGTAAGCGTTGTCTTATGTTATATTTAGACACCGCTTTTCACTTGTAAGCGCTATCTCACGGTATGTTTATACAGCGCTTTTTATTTTTAAGCGCTATCTTATGTTATATTTAGACAACACTTTTAATTTATAAGCCCTGTCTTATGATATGATTAGACAACTCTGTTTACTTATTAGATGTCTTATATTATCTTTAAAAGGCACTTAATGTATTGGATTTTCTTTGTGCATTATTATTATTATAAAGAACAAGAAATTTTAATGATATATAAAACCTTCAAAGTATGTTAAATTTGCATAAAATTAATAATCTCTCATACAAAGATCAAAACTACACATAAGATAAAATTTCAGAAAATTAATAATAACGATCTAATACGAAGTTGAAAACTACATATCCAAACCAAAATTACATAATGCTCTTGTTTCTACAAAAATATGATTCATGACTATAATATTTGAAATTAACGATCTAATACGAAGTTGAAAACTACATATCCAAACCAAAATTACATAATGCTCTTGTTTCTACAAAAATATGATTCATGACTATAATATTTGAAATTAAAGAGTGTGCTATACTATTTGCTTAAGAATTTGATATTTAATTACTTCAACAATGTCTTCCGCCTAACTCTCCTGCATTCACATGGTTCCTGCATAAAAGAAAACAGAAAAACAAACCTTTATTTGACCATCAACATAAGTGATGGTGATGTGCTCGGAAAAATCCTTGATCACGGAATACATGAAAGAAAAAATAGATGATTCTTCATTAAATAGTGATTAGTAACATCAACAGTTACCAAATTGCACCAACATTGAACATATGATGGATGCATACAGGGTGAACATGAACATTCAATTTATAATCAAAATGGAAAAATCAAATCAATGAGGAAAAGAAGCAGACTATATTCATTTCAATTGCACAAATAAAAGAAGTACCTAATTACACAAATTGGCTGCATATATTCATTTCAATTGCACAAGTAACCATGGCAAGTTTTGTTAACAAAATTGAACCAATATTCAAGACATTCAAACTATGAAATCAAACCTAACTATTGTATTGAGATTAAGTCATTGTTGGAGGGATTGAGAGACCAGTGGCATCAAAGGTTTCACGATCGGCAAAAGTGAAATCAGACTTCAAGGCTTCGTGGTAGAGGAGAAGTTATATCGTCGTCGTAGAGAATATAAGTAGAAATAGGCATTGTGGCGGAACAAAAGAGATATCAGCGTCTTGGAGGAACAAAAGAGAAATCAACATCGTTTCTGGAGCTAATAGAAGGCATTGCTGCAATCGTCGAGGTAGTAGCAGAGAAGAGAATCAATTTACAAAAATAGTGAGAAATGAAGATTAAACCATTGTTGGAGAAGTTGACAAACTCTTAGTAACCGAGTTAAGTAAGCTAGCATATAAATCAATTTCAGGATTAGACTAAGAGACCATTCCGGTAAAAATAATGCAAATCATATGCAAATGGGATAATAGGGTTGCTAGTATAAATGATATTTTATGTCTATCAAACAGAAAATTAAGAACATACCTTGTGGATGGTAAAGGGTGTTTCAAGTATTTAAAACCATGTGATGGAGCATGAGAACAACCAGTTACAGAACCTTTAATCATCTTACCTGTCACAAAAGAGACAAGTAGAAATGTGTTTGTAATTTCGATTCATTATTTGACTATATTTAGAGAATCTCACTCATTAAAAGACCAAAATGGCTATAAAAATTAACACAATATATACAACAACTTTGCACAAAGGAAGGGTTTCTTAGACATTTTAGGTGAGAATAAAACACACAATCACACGAAGTGAATGCTATTGCAAACTATGCAGATTACAATGAAGGCATCAAATCACAGAAGCCTGGCTGCCATTTTGAAAGGATTCTCTCTCTCACTCACACACACATACACAAACACAGCCTGACCCAGTCGAGATAATTGAGTTTTTAATGCCATCATAATGTAACCTCAAACCCTCTTTAGTAAGAATGGTTTCAGAAAGGACTTTTCTACAATACGCTATTGTTCTACAATACGCTATTTAGTACAAAATGTTGTCAAATAACAGGTATAGCGACACTATATCACTATTGCCTAGTGGAATTTTACCAATCCACTATTTTCCACTATCCAAGATTAACAACACTGATCAGAAGATTATTTTAGTTCAAATTCGTACTTTAGGAGCATACAAAAGGACTCAACAATCAACACAACAACTGTTGGCTCAAATTCTAAGGAACTAAAAATCTCTTTCACAAACATACAATCCTAACAATAATTAGACTCAACTCAAAAACCATTCAAATTCAAACTTCAAGAATTCAGCAGATTCAAAACATGAACTCAAAAATGTACCGTAAGTTATTTGATTTGATTTCAGATTAATTAACTATACTAACTCATAACTATATCATCATAAACTTAAAGTAAAGAAAAATCCCAAATCACAATTCACAAATAAAATAGAGTAACTATTTCTTTGTTTCCTCAATTAGATTGAAAATTGATGAAATCAAAACAAATGAAGGAACAAATTGAATAACAAGCCATTAACCAGTCACTAACAAATTGAATAACCCTCACTAACAAGCCATTAGCCATAATGAACTAGACACCAAAAACAAAATAAAAATCAAACAAATTGAGAATCATATCATAACAGGTGAAGGTGATGAAAATATCACATATATCAGTAATGGAGTGAAAGAATTAAAAACAAGTAAACGGAGCTAAATGAATAAATAAATAAATAAACTCAGCGTTCATATCAACATTAGTCCTATTTTCTAGAACCCAAATGTGGAGGAGGCTTATCATCTCCCCTGAATTGCTTCCAAAGCTGAATCATCAAACATATAAATCAAATCATCATTAGTTTTAGAGATAACATAGACAATTGCAACATTTATCACTTTGAACCAGAAAATACATGTTAGGAACCAAAACACCCATATGATATTTGAGTTAAGGATACTGACCTTGTCATGTTCTCAAATATTTCCTCTCCTACTTTTAATGTCCTTCCAAGTTTATATTCATATCATCACTCTTCTCACCCTCCAAAATGTCTGTACATAAAGTGCATCAAAAAATTTAAGAGGGTTTGGGGTTTTCAAATAAAAATTTGTCATTTAAAGTTTTTAAAAAAAAAACTATATTATTATATATATATATATATATATATATATATATATATATATAAATAATTACACATCAACCAAAATTTGTCATTTAAAGTTTAAATATGAAATTTAAGCAAAGTAAGAAGTTTAAACAACATCAAGATAAGGAATCCACCTCAACAATGTTTGATATGAAATTTTTCATGATTAAAAGGTTAAGGTTTTGAAATTAAATTAAGTTTTTTTAATGCTAGATCTAAGAAAAATAAATGAAGGAAGAAAGTTCACCGTTGAAGAAAGGAACACCAAGCTGAAGCTGCAGTTCCGGCGTGGTGGCTTTCAAAAACAATGCGCGGAGGAACTTTTTACTACATCAATTCCCTTATTGAGCAATTCCTTATTTGATTCCCTAAAAAATCGTCAATGAGAAAGAGCACACACATAAGAGAAACCCAATAGGGTTCAATTTAGAGAAACCCATCCTATTGTAGGGGTGAGGATGAAGAGATATAGAGTTAGGTTTGCCTTTCTGTTGAGGGGCGGACGGCGGACGACGGCCGATGGAGGAAGACCATCGAAGGGTTCCATCGCAGCAACGAGTTTTCTTTTGAGTTTCTGTTTAAGTCGCAGCAAAGGGATTGGTGAGGAAGAAGAACGATGAAGGGTTTTGTGTCAGTATATGCTTGATTCAACATACAACTCTTGGTGGTGGAATCAAACAACTTTTGGTGGATCGTGATTCAACATAGAAATAGGAGTAGTTTGTTTTGTTTTTTTTTTTTTTTTGTACAGAAATATAGGAAATATTTTTGGTTACTAAAATATAGGAATTAGTTTTTATTTTTAATTTAAATTTAATAAAAATAAATATAGAAACACAGCGCTTTATGTGATTTTCGGGCGCTATCTATGTCATCTATGTAATAATACTTATGAAAGCGCTTTTTCTAAGTTACAAGCGGTGTCTAAAGATATATTTTAGACAGCGTTTTATCTTTTCAGCGCTGTCTAAGGTGAAACTTATATTATTTTAGAGTTAATTTTATTTTATTATATCATATGAAAGCGCTTTTCTACAAAACATCTGTAAATGAGTAGTACCTTAGACAACGCCTTTAATTCACAAGCGCTGTCTAATGGTTCCATGATTCTTTTAATAGCGCTTTTGTATATAAGCGCTGTTTAAAAGGCGCTGTTATTTCCTTATTTTGTAGTAGTGATTGTGTGTATGTAAAATTGAAGTCTGGGTGTCTACTGCCTCAAACTTGCTAGGAATGGAAAATTCATCGGGCGCCAGATGCTGAGACTTGGGAAGATACCTTTTTGGATCGGATGACTGAGTTTGATGAACTGATGATTAATGAAAAAGGTGACATGGAGATGGATATGAATAAAGATGATCTCATCAATGTGGAATGACACTGTTTGTAACCGACATTTTTTTGTGGTTGTAATGTAACCGACACTTTTTGTGGTTGTAATCAGACAACATGTTATATAAATATATGGATGCGTATTCAGATAAAACACAATTCAGTTCATATTTATTTACTAGTTTTTTCAAATCTTAACTATGAATTTCTCACGTGGTTCTCTAGTTCTCAATCCGGTAGAAACACATCAATTTTCTGTCCAATTCCGCGGTAACAAAGAGTTGTTCACCCTTGAATTGGATACCACTTTCACAACTGTTGAATCAATCAAACAAACAATTGAAGTCATGTATCACTTCCAACACGCCAAACAAATCAAAATTGTGAAACTTAGGTATGCAGAAATGTGGGTCGATCTAGCAGCTGAACATACAACCAATTCATTTGAAGATGCACCAAAGAAATACGGGTGGAAAGAATTGAAAGATGATGATGATGTGCAATCCATGTTTAAACAAATTTCAATTGATCCGAAAGGGGGGCGTTTGTATGCTATTTTAAATTAAGCTAATTTTATGTCTTTCTACGTTTTATGTTATGTCTTTAATTTCATTGTAATGTGTTTAATTATGGATGTAACGTGTTTCATTGTAATTTTATTAGTGCACTTTTAATGTGATTCGTTTGCGTTGTTATTGTTCATGTAATTGTATGACAACATATCTTAGGATTTGCCACTGTTTTTTATTATTTCGGCAGATTTCTACCAAAATTATTGAAAATATGAAGTTTCGCTACTGACTTCACTAGGTTTCGTCAACATGTTACCGAAACTATTTTTTTTTTAAATGTAACATGCTTTCGGTAGCATTCTACTGAAATTATTGAAAATATGAATTTTTGCTACTGACTTCACTATGTTTCGTCAACATGTTACCGAAACCATATTTTTTTTAAATGTAACATGCTTTCTGCACGTTTCTACCGAAAAATCAATTGTTGTAACATGATTTCAACACGCAGCTACCGAAATCATGTTTTTTCTGTGAAACAAAAATTGAAACTTTTATATTTCACATGGATTTTCATTATCCACGCCGAAACACAAGTTCGGATGTTCATACCTGTCAAAACCTAAATGAATGATATATATGTTTTCAGACTTGTCCAATTATATTTTCGTAGATATCAAAAATCAAAACAAACACATGTTCATACATAATAAAGATACATTGTTCATACCAAAATACGAAATTAAAAATACATTGTTCATACATAACCATCAAAAAAGCAACATCCCAAAACAATTAAAAATACTCCCTAATTATTAGGACCCGCTTCAGTCGATTTCTTCTTCTTCTTACTCTTCTTTCGTCCTTCACCAGAGTCTCGCTTCCTCTTTACTGGCAGCGAATATGTCGCCACAGGCTCCAAATCGCTGACCACTTTCTTTAGTACTTCCCTCGCCTCTTCCAATGTCAGCTCACCATCAAGTTTCCCTTTGACCTCCATTATGACCGTCCTACAAATTTGAAACACTTCTTGTTTGTCAGCTGCATTGTCCTCCTCAATCATGACTTCCAGATTTGCAGGTCTTGCCATTCCCTTCAATTGGTGGCCATAACTTCGGATGCCAGACACGATAAAACCATGCAATGTATCCGGGTTCGATTTCTAACCCATTGTGTGCTCTTGGCCCTCGCATTTCCTCGGTCACATAGTTCTTAGCCATGTAGTTAGCAAAGGCTTCGACAATTGTAAACCAATTAAGACCAGCTTTTGCAGATTTATTAGGGTGTCTGGGAATAGACTGAACATGTCCAAATTGCCTGAGGACACGCTCAGGCAAATATTGGACATATCATAGCGCTTCCACACATACTCCAGCCACTGTACCAACAAATATCTTCAAACAGACGAACATGTCGGTGATCCTCATATGGTCTAAACGTGACTTCGTCCACTTCCATCCTATCCAATGTGGTTCTATGCTCGTCCGAATATTTGTAACCTTTCAAAGGACAATATTTGGCGCAGATTGGATCCTGGCAAGGTTATCAGAACCGGGCCGGTCATCGAACCGGTGAGCTTACCGGTTCAAGGTTTAATTGGTCGGACCGGGGTTCAACCGGGTCGGACCGTTTTTAATTAAATTTATATTTTAATTAATATATAAATAAAATTATATAAATAATTACTCAATATTCCCTAATTTCACAAATTAAAAGTATAAAATATAATAAAGTCAATATAAGGTGATGTTGATTAATTATAGTGTGTCAAATAATATCTCTTTAAAAATAAATAAGTTTGATCTAATGACAAGTTTTTTTTATAATATTACACGTTTAATCTTTATTATTCTATTGTAAACAAAGTAATAACAATATATCTTTCTTTTTGGGTAAAAATAATATATTTATATTATTATTGGAGTAATTATTAAATAAATTAAAATAACTATAAGAACTAAAAAATGTCACACGTGATGATACTGGTATTCCAAACTTATGCTAGATTTTTTTTTTTTTTGAAACAAGCTTATGCTAGATTTAAGAGTGCCAACAAAATTTGGTAATTTATTTGGCCCAAGCCCATTTAGACTAAACCCTAAAATTGCTATGTGTGATAAATAAAATGAGATACCTATGTTTGCAAACTAGCAGCAGCCGTCACCTTTGTTTTTCTCTCATCAGTAATTTTTTTTTTTATAAATAAATCATCATTCTTCTTTACCTTTTCATATAGTGGTTTGTTTTCTATCATCAATGATTTATAAATCTAATATTTCTTCTTTTGATTTGTTTTCTTAGCAAATCACAGTATACCATCAAATTTCTTTTTATTCTACTTTTCTATCACCATGGAAGAGGAAAGCAATGAAAAAATCAGATTGAAACAAACAAAAAAAAAACGGTCCAACTCCTAAGATCGCTCGAACCGCCGGTTTATCCGGTTTTCCCGGTTTTATGCCGGTTTAACGGTTTTTCGTCCGGTTCACATGTGCAGCGGATTTAGAAGCAACTCGGACCGGATATGGGTCCGGTTCCCGGCCGAACCGGTTGAACTGGCCGGTCCGGTTTTCACTACCATGGATCCTGGTGCCTGTACTTTTCAGAAACCCATCCCCCTCTTAACTTCTTGAAATGCTCGTAAACTCATGCCTAAAAACAACAAAGAAATTAATGAACAAAAAAATCAAAACATCCACATAAAAAATAAATTAATGAACGTAACTTTAAATGAATATACCTGAAACATGCAATTGTAACCACCATGGTTTCCACATCTAGGGCGACTTGCTTTTTCTAAATAGTGATACAGATATGCCAACCCAGAAGCACCCCAGTTCCATGTATTAACCAACCTCAGGTCTTGCAAATAAGTCAGGAAAATAACATCCACACACTGCATACTTTTGTTGGTGAAAATGGTTCCACCAATCAAGAAGAGAAAAAAATGCTCGTATGGTGCATTCCCTATAACCTAGCACAACTTCCTCCGACTCTCTGTCCCTTTCAGCTTTCAACGCTCGCCTCAAATTGGCGGCGTATATCTTCTTCAGCATGGGAAACCCGATATGTGCTCCTTTCATTTTTTTTGAAATCTGCCCTACATTTAGTTCTAAGGAAGTTCAGATACTCTTGGCACATATCTTCACCTTCTTCCGTTGTGCATGAAGTTCCTAGGTGGTTGAGCATTTTACCGGTGATCGGAATATGAAGCAAGCAGGAAACGTCATCCAACGTTATGGTAACCTCACCAATAGGCAGATGGAAAGTACCGGTCTCTGGATGTCGTCGCTCGGTAAATGCCGTCAACAATCCCCAGTCAAGATTATTGTAATTTGTCTTCAAAAGTGGTCGAAGTCCACTGGCAATAACAACGTCCCAAAACCACTTCAGCTCCGAACTCGGCAATGTAAAGTCATTTATTCTTTTTCCGTTGTTCGTGCACCTTAAATACCTCTTTTTACATTGCACAAATTGAATAAAATCAGAAATCATGAAATAATCATAAATTTAACAAATTGAATGAAAATTAATTAAAATAAGAATTTACCTCTCCTCTCCACAACGACGCAACAACGTGTTTTCCAAAACCCGGCAACAAGCACAAGTCTGTTGGACCACCACCATAACTTGTGACTCGTGCTTCACCGGCACGTGGTGGGTTTCTTCCTTGTGTTGTTCTCGTATTTTTTTTCCGTTGTTGTTTTTGTGGTGGTTGTGGTTGTGCTTCTAGTTCTTGTTGTTCCTCTTGCTCTTGCTCTTGCTCTTCCTCTTCATCTTCAAAGTCAAAGAAGTCACTCAAATCATCTTCTTCTTGTTGCTCTTCCACTCCCGCTTTGATTCCGTCTTCCAGTTCTTCTTTATATTCAGGTTCAGGCTCCTCCTGTTGAGCTTGAGTCTCTCCAGCAACTATAGCTCGTTTCCCCTTAGCCCGACTTTGAATTTTATCGACATTCACAAGTTCTCTACGTGCAGAGCCATGTGCTCTGCTTTCCCTGCCACATCTGATTCGCCCAACTTCATCTGTCATTCCTATAACAAAATACACAACATTTACAACATTGTTTCAACATTCAACTCAAGAATTTTATCAAACATAGTTATGTCTTTCAATCAATCATTTTACTCATCAAATTAAACATCTATGTGTCATATCAATACATATTTCAATTAAGAATTTTGCTCATTCAGACATTTAATCAAACACTTGGTGCACATAAACTATGTTAAACATACAAACCCTAAACCCTACATTAAATTAACATCCCAAATTCATGGAATTCATCAACCTAATCAAAACAACAACATAATCACGAAAAAGAAGGACTTGAAATCAGAAATATCATTTGGGAATTTGTTTGAAATGTTTATTTTGGAATAAGTTTGAAACAACAACATAATCAAAACCAAGAATGAGAGATTCGAAATCTTACTTGTTGTTAAGCGTGTTCGGTGAGATGAATGGAAGAGATTGATCAACTTTCACAAATTTGCCACAAAATCGCCCTAAATCGCCCTTTTTTTTTGGAAAACAACGTGTTTTCAGTAAACTGATGAACTTCTGCGTGTTCTACTGATATATTACACCATTTCGGTACGTTTTTACCAAAGTTACGCGTGTTCGGCAGCTTTCTACCGAAAATACGCGTTTTCAGCACGTAACGTATTTTGTTTAATTTCGTCCTATATCTGGCCATAGAACACGCGTTCGGTAACGGCGTACCGAAATTAGATCCTTTCGGTAAACTGATGCCGAACTACACTGAGACCAAATTTGAGGGTAAGTTAGGATTTTTGGGGGGTTTCAGAGCAACAGGGGGGCCAAAAAAGCAATTTTTTTAAGGATATACCTCATTAAAACCCAATGGGAAAAAACCCTATGGGAAAAAAAATACTAGTGAAGGAAAAAGAGTACAACATCCTTTATGTGTGAACTGCCTCGTTAAAAACCTTACCAGGAAAACCCAATGGGACAAAACTATGGTGAAGGGAAAAAGAGTGCAAATCACATTAATTTCTCCCCCTGATAAATACAAATATATATGAGATAAAAAAAAAATTCAAATAATCTTCTATACTAGTTGCTCCTTAGCTTTGACGATTGGTGGTGACTTGTTGACATTCTTCTATCTTCGTTATTATATTTTTCCTCAAATAATTAGCAATGTTTGCGATATGATCTTCATGTTGAATTGTTGCACGAATCCTTTATAAGAAAAACTCACGAACCTTGATGAACAACGTACTTCATACAAATCACATTCTTGATTTATCTCATTTACTGCAAAACTTTCCTCATCATTTTATTTCATGAGATTGCTATTGTAATTTTGTTTCACATATCTCCATGAGTGATGGATTGTACTTCCTCATGTAATGAACAAATAATTTGTTTGTGATCGGTACCATAATACGGATTAGACAAAAAAAATGAATATTTAAAATAACAAAATATATCCTTGATGATATATTGAACTAAAATAACAAAATAGTTCAACAATGTATTTGTCCTTAATTGAACTAAAATGTGGTGCTTCAGGACCAATTAGTTCTTAATCATTTACTCGAACTCTAAAAATGACATTTGTTTACATCGGTGATCTTAAAAAATTAGGGCGTGTAACTAATCTTGTTTTTCATATAGATTAAACATTTTAGAACCTTTTCTATATAAGCTTCATGAATATATTCACAAAATATTCTACAAATTTGTAAGAAATGACATTATCTCATAAGCTCTTCAGGAGTCCTTATGATATCATAAATCTTAAATATAAATGAATTTCATTGCCAAATGTTTTCTTAAAACTCAACAAATTGTCATTTTTATATTTCATATAATCATCATTATCAAGTGAAATGATTTTCATATAATCATCATTATCAAAATGAGCCATTCGAAAACGTTGTAACACATATGTGCTACTACTTAATCAATTATAAAGAAGTTATGAATTCACTTCAGGTGAACACGCCTCTTGAAAATGATAGACATTTATCAATATCCTTGAATAACTAGTCAAACTCAAAATATTTTATTTTCATTATTTCTTTTCACGTGAAAATTTATTCATATCTAATTATTTTCATCTTCAAGTGTATGGACTGTGGTCCAAAAATCTTTCGCTTTGCAATTTTGCAAAGCTAGTATAATATTGTATCAATCGTGTCTATCTATTTAGTCGATGATTTCTTTGTCTATAATTCTTAATAGACTTTGATCCATGATCCTCATTATCATCTGTCACATATAGCGTTTTTTTAATTATGTCCAAAAATATTGTCAACGTTCACTTCATCTCGGTTCCATTGTATTTCATTGATGACATAATTTATTGAGATCTCTTTATTTTAATAAATTACAGATACCTGATAAGTTCTTTTGGAACTGAAAAATTAATTATGTCAAATACTCTATTAAAATTTTCATATATTCACTTGGGTCATCTTTCATATTTTAGCTTCTTTTCTTATTTGAGGAATGTTATCCCTAGGACCGATTTGTTTACCATGCTTCAAGTGTGGTTAAGACTCATTTGCAATATTAGATTGTCCATAAGGACATTTATTTTTTATTGGAGCATCAGCAGGTGTTAATTAATTTCATAAATTTTGCAAACGAGTTATCTTATGAACTTCTGGTTCATTCTAATTTATAAGAGGATCGAGGCGAGATAAAAATAATAATAATAATAATTTATTTCAATGATTTCATTTGAACATCCAATTCATATTTTCAAAATAATTTATATAATTAGTTGAAGATTGGTATCAAAATTATTTTCCCGATATTCTTTTACGACCCACTTAAATGCATTATATTGGAGCAATTGTACACAACACATCCAAAACTGTTTATATGGGAGTTTAGGTTTATAAACCAAAATACAAATTATAAATTAGGGGAGGATTTACATATAATAAATTGTTGGCTTGATGTGAATAAATATCTCACCATACATGTTTGAGTGTTCCCAAAATATAAAATAGAAGTTATGATCTTATAAGTATCAGTCATGTAATTAACTTTAGACGTTTAAAGAATGGATCTTCAAGTCCATAATTTTTCTTGTATGATCATATCCACAAGATGTTTGTTATCACTTTCGATTGACATATGATACTAATAAAATACTTTCTACAAAATTAAATGAGCTCTTAATCAAATTAGTAAATAAATAAATAAATAATCTCACAAACTTCTGGTTGTGAGAGTTGACAATATACATGTGACAATTTAGTTGAAGCATCAATTAAGATTATAAAAATATAATTGGTCCACATGATCACGATCGGTATATTGATTTACAAATATCACCTTACGTGTATTCTAAAAATGAAAAGATGCACATTTACTTAATTTATCAACTTCCTTTAGGAACTAGTAACATATAAAATTATTTGATCGAAGAAACTTCAGGCTCTTCAATAGATATTTATAAAAAATATTCTTTTCCGCATCTTAATAGATCCGGAATGATCCGACCAGTCTTGCCAATGTCTAACTTAATATGATTCATAAACTTGTGTACTTGAACATGTAGATAGCCCTTTTATTATACTTCTTTTATCAAAACATGTCTCGTAATATAGACATATAAGATTTCCTTCATTTCTTGTTTCAATGATATTCATAAATTTCTTTAAAACATAAAAAAATACACTACTTTAGCAAAGTGTAACTTTTTTTTCTTCATATAATAATACATTAACTTTTCAAAATCTTTAAAAAAAATTATATTCACAAATCTTATAAATTTTTATCAATCGTATTAAAGCTAACATTTTAACACAAAATAAAAGGATATCAATGTATACAAGACATATATTTCAAGTAGTTTTACACTCCCTGGCCAACAAATAACATTCAAATTAAATTATTTAAAATTGACATTTTGAATGCATTGAGTATCAATTTATAATAATAACTAGTGTGTATACCCCGTACAAGGCAAGTATATTTTTTATAATAAAAATATTTTATTCATCGCAATTTTTTTTTGGAGTGGACTAAAAACGCAAAAAGAACTTGATATATGTGTTTTGCTTATAAAAAAAACTTGATATATGTGATAATTAAAAAAGTATACCTATCATATATAAATATAACCACATATAAAATACTAAAAATATTTTTCTAAATAATATTAAAACACATTAGAAGGACAGTACTAAAATACATAATTAATCAAATGAACTCTAACCACTTGCTACACTGCCTTTCTTGCACCCACCATAATGCAGTCCAATTTTAATCAATCACAATGGAGAATCAGACAAATCTTAAAATCAAGATTAGGAAATGAATATGCACATGCAGTAAAAAAGAAAGCGCTTAAATCTTAATCAATCACAATGGGTTTTATTTTGTTGTTTTGGTATGTGTTGCTGGTGGAGTAATGCGAAACTAAGAGGAAGTAATTTTTCTCTTCTTTAAATAAAGTAACATTTTAATATTTAAAAATTTGAAATTTTTCTTCATTTTTGCTCTCTATCTTACCGATTTTCTTGGGGGGAGAGAGTCTCATTATATAGCCATTCTCTTATGTTTATATATTAAAATGAGACTCTCTTGGGGGAGAGAGTCTCTATCGACTATCTTACAAAAACCTACAAATGCTACTGGTTCTATCCCACATGTAGTTAAGTGGGTGAAACCACCTTTTGGTAAAATCAAGTCTAACCTTGATGCAGCTTTTATAGATGATAAAGTAGGTATAGACATTTGTCTGAGAGATCATGATGGACGTTTTGTTAGAGCCAAAATTTGCGTTCTTCCTTCCAGCTCACAGTCAAAGAAGACAAAACTTTTGATTTACTCATAGCAATCAAATGGGTAGGTGAGTTGGGGTTGAACAACGTTATTTTTAATTTGGATGCTAAGAGCGTTGTCGATAGTTTCAACATGACAACTCATGATCTTTTTTATTTTGGGTTTATTATTAAAGATGGTAAGTCTTGGTTACTAAACTCGGATTTGGATCCTCTCCAATTTTCTCCTCCAATTCCCTCTCCAATTTTCCTTTTTGCGAGTTGAAAAGAGAGAAATTAATAATAAAAAATAAACAAGTGATGATGAGAGAGAAGAAATGATGAGAGGGAAAGACACATAAAAATAATTGGAGAGAGAAAATTGGAGAGGATCCAAATCTACTAAACTCATGTACAAACTCGATGGTAGAGTTCTCTAGGAGGCAAGCTAATATGGTAGCAGCACATAAGTTAGCTAGGGCGGCTATATATACGGCTAATCCTCATGTGTTTGATTTGATGTCATATTATATAGCTACTGATATTATTAATGATATAAGTTAAGTTTGCTATTATGAAAAAACAATTAGATTCCATTATTTCTTTTTTTTTAATTCATTTTTAATTGTACCGATTTTTTTTTTACTAATGATTTAGATTTTAAAATAGTAAAATGGTAGAAAACAATTTAGCTAGCACCCACAAAGTAACCGCACTAATTTGCCTCATATATGCTAGAAAACCTATCGGTTGGAAATTTTCTTAAAATGATATGAGAAGCTCCAACTAAAACCTCATAATATTAGAAAGAAATAATGAAAAATATTACAAAATCAATAATAGCGAAATTCCAAATTATTAAAGCAAGCATGCATGAGCAATGTATGTGCAGGTAGACCTATCTATCTATATCTATATTATAATAGTTAAAGAGAAATTGGTGTCCCAAGTTAAGCACAAAGCTACGACCCCATGCATGCATGGATGTATGAGGATCGTGGAAATAATAAACTGGCCTACACACTTAAAAATATATAAAGGTTGTGTGTGCTAGCTACTAGCATGAAATAAACTAACTTTAACTTGAGTGGGTGTGTCTTTAACTTTAAGTACTTAGAAATGTTTGAATAAGTACAGGAGGGGTACATAGTACAAAATTTGTGTTTGTTTCCCATAGCAACGGTGATTTGAATATATAGGGTACCTTGGCCTTGCATCGTTCATGAGGTGGAGCCATAGGATACTTTTGTTTCTCTTCCAAAAAAGGTAATTTTATTCGGATTTGTTACGGTTACAAATCACACAGTTTTCACATTGTTTTATATCTGAGCTATTGATTACAGATCAGACGGTTCAGATTAATTTTATCCTAAAATCACTTAAAACAATCACAATCGTACGATTTGAATTGGACGGCTCTAATCTAAAACAATGTGAAAAAAACCGTGTTAAATTCTACGGCGTATAATCTGTTTCCATTTTATTCCACTATATATGTTCTCTGTTAAATGTCCCTTATCACTCAACCTTTGTTGATCATTTATGTGTTGGTGACATCCTAAATCCCCAAGAAAAATCTTGGAATGTGCCATTGATATCTTCTTTATTTGATGAGGACAGTGTTGCTAAAATTCTTACCACGCCATTATTTTCAATGATTACGGAAGATCGACGTATTTGGTGTTTGGAACGTAATGGGAATTATTCAGTCAAAAGTGCTTACAAATTTTGCAGTGATAATTTAGCTGACACTTCCCACCTTCAAGTTAATGGACCATTACACTTGCTTTGGAGAATCTGTGCACCCCCAAAAATAAAGAATCTGTGGAGAATTTGTCGTCATTGTTGTCCTACACGTGTCCGACTCCAAGACAAGGGGATCGTCCCACATGTTGTGTGTGGATCATCAACTATTTTACTTTCTCTAATTTGTGTGGACCAGTGTTCACCAATAAAAAGGTGTCATTGATTGTAGTGATACCAAAGTTAATTGAGTAGTGTTATTTGTACAACAAATATTGTGACAACTTTTGGGACAATATTTTTCTCTCTTCATCTTTGGAGACAAAAATAACAAAGTGAGAGAAGAGAAGAGAGAATAAAAACACAATGAAAGTATGAGAGAGAATGTTGTCTCAAAAGTTGTCCAAAAATGATTGTACAAATATCATTTCTCAAGTTAATTAATTAGTGGTAATAATAAATGGTTTAATTACACTTTTGGTTCCTTATCTTTATTTTAGGTTTCAAGTTGGTATCTTATGTTTTAAAAATTTCAAGTTAGTACCTTATCTTTTCTGCAGGTTTCAAGTTGGTACCTTCCGTCAATTTCTTAACTATTACCGTTAAATTTGGACACGTGACAATTTTTTTGGACCTATAAATCAATGACACGTGTCCAAATTTAATAGTAATAGTTAAATAATTGACGGAAGGTATCAATTTGAAACCTGAAGAAAAGATAAGGTACCAACTTGAAACTTTTAAAAGATAAGGTACAAACTTGAAACCTAAAATAAAGATAAGGAACCAAAAGTGTAATTAAGCCATAATAAATCAATAGTTAAACCTCATTAAAGTCAAATTGTTGGGAAGGCGAGTGGATTGTACTCTCAATTGTCCTGTGTGTGATGAGGAGATTGAGGATGAGCTTCACATGTTCTTTAGGTGTGCAGTAGCCCGGGATAGTTGGAGTGCAGCTGGTCTGTCGCCTGTCTTACATAATGTTGCGTACCAACAAACTGATGCTATGGATCGTATTTTCGCTGTTTGCAGCAATGAAAGTAGTGATATTGTTGGTAGAGTGGCTATGCTACTCTGGAGCATTTGGCACAATCGTAATGATAAACTTTGGAATGATAATGTCCAGATGCCACGTCAAATTGGTAGATATGCTTTTGATGTTTTGAATGATTGGTACTCAGTACATAAGTTACAGAGTAATAATGTGAGTGGGATTACAGAAGCAGATTCGGTAAGGTGGGAGAAACCAGCTCTAGACTGGGTAAAATGTAACGTTGATGCTGCCTTTGTGTCTGGATCTGGAAGGAACTCGGTGGGATTGTGTTTTCGCGATAATAGCGGTCATTTCATGGCTGGTATGACACAATGGCAGCAAACTGTGATTTCATCTGTAGAAGGAGAAGCATGGGCATTACTTTTAGCAATGGAAGAAGCTAGACTTAGAGGACTGGATCGAGTTCAATTTGAAAGTGATTCGAAAGTTCTGATAGAGGCCATTCATATGCAGCGTAGAGGCAACTTTGTCAATTGTTCATGGTATCCTTAGTCTTATGTTATCTTTTATAAACTTTGAGGTTAAATTTGTTAGGAGGCAAGCGAATTTGGTTGCTCATACTCGGGCGGCCAATTCTTGGGCTAACTTCCATAGATTTGAGAATATTCCCTTTTGTATTGAACATTTAATTTTTTAATGAAATGCAGTAAGTTTGTTTGTTTCAAAAAAAAAAAAAAAAAAGTCAAATTAACACATCAAAAGGAGGCTTTCACATCTGTTCGTCTCTATCTTTCAGTATTCTTTTCCTTTTTCTTATTCTTACCGGAACAAATCTTACCACCGTCAACAACAACCACCACTACCACCGCCGCCATTTTCGAAGGCACCGCTAACCGCTCTCCTCTTCTCTTTTCTTCCAATTCAGAACCCTAAACTTTTCCCTTTTCTCTCGCTTTCACTCTTTCACTCTTCTATTCAAATTAGAACCCTAAATTTCATTTGTCCAACAACAACATCTCGTATTGTAAACTGAGTCTTGAATATGAAGCTTGCATCCACAGTCTCTCTACATCTCTGAGCAGGTAAAAGATTGAATAATCTTTTTGATTAATTGATTAAGTGTTATTTTCTTACTCATTTTGATTTTTGTTTTTATTAGTGTTGGTAGTAGTGATTGCAAATTGTGAGTCGGTGAAGTCTAGAGCTGCAGCCAAGAACTAGGAGATTCACTTCTATCTATTATACTACTGTACAGTATCAGCCAACTATTGGTTTAAGATAAGTTATATTGGCATTTTTTTTAATCATGATGTGTGAATAATTGGGTTTTGATTCTCATTCTATTTCATGTCTCAGTTTCTTTTGTACACTTTAGTACATATGTGATGGTTGATGAATTGGCACTTGTAAATATTAAAATGAAACATGATTAACATTTATTTATGCAAAAAAAATTAAATAGGATTCAAATGATTATGTTATTATTTGGTGTAGATATACTACATGTATTTTTTTGTCTTTAAGAATACTAAACTTTAGTTTATTTAACTTTGTCATGTATTGTCTAGCTTCACTTAGTTGACAAACCTGTTGGCACAATTGTCTATTTGTAGCTATGTGAATGTGTACATATTTCATATTATTGAGTTATCTTTTTTGTTCGTGTGCTATTTTTGCGATTTCTTTTTCTTCAATTTTTATGGAAATCAGCCCATATTCTTTAATTTGTTTTGATTTAAGTATAATCAAAGGGGAATTTCATTGGTAAAACAAAGAAAGAAAGAAAAAAAAAGGAAGAAAACCCAGATTCATAAATGGGTTTATTTGCATCAATAAATATAGGACAAACTTAAACCCAGTGTTATAAAATTGCTTGAATTTGTATTGAATTTGAATAAAATTGTGAACAGAAACTGCTATGTATATATGGTTGTAGTAGCTGTCTCCGATGAGTGCTTGTTCAATGGTTATCATTAATTCTTGTCTTGAAAGAGGAGTTTCACTTGAAAAAACTAGATAAAAAACGTTCATAGACTCAATTAAAAACCCAAATTTAGTAGTTGCAAAGTTAATTTCAATCTAATCAAGACTTGAAAAAATAAAAGTCTTCAACCACCATTGACTTAGATAACAAAAACTAATACAATGATTTTGCAAGATACTGTATTGTGTTTTGTTGATTATCCCAAGTTGTCGGGAGGAAGTAGTACGAATCAGGGAGGAAGGCAAAATCATGTCTGCCAGAGAGAAAACAAAGGAAGGGGAAGGGATAGGGAGGAGGCGCCTTGGGAAAGAAAGAAATAAAAAAGACACGTGAGGTTTAAAATGGAACTTTTAATCTGCACCTTTCATTTTGATCTAAAGGTCCATATTTAATCCTCTCATCTCTCACATTAACCCCTCCTCTCACTTGAAACATGCCCTATATATATATAGAACACAGAATGCTCTGTTTTATATATCAGATGCTCGACCTTCTCTCACTCTTGGTTTAACAACAGGGCAACTACAATTTTGATAGATTCAGCTGCAAAATAACGAGGTTAAGGTTCATTTTTTGTGATGGGTCACACTGTGAAACAACAGGAACACCAAAGGTTAGAAATTGAGTTCTTTTTTGTAATTCAAATCAGCTTAGAAGTTCAAGGTTGTACTTAGCTATATATATATCATTAGTATAGCTATATTATTGTAGATGTCTTATGTTATACTCTTTTGAGACAACTTGTTAGTATATTACAAAATCTAAAATCTAAAACTTGTTATAGCTAAGTGTTGCCTTCAACTTGTTCCAATATATAAGAGGTTAATTATAAGTATTTAAGGTTTGAAGAAATCTAGTGTGTTTTGGTAGATTCAGTACAGAATTGTGCTTATTTATGCATATAGCTAGACAGTAGACACTAGTGAGGGGGGGGAATTAAAGAGAGGATGGTGAAAACAGAAGCTTGATAAATCTTTGTCAGAGACAGACTGAAATTTTTTGAAATAGACCAAAAAAAAATGTTGGCTTTGTCAAATAGTTGTTTTGATATTCCTGTTGTGTGTGAATTCTGTATTCCGTGGAAATAAGAAAGAAATGGATGGTTCTACAAAGACCAAAGTGATGTATTTCGTATAACAAATTCTAAATCAATCCCTTGTGCCACTCCTTATCTTTTAGTAGGTAATGTATGATTTCCAGTGGCTCTATAGTGCAATAGTTTCTGTATTAGTCCTCATTTTATTTGTGTTTTCTCCTTTTATGCTTCATACTCATAGATCCTTTTATTAGTATTACTTCTCTTGGTTTGTCGGATTATTTGTTTTCTTATAATGTGCGCTCCACTGTAAACTTTGCTGCTCATACCAGTTCATTTTTGTTTTGGCTTCTGGAGGTATTGAATATATGATTGAAAGGTAGACTAGATGTGGCAATTGTAGTTACAATGAGATTAACCTTCAATTTAAAATCTTTGTGCTAGTGTACATGATTCCTTGCTTAATACTGATTATAATCTATGTATATTATAATATACTTAATCTAGCAAATGGAGTTTCTCTATGAGTATTGTTCAAGGTAGTTAAAATCGGGATTTTACGTAAAATCGGAAAGGGGAAGCATAATCGGGATTTTAACTACCATGGTATTGTTATTTTGTATTTTATTGGTTATTGACTAGTTTACTTAATTTGTGCAGGTGCTAGATATTATTGACAATGCATATGTTATAGTTGAATTTGCGTCTCTCGTGGTATACTTGACCTGTGTTTGCTGAAGTGATTAAAAATGAGCAAGAAATAGTTGTTGGTGATCCTAGAAAGGTAAGAATTATAGTAGTGATCTTGCACTCTCTTTTTTATTGTCTAATAAATGAAATTCTCATTGCTTTGAACTCAAGTCCTTGAGTTACATTACATTGCCTGTTTGTTTTGTTTGACTATCTATGTTTGTATCCAATTATTGTTGTACCAATAAATGCTGCAGAATGAACCAAAAGAATATTGATTCTATTTTTCTAACTTGAAAGTCTGAAACTATGCAGAAGCATTTTTTTTTTTGTGGAGTCCTTATTGGAGTTGGTTTTCCTTAATACCATGTATAGTTCAGTTTGTTGTGATTCTTGCACGAATGCCGAGCTTATTTTTGAGAAGTACAAAGCACCTGCATTATTTTTAGCAAACAATGATGTAAGTGAATAGTCCATCAATATCCCAAGTCTTTTGCATCAGGGGATGCCATGTCTTATTTGTTGATAGTTAAGTGATCATTAAGTTATTTGTTGGCTCATAAGTAGTGTGAAGTGGGACATAGTGTGTAAACCAAAGGAATTGAGAGGTTTAGGGGTGAGAGATATTAGAGCGGTAAATATTAGTCTATTGACTAAATGGTGGTGGAGACTTCTTGAGGATGATGATGCGATATGGAAGAAGGTGCTCAAAAGTAAATATGGTGAATCAGTGGCAGGTATATTAAGTTTGGGTGTAGAATGTAAACCTTGGTTCTCATCGGTGGGGTGGAAAGATATTTGTTCTATTGGCGTTAATCTTAACACGAACTGGTTTACTCAGGGAGTGATAAAGCATATCGGATGTGGGGATCATACGAATTTCTGGCGAGATATTTGGGTAGGTGTAGTCCCTCTGCAGGAAAGGTTTCCTCGTCTCTTCTCGATTTCGTCTCAAAAGGATAGCACTGTAGCGAATTTACGAGTTATGGAGGACAGAATTCTAATCTGGAAGTTTATATGGCGCAGAAGCTAGGGAGGTTTTGATTTCGGCGGTGCTGTCAGAAGCTAGCGATAGGTGGGGCTGGTTATATAACGGTGGTGGAGATTTTACGGTTAAATCAACTTATCGGTCAGTGGTTAAGTTGTTTGTACCAATGGAACCGATGGGGCAATTTAAATCAAAAGCTTTTGCTTCTTTGATGGAAATGCTTAGCTCCGTCCAACGTAACTGCTTTTGCCTGGCAACTCCTTTTGGATAGGATTCCGACTCGCCAAAATTTGCTTCGGAGACACATTCCACTACCGGACGGGGAACTGCATTGTGTTTAGTGCGGTTCAGAGTCTGAATCTGTTTTGCACCTTTTTTTATATTGTGATTTGGCTAGGAAAATTTGGGCAGAGGTGTTTTATTGGTTGAGATTGGATTTCTCACTCCCTCACAACCTCCTGACTATTCTATATTCGCTTCAGGGTATGACAATGAAGAAATCCATGAAACAAGGCTTGACTATGATTTGGACGGCGGTGGTTTGGGCGATTTGGAAGATGCGAAACTCGTTCATCTTTGAGAATGGATTAGCTCAGGCTGAGAAGGTTGTGGAGGATGTTAAGCTGTGGTCGTGGAAGTGGTGGTTGAGTCGAGTGAAGCCGTCTGCGATTTGTCTTCTCTATGAATGGACATCAGAACCTTTGCTCTGCCTTGAGAGATGAAGCTTTGTTTTCTGCATCTGCTAGTGTACTCGGTTCTTTGTTTTGTATTGGCCTTGGGCTTTTGTTTTTTCTGCTTCTTTTTGGTGTTGCAGACACAGTTTTGTTGTTATTATAGCAGTGTTCTATGGCACTCCTTGTGCTCGGAATATTTGCTTTTATATCCTAATAAAATTTTGTTGATTTCAAAAACAAAAAAAAAGTTATTTGTTGGCTAGTAGTTTTATCTTTTTAATTAGATAATATAATTGGTGATATTTTTCCTCATTTATGCATTTCAACTTGCCTATTTCTTATCATATTGATGTATTCGTTATTTTTCTTATGCTTATCAGTGAGCTTTGCAAACTTTTGTCTAGTGAACATGTCTCATTTTAAGCTATATATAGACAGGGTCAATCATATATTGGTTTTGGGATTGCAACCTTTTGGTGGACATCATAGCCTTATCAAAGTAACAACAAACCTATAATATAAATAAGTAGATAAAGAAATTAACGAATTGACTCTTTCTTATTTGGAAAAAGCGAACTTCGGTTTTATATAAGTAATCTCATGATTTTGATTTTGATATTTAAGAAAATGAACAAATCGTCTGCAGGTGAAACTCTTAGACTAGAGATAGATCAGTTTTCCAACAAACATGCTCAAGGGTATTGGAGAAAAACATTTGTTGTCGGATGGCTTGTAAGTCCTTGAATTCTGTGTGGTTTTCTTCAGAACATTAGTTTTATAGTATGAATTATTCCTGACTGAAATATATTGAATATAGATAGATAAATTAAGATATGTTGTAACTGAGTCATAAACTTGCTACAAAAATGAAATGTTTTTACAATAAGATGGTTTTTATTATGATGTACTCACCTTCAGTTTGGGTCTGTGTTGGCAAGAGATCATTCTTCAAACAATTTTATGGCTCAGTTGCAAAATATCACTACCTTGCGCTGCAGCATGGATTCGTTATATCTTAATTGATTTATAAAGAATTTTTCATTATAAACAATTTCGCAAGGCACTGTGCAATGGGCGCTAAATTGATTTTAAGAAAATTTTAGAAACAGAATTGTTAAAATCTCGATACAGGGCATTTTGAATTCTCCATTTCTGTTCTGTATGAATCACTATGACTATGAGTCTATGATTGTATAAAGAAGCAAATGCTCTTTAGTGTATTCACCCACCTATGTTCTGTACTTTTAATGTGCCACCATTTTTGGAACCCGATTTGTGCTGCCTCTACACTACATTACCTCATTTGTGCAAGATTGAACTCTTTGAACTGTTTCTGATTAGGTTAACAAGTTTCACCAATTTTCGTTGTGAATATGGTTGGCTGGTGCTCTTGTCATTTGAACTGTTATTGTAGTGATACTGTCTTAAATCTTAATTTTACTTAAATGAAAACCATATGTTGCTAAAAACTTTCTCCGTGTATCTAACCTCGCTTTCAAAGTAACCAGATATCTAAATATTTACTAAACTCCTGTTCTAACAGAGTCAAATTCAATTTCAACACACTTGCGATGTCTATTCATTGTCAAGAAAGTGGAAGGAATTGGTTGGTAAGGCTCGGGCTAAGCAGCTGCAGCCTCATGAATAACACCACAGGTACTGCGTTTATTTTTTTATATTTATTGGGATTTATTTGATCTCTATGAATTTTCTACTTTATCATAGAATCCTTAAGTTAGTAGGTAGGGACTAGGAACATTGATAATTAACTTAAAATTAATGAAATGTAATTTGTGGACTTCAAATCTATTCTTTAGCTTTGTGGTTTCAATTCATGGCAACAAACATTCACTCCAATTTGATATTTGAGTTTGTAAAGACAGTAGTTATCTTTTTTGTTTAGACTTGGTAATCTAACAAGAGCCTCTTCTTTTGTGGCTTAGTTATTGCAAATTGGAATGATACACTTTAATCAAATTTGCTTGCTTAATCTATAAAAGAGATGATCAATTTGTGTTGTTTATCTCTTAAGAACATAAGAATCTCTGTAGAACAGATTATGCATTAAAAGGGCATGAAACATGAGCTTTATTTAAAACCATTCTGGAGCTTGGTGCTGATTAGAAGTGTAAATAGACCATTAAGCATCTCGTTTTAAGGAAGTTAGTGTTACTATAGTTATATAATTTCCTGTTGTGAAATGACTTATTTTGTTTATGATGAGTTTTTGTTGGGTTGAATTTTACAGTACTTGAAGAGGAAAAAGCAAAAAGCATTATATAGAGCCTTAACAAAATTGGAAGACGGTAGTTACTTATATAAGCTTGAATTCAATTAGCTTTCCAGTATCAAAGTTCTTTATATATATATATATATATACTATGATTTGTTCAAGCATCATATAATTCTTAAATGTTAACATTTCAACCTGCAAAAAATTTTATGTATGAACTTTTACCTGTGCTTTTCTTGCCAGAGTTGATTTAATAAGCCACATTTGCATTTCACCTAAGCATGCAACCCAAATGCTTCCATGCAAGAGGTCTCATGGATCTTTACAAGGTTCAGATCATGATAAACTATGATACTATAATAAACAGAAGAAGGCTTTTTTCGACAGATACTGGTCCCCAGCATTGCAGGCGAGAGGTAAGAGTTGGCGAAGTTTATTTTATTCATTTAACATTGCTAGTTGCTACTAACTTTACCAACAAAGAATGTTGAAATCATGTAAAATTGGAAGGAAAAAACTCTCCCGAGTCCAGATAATTGATAAAGCTAAACGAAAAAGTACTCTAATAAGATTAGTATTTAGAATCCATTCCTTTTTTTTCCTAAGCAGGGGAAGGTACATTCTTTTATGATAGGAAACCCCGAAATCAAACAAAGAAATAATAATAACAATAAGAGATAATAGATAAATAATAATATTTATTGATAATATATGGATAATAGTAGTAGAGACTTTCTCTAACTACTCCCAGAGCAAAGCTCCGACACACTCAGAGAGGAATCCTACTCTGGCCCTTACACAAAAGTTATTCTCATTCCATACTTCTAAAACCCTAAACCATATTCTTAAATACTACTTAGGAAATATTATTAAAGAATATCTTTACTAAAAGATATTATTTATTACTAATAAAATATAATTATTTCTAAGGAGATATTATTGAATAATATCTTTACCAATATATTATTCAAGAATATATTTATTATTATATATTACTATTTTCTAATATAATAGCTATTACTTAGACACCCTATAATTACTTAAAACACCTCCTATGAGGGTACTAACATTTTATCACTGGAAGGATTGCATCATTAGTCTTATAGTATGAATTATTCCTTATTGAAATATATTGAATGAGTCAGGATCCGTTGACACCAGGTGTCAAAGTTTAGTTTGACACCAAATCTCAACCGTATATTTTATTTAATCAAAGGTTCAAAATAGTTTCTACGGTGTATCTTTATTATTGGTTTTCACGTATCATTATTCCTTATACTCATATGGAAAATTTATTATGCACAAGTTTATGCCAAATTTATAAAAACAATCGAATTTGGAGAAGATAATTAGGAGTATTTTTTGGATAGGTTTGGTGTGAGAATTGAGTTTTTGAAATGGCAGGTTTGGTGTTTCATCATGATCGGATGATTGAAATACTTCCAGGATATGATTTCTTAAAATGATATGGGAATAATAGTAGTTCGTATATATAAAATTAGTTTTATGTTTTTGATATAATGAAAACCCCTTTAAATTAATTTGAATGGCTGCCAATTCTACCAATTCAGTGCACCAAGAGTTATCTATACTAGGTATAAACAGCGGTGACAATGTAATTGAAATCGGTGGCAGAAGATATATTTTCAAACTTTGCTACGTTATATCTAACAAGGAAAATGCAGTGTGCCTTTAAGGAGAATTAGGTTTTTGATTTTTTTTTAGTAATAGGATTAATTGAGTGAAAAGGATACACCGTAAATAGAACTGTTTTAATTTAGAAACTATTATGAGCCTTAGATTAAATAAAATATATGGTTGAGATTTGGTGTCAAACTAAACTTTGACACCTGGTGTCAACGGATCCTGACTCATATTGAATATAGATAAATTAAGATATGTTGTAAATGAGTCATAAACTTGCTACAAAAATGAATTTTTTTTTACAATAAGATGGTTTTTATTATGATGTACTCACCTTCAGTTTGGGTCTGTGTTGGCAAGAGATCATTCTTCAAACAATTTTATGGCTCAGTTGCAAATTATCACTACCTTGCGCTGCAGCATGGATTCATTATAACTTAATTTGATTTATAAAAAGAATGTTCCATTATAAACTGAATTGATTTATAAACACTGAATTGATTTATAAACAATTTCGCAGGGCACTGTGCAATGAGCACTAAATTGATTCTAAGAAAATTTTAGAAACAGAATTGTTAAAATCTCGATACAGGGCATTTTGAATTGTCCATTTATGTTTTGTATGAATCGCTATGACTATATAAAGAACCAAATGCTCTTTAGTGCATTCACCCACCTATGTTCTGTACTGGTAATGTGCCAACATTTTTGGAACCCGATTTGTGCTGCCTCTACACTACATTACCTCATTTGTGCAAGATTGAACTCTTTGAACTGTTTCTGATTAGGTTAACAAGTTTCACCAATTTTCGCTGTGGATATGGTTGGCTGGTGCTCTTTTCAATCGAATTTCGAACTGTTTTTGATTAAACTGATGTTTCTGATTGAACTTATATAATTTTGCCTGCGGGTAGAAATTCCCTCATTACCTTATTTGTAGCTGCCCCACCACTAATTTGTCACTAGTTCATTGTTACCAACAACTTTTCTCAATTAGAGATGGCTTTTCTGAGTAATAACAGAATTTCTTGTAGTGATACTGTCTTAATTTTACTTAAATGAAAAGCATATGTTTCTATAAACTTTCTCCGTGTATCTAACCTCGCTTTCAAAGTAACTAGATATCTAAATGTTTAATAAAATCCTGTTTAACAGAGTCAAACTCAATTTTAACACACTTGTGATCTCTATTCATTGTCAAGAAACTGGAAGGAATTGGTTGGTAAGGCTCGGGCTAAGCAGCTGCAGCCTCATGAATACACGACAAGTACTGTGTTTATATATCTATATTTATTGGGATTTATTTGATCTCTATGAATTTTCTACTTTATCATAGAATCCTTAAATTAGTAGGTAGGGACTATGAACATTGATAATTAACTTAAAATTAATGAAATGTAATCTGTGGACTTCTAGACTGATGTCAATGTTTGCATATCCTCTTGCTTCGATTAATAAATTTCTAAATTATTGAAGGCAAGCTCCTACACACAAATCAACTTGTTTTAGAAGAATAGAGCTATAACTATAGGCTAAAGAAAAACTGAGTTTGAATTGGGATTCCCTAATACAACCGAAGATTACTTTTGAGTTTTGAGTCATTCTCAAATTTTATTTTCCGAGTCCTAAGTTATAGAATGTGAGAGGTGGTGATTATAGCATGTTGGAGTGGTTGCCAGTGCAAGCTATTGTGGAATGTTCTAGATTAATTTTTGGTTGTCTTAGAATTGGTCTGACTAATTTGGCTTCATCTCTCTTTATGTCTATGCTTCAATTGAATCTTCAAGTTAACCATTACAGCTTACTTGTGTTTTGCTTGATCAATATTATACTAGATGCATATTCAGTTTATGTTATTTCCACTAGTAATACAATTACTGTAACCAAACACTTGGTCCTCTTCAATGCTAGCTTCATCATTAACTTCAAATTAGTGCAGAATGTGAAGCTCCTTGGGACTAGGGAGTGCCATGTTTGCAAAGGAACACATATCTCTTCAAGTACCCAATGAATCAAAGGGCACCTACATCAGACACTTTGGTTTTGCAACCTTCACACTGATGACACAACAATGCCTGAGTACTGACTACTGCAATTGTTCGATTTTTCATTGACACATCAAACAAATATCAATTATCACAAAACTTTATATTTTAGATTTTTTCAAGTTCATGACATTTAAATTTCAATTGTTCCATTTTTCATTATAGGTAATACTGTGACCACTGCAATACAGTACTTATATGACCCACGTTTATGTAATTTTTTTCCTTCACCATTTCTATTTGTTTACTTTCACCTTGATTTTAACCTAGCAAATATTAATAAAGGGAGATTAATTTGTCAATTGGGGTTAAGAATTTTGGGGGTTAGGGTTTTGAATTTGGGGAAAAATTTAACATTGATGCTTAAACTGGTTTATAAGAATTTGAGTTTTAAATAAAAATTAGGATTTGGTGATGAAGATAATAAAGAAGTTCATAGATTTTTCCAGATTTCTGGGTTGGTGATGTAAGTGTGATGAATTTTAACGTTTTTGAGTTTTATCGGATATGATTTATTTGGTTAACAGAAACATAGTTATGGGACCAAAATAAAAAATAAAATAATTAATTATGAGACCAAAAGAAACCAATAAATAAGCAGGGGAAAAAACCCAATTTAACTTATTATTTTTAATTGAAATTACAATATTGACTTTCCAACTTAACTTTATTTTTTTTTTACTAATCCAACTTAACTTTATTAAAATCTTAAAGATTGTGTTTGTGTTACTTATGTGTACAAACATTTCCAAATGTGCAAGGATCAAACATAAATCTCTCAAATGTTTGGTGAACAACAACAAAAGGGAGTGTTTGGATCACAGTGGTCACCATTATGAAACCCCGTTGTTTTACATTGAGCGGCACAATTATCTGATTGTCTTGGACAACTCCCCGAAATAAAGGTCGAGGTGATTGACTATGAGAACAATCTTTAATCAAAAGAATTACAGTTGTTATAACAAGTAAACCATCACAAATGACAAAATAATCGTAGCAATATGTAGACAGCACACATGCATCATGATCTTAACCATTTCTACCGCATAACATCAATTTTTGTACCTACAAAATAATAATGCGTCAGTGACAAGGGTCAATATTAGAAAATCAAATTGTCTATTAAAAAAAAAATTTTACTCGGCATAAAAGAGTTTGGATTCCAATTAAGCATAAAAAAAATGCACATAGGTATTGTCTTTACGAAAATGTACCTATTGAGTATAGAAATTGAATAAATCACTTATATATATAAGTGATTGAATGTGATGCAAGAAAATAGAAATATGTTGTGTATTGTGGTAAAAATGATAGTAGCCATAATGTGTGCTTGGGTATATATAGAGTGAGTGAGTGAGGGTGGAATTTTTGTTAGTTGTGACTTGTGACACACGTGACCCAGCTTTCAGTCTCACATAGAAGTGAAGATGAAAGAAATTACAACCAAGTATTCACTGGCATGCATGCAAAAATGTTGAAGGTTTGGTGATTGAATTGAGAATTTAGATTTCCTGCTGTCACAACAGTAAGTCGCAATAATACATTTTGACCTACCAATTTTAATTTAACAGTCGAGATTGATTTAACTAATAAAACAAGGATTTTAATCTTGACCGTCTGATCTAAGATTAACAACTGAGATTAAAAATTGTGTTATTATGTGTGATAATTATAGGGACAAATCCTTATCCATGAAATGGTGGTATATAATGTGGGATTGGATCACGTTGTAACTGCATCAACACAATAGACCGTCCGATAAAAAACGGATAGATGAAATTGAAAACTGTGTTAAAATGTTAAATGAACAATAAATTAATTTGAATTGTCCCGACATAAATGTATGACTGAGATTACTTACACTCTATGATGCACGGGTACTCCGTTTGAAGAAAAGTACTGGTACTGGGTACGTACCCGTATCAGTACCGGATACATATCCGTACCTTAATCCATACACATGTATTAGTTTTTCTAAAAAACAGTACCCCGTACCGGTACCTGTATCGGGCACTGGTACCGTACCCGCACCTGGGTAACGCAACTTACACTGTATTCCACCTTCGCTCCACTTCATTTTATTTTAGCTTAATTAGTTTTGATCCCTTATTTTTACCATTTAACATAATTGGCCCCATATTTTAAAATTTGACCGTTTTGGTCTCCATCAAATATTATGTTTAAATATTGTGATACAACGTGCTTTAAATTAAGTTTATAAAATAATTTTCTTACAATTTCATCAATGTTAGAATTTTATCATCATTATATCATATACTCCCTCTGTCCCAATATATAAGAACTACTTTGACTACTGCACGTATACCAACGCACAATTTTGATTACTAATATCTTTAATTCTATATTAGTAAAAATTATAAAAAATTGATATTTTGAAAATACTTATCGAAACAAATTTAAACAAGATCTTATGAGATGTTGAGAGTTAATTTAAAAATCAATGACATACCAAACAAGATATTGTTTAATCTTGACGGGTCTCAATGACATACCAAAACGGTTTATGAGTTTTTATTAAATACCATTAATCTTGATGGACCTTAATGACATATCAAATGATTTTCAATTTTTTAAAAATTTGTCATGGATGATCTATATGATACAAACTTTCAAACAACGGTAGATTTTGTAAAATTTGTATTCGTTATAACGATATCACCAACTTGTGCACCATGCATGCACCACTTAATGTGGTGGTGGATGTTAGACAAAGCCTATATTGAAGGTGTATGATGATAATAGTTGAGTAAATGGTACCACATGCATTAAAAATGTCTAGGTGACATGACATAGCTATGTGACAATATTAGAATGCATTAGGATTTTGTGAATTCCTAATTGGTAAATGATATTTGACATTATTTGCAATTATCCTTCTTGATGTGATGAATAATTAGTGATGATTGATTTATTGGTTTATATATCCAAATGACATTGTTAATGATACATGTATGAGTATGTCTGATACATGTTTGAATATGTTATGGATGTCTGAGTTTAATCTATTCAACTGCATTTATTTTATTTAGTGTTTGATATTCGTTGTATTCATTCACTGATTTTAATTATATTATAATACCCTCTATTTTGTGTATATGATGAGCCTTTGGGACTCGTGTTCTAAGGTTGAGGGTTCTGCATTAGAGGAGTAGATTGTTTGTCGTTTGTTGCTTTAGCTTGTGGTGAGAAGATTAGCTTATACTACTCCGTTTATCATGTCTTTAGTCTTATCTTGGTTTGTAATAGTAATAGTGTCGTTCTGATATTTTAACATTGGTTCGGAGTGTAACACTTATACTTTATTTGGATATGTTAGATTTTGAGATCTTGCTAGTATTCATGTTGCTTTCATATTATGTCATGAATTATGTTATCATGAATTAAATTTATGTATGCTTGGAACTTATGCATGTTGAGACAGTATTATTGGAGGATTATGATAGATTTTACTTTCCGCCGCTTAATAATTGAATATATCCATGAATGATGTATGTTTTTAATTAAGTCCGATGCTTTAAATGATTACATGTTATTTATTACGTTAGTAAGTTGCGCATAAGTTATTTAGGGTTTTACACAGGCATGACCAGTGGATGTAGTAAACTTAAATATGTCATCTATGTCAAAACAAATTGAAATCCAATTTAATCAATACTTAATTAACAAATTTGAAAAAGTTGTAACTTGAAAGAAATAAATGTACCAGATTGAAATGGAGAAGAGTGTCACATCCCATTTTATTTATTTATTTGTCATGATGGTGTTATTTAATTAATTATGTGTCATTAGATGTGGAGGTGTGTTTAGTAGAATAGTGAATTGATGAGGTGTGAATATTAGAATTGGGCTTGGTGTTGGGCTTTAAATAAGTGGATGATAGTTTTGTAATTAGAAGTGGAGTGTGACATAGATATAAATAGGTGGTTTTAGAGAGAGAAATCCATTTGTGTTGTTTTTGGTGGAGGAAGAGAGAGAAGCTCTCATGAGAAAAGAAGAGAAGAGAAAGAATACAGGAGAAAAGGGAAAAGAGAAGAAAAGTCAAGTTAGAGGGGAAGATTGAAGAGGGAAAGCTAGAGAAATTCATCAATGAGGTAAGAGATTAGATTTACATAGCTAGAGTGATTTATGGAGGGGGGGGGGGGGGGGGGAATGTCTAATTCTCCAAACCCAAACTCTCCACACTCTTTTATTTTTGGGGTTTTAGGATTTTCATGAGAAAGATGAGAACTTTAATTTTGGTTGAGTTTAATAACTCTTATTCATGTGAGAAAATGAATTCATGGATTGAAAAAGGGATATTTGTAGATGTTTGTTAAGGATTTGTGTTGTTTATGAGTTTTGTGTAAAAATGGATGAATCTCATGAATTAATGTATGTTTTGATGTTAATTCATGTTTATGATTGTACTTCTATGTTGGTGATAATCAAATATGCTTAAAGTTTTGATCTTTATGTTCTTACATGTTTAAATTGGAGTTTTTGAGGATTTTCTAGTTGAAACCGAGAGGAAAACTCATTTTTTGTGGTCTCGTCGCTGGTGGTCGCTAAGCCACCGCGACAGCACAACTTTGACCTTTCGTTGACTTTTGACTTTTTGGTTGACTTTTTCACCCGAAACTCTTTTTCACAGTTTTTCGCGTAGATTCCGATTTCGGAATTAGTTTTATGAGATAATGCATGCTTGATATAGTTTGCTTATATTATTAGCATTATGTTGAAAAATGGAATGAGTTATGTGAAACTAATTGAGTTAGAAATGAAAGACTAATTGTTGGTACTTGATTTCAATACTAATTGGATTATTGAATTGTGAAGTAAATGTGTTATGTGGTAGTGAATGTGTGTTGTTAACATGATTTAATTATGATATCATGTTTATGTGATGATGTTATTGAAGTTGTATATATGTACATGTATGTTATATATGTGTATGATTGATGATTATTGATGATGATTAGTGATGATGTTGTTGAAGTTGTATATATATGTACATGTGTGTTATATATATATGATTGGTGAATATTATAATGATAGATGATAATGAATGATGATGATAATAATGATGAAGATGTTGTTGATTTATATATGTATACATATGTTATATATATATATATGATTGGTGAATGTGATGATGTTGTGTTTACATACATGTTATGTAAAGTTGATTAATAATGGATGGTGAAATCATGTACATGTAACGTTGGTGAATAACTATGATAGGTGAAATATCATGTGTTGGTGTATATGTTTCATACATTCATATGTCGTGTCCAATGGATGGTGAAAATAGATGGTGAAACGGATTATGTATCCAAAATTGATGGTGAACGGTACCGCATGCATATAGTCGTGTCTAGGGGACATGACATGAAAGTGGCATTAGTGTGCATTAGGAATTCGTACATGTATCTATTATGTGCTAATTTCATATCAATTGGTTGATTAATAATTTATGAAAGGTGAATTTAATTGAGATGTGACCTATACCTTATCCTTTTGTGATAATATGCGGTGATATGATGTGACTTGAGTAGCGTAGACTTGTTGGATATACTTGAGATTAGTAATTGATTTACTTATTTTATTTTATTTGATGAGATAAATGCTTGTACTTTCTCGCATTTATTGTTTTGTTGGTTATGTATATCTAACTCTCTGTTTTGTGTGTTTGCTGGATCGTTGGGTGATTCAGATCTTCAGGTGTTGTGTTATGTTCAAGTTTGTCGGTGAAGCTCTGCTCTGATTAGGACACAGGAAGGGTTCATGTATATTCTTGTATATCGAGTCTTTTATTTATTAGTGTTGTATTAAAGTGAGTATTTTCTTGTATAGACCGGTGAATAATATTTTTATTATTTAGTATCATATTTGGAGAATGTAATATTCAAACTAGTGTTTTGTTTCTTAGTCTTGATTTAAACAACGAAGTCTTTCTATCCGCTGCAAGTTTTTGTAAAATATTTTTGAAAGTTAGAATTTTATGTAAATTCGGGTTTGAGTGTTACAAAGAGGAGACCAATGTGGTTAGGAGGAAAAAAAAAGAATGGAAGAGAATATGGTATAAGCAAAATTCACCACCTGAAAGATACAAAAGTGTTATGATGTTATTTATATACGATAGATTAAATTGACAAATAATCGATTATTTTTGGGTCATAGATCAATTTGTTGAATTTTTTTTGGAAAAAGCAAAAAATATATTAAAGAGTAAATTTAGCACAAGGTATGTTAAATTCATAATACAAAAACAAGTCATGAACAAAGAAACAAGTCATGAAATACCCATTTCATTATTGAAGTTAAAAATTGTATAAATTGAAACAAGTATAAAAATATGCATAGATAGAAAATCTCATAAAATAAGTAGGATATAAAAAAAAAGAAACATTAAAAAGATCATTAAGCAAATAAAATGTACCATGGAATAGCAAAAACCATGGTTGAAGGAAAACAAGGGAACTCAATAATGGAATCAGCAACAATAATAACCTCTTCATGAGTCATGAGTGAACAATATAATGCAAAGGAGACAATAGTGATAGAATAATTTCCAAAAAAAGAGGAATAAAAAAGAGTAAGTAGTAATTGTCCACCTAACCAAAAAAAGAGTATGCAACAACAAAATGTAGCAACAACTTGTTTCATAGTCTGATCGCACGAGGGTTCTGGACTATGTTGTCCGGATGCGGGTACGGTACCGGTATCTGGTACCGGTATCCGGTACTGGTACGGGGTACGTTATTTTTAGAAAAACTAAGGTACGGGTGCGTCCCTATATATATATTTTTTAAATATAATTATATAAATCAAATAATAGAATTATATTGTTAAAATAAATAATTAAACATAAAAAATATCATACCACAATTTAAAAGTAATTCAAATTATTCAAAAACATCAAAATATGAGATTAAAAAGCAATTAGCTCAAAAAGAGTCAATTGTTTCCACCTCCATCATCACTAAAAAGAGCGGCCTCTAGTTTAGGTTTATCGTGAGAAAGACTAGCAATTTCAAAAATATCAATTATATGTTAAATAAATCTCATTCATCTCTACGAATATTCCACATTTTTGTTGCTCTTTCATTATAAGTATTATTATTTCTCTTTCACGAGAGAATACGAAGATTTATATGAATAAAAAAATTCGATCTTCAATTCTCTTTGAATTTAGTCTATTCATTTTTAATGAATGAGTGAATAATTCCAATGGCTGCTTTTTTATTGTTTTTTAGCGGTAGGTACTACTTTTATATTATACAAAAATAAAAAAACCTAAATATTTATATAAAAAAACAAATTAAAGAAAAAGAAGAAGAAAAAAATAGTGTTTTTTTGAATTTGTGTACAACGCGCGTACCACAGATGTACCACCCGTGTACCCATTACAAAAAAAAAAAATCTAGGTATAGCGTCGGTGCGTACCGGGGGAGTACCATAGGCGTACCGGTACCCGGTACCGGTACTCTATCTTAAACGGAGTACCCATGCATCATAGATTCTCGAGGATTTCGAGACTAGTGACCACACATGGCACCATTTTAGGGGCACCAATTTTTTTTATTTTGTGTGTGTATGTGCGTGTGTTAAAAGAAATAAATAAAATAATTATTATAATTAAATTTTTAACATGACTTAGATTCTTATAATTTTGATAGTAAAATCTATTTGTAGAATTAAAAGTTATTAGAGGGATTCTAATAATTGAAAGTATAATCTTTAATTTTTCTTTCACATTATATATTTTTATGACTTATAAAAAAAATGTGGCACCAAAATTATAAGTTGCATAGGGCACAAAAAATCTCAGGAATGGACTTGACTGTAAGTCTCTCGTACAAACATTAGTTAATTAAGTATAGTTTGTTGGTTTCATTTTTTGAATAGAAATTTTCTGGTTTGTTGGTATGTCGTTGTTCTTTTTTTGGATATACATGTTGTATAAGTAATAATCCCATATATTGTTTGTTGTTTAACTCAATTATCGGGATGAAAAATATTTTTTTTTTCAATAATGTCTAATTTTTTTAGCCCCACTGGTTTTTTATGTCTATATCCACCCATGCATGTATGTACTATATTTCTAACTCGACTTTACATGCATGTGATATCAATTTTTGAGTGTTAGAATTATATTACTTAACAATCCCACAACGTCATTCAACTTCCTATGTCATATTATATGATGAGTGAATGTGACTCGACAACATAACTCAACGACATAAATCAACAACATCTTGTTTCAACAACATTAAGCAACAACATATATCATCGGCATAACTCAAATCAACAATATACATCAACTGCATAATTCATTAATATCAACTCATCAATATGACTCACCAATACACCATCGACATAACTCGTCATTTAAAGAAAACACATTGAAAGCGATTCATTCATAAATCACCATATTAAAGATTAGATATATTAATTTAGCTAATCCTAAGCTCCTGTCAACCACATTCTCTAACTCTTCCCAACACCTTACGTAACACACACTCATTGAATCTAAATTATTTAAATATTAAATTTATACAACGGAATTAAAAATAAACAAAATAACTAAATCCCAAAAGTTTGGAGTAAAAATGTCTCGAAGATAATGACATAGTCCAAAAGAAAATCTTATAGAAATTGAACAACTGAATTAAAATAGAGTTCCCCCATAAACATTCTAGTAGAGTGACTCCAGTTACTAAAAACGATAAATGGGAAACAACCTCCTAATATCATCTCCGGACCAGCAACTAGGGATGATCATCTACCTAAAATATACGATTGCACATCGTAGAGCCAAGCTAGAAAAGGGAACAACAAGGGGTGAGTAAGACAAATCACAAAAGATAACTGAATTTAAAGCAATACGAGAAAGAGTTAAAACAAGTATCTTCTTTGGACGATAAAACATAACAAAGACAATAATCACACATAACACAAATATCGAAAACAACTCACGTATAGAATTAAGTTCGCAATTTCACAAAAATATAAATTAACGCAATGCGACCTAGACTTTCTAGATGCATGTTGTATCAAGGAGGAAGGTAAGAATTATATTCTTGAAAACACTCCTCAACGGCTTATCAACGGCTTGTACTTGACTCATGACTGGATATACATGAGCATCCTTATTACTGGTTGAATTCAAACTTACAATATTAATGTCCAACGGCTTATAAGACAACAACTTAGTTAACAATAACTTAATCATTATTACTCATCAATTATTAATTTAATCCAATTAAATTAGAACATCAATTCCTCTGAACAATGACTGGACTGCATTAAAACAACCTCTAACACGAACATTTTTAGTTTAAAAATTATTTCCCGAAATCGTTAAAAAATTATCTTAATTTAATTAAAAGGAAAGGAAACTTTTATACTTAACATGCTTATGCTTAGTTGAAATACGAATTTTTGGGATAAAAACGGGGAATTTGTTGATGTTTGAGTTTGTTATGAGTTTTGTATGAAAACGTAAGAATCATGCTAATTTAACATGTTTTGAGGTTAATCCGTGATTGTTGTTGTACTTCTGTGATTGTTATGATTATATATGTTTAAAGTCATGATCTTTGGATTTGAGTGAGTTTATTTTGGGAATTGTTTGGGGTTTCCTTGTTGGAACTCGAAATCATGGTGTCTATTTCTATTACACTCGCTTAGCGAGGGTTGAAGGCTCGCTCAGCGAGAGCCTTGTTCTTGAGGTTCATGAAGATTGGCATTGTGTGGAATATCTTTTGTTCATGAAGATGCATTGTTTAATTGTTGTTGATGTTGTGTTAAGTACTTATATATAACACCCATGTCAATTTATCTAGAATATCGACAGAAGTGCATATAACTCTGAATAGGAAAACATTAAATTACATTACATTTCGTTCGAATACATAAATAAGATTACAAAATCCAAAGGAAGAATGCTAAATTGAGCTAACAACTGAAAACATAAAGAACCTAAATCTTATACAAAATATAAGATAACATAACATCAGCTCAAATAGCATAATCCAAGTATCTAAACTTCATGCTCGAAGACCGTGATATCCTGAACAACCTGTTTATCTGGAAAAAAAAATAGGCGTGGGATGAGACTTCTAAGCCTTAGTGGATTCCAACGACCCGACTAATGGTGACTACACCGGGGGCAACTGAACTAATAGTTCTCTAATCCTGATAGTCAGTCCATGACATAATATTTTTCTTAAGATAACATAGCACAATTAAATAAAGGTGTAACACACATTATTTATCTTGTTCGTTTTACGAGGACACTCTTGAGGTGAGCCGGTCTCAAGAGGCCTACCCAATCCGTCACCAATCTTCGTGAACTAAGCACATATGGCACGGCAAACATCATCACAATTTTCTTATCATAACATGATGAAATTCTAATTTAGAATTTCCATAACGTGGTACAAAAGTAACCACCATAATTGACTGACTTTCCTTAACTTAACTTAATATTCCTGAATTGTTATCCTGCCCATGAATTCCCTCCCAGGGTATTTCTAACTTGTCCTGATATCCTGATATTCCTAACTGGACGTGTAATTAACATTTTAATCAAATATTATACCTGTTTTATTCACAGAAATGCATCTAGAAAGGTTGGGGATTCAAAAGTGTAAGACTGTTCACAATTTCCAAATTATGCAGAGTTATGAGCCTATATTCTCGCTTAGTGAGCTTTGATAATCAAGCATTCTTAATTGTCTCGTCATAGCTTGTTACCACTCGCGTATCGAGAACAAGTCATAATGTTTTAGTGTCAAAGCGAGTCCAAGCGAAGGATACTCGCTTAGCAAGGCTATCGGTTCATAACTTTGTTTTACAATTTTCATCAGTTTTGCATAAAACTCTTACTACAATCCCTTTCCTTACTAGCCATGAATATCACAATATTTATTACATGATTAAAATGGAGAGAAGCTTTGGGATTAAGATTCCCTCATACACAATTTAATCCTAAACTTATGTTGTCATACAATTTCATATATTGAGGAATCTAACATAATATCTAATCTAATATTTGAAGGTGAAAAACACGAGAAGGGGGGTTGAATTGTATTTTAAAAAATTGTTTCTTTTGTCTTAAGAAATCTATAAATGCAACGGATATGATAAACTTAACACAATACACAAATAAAACAGTGAGAGAGAGAGAGAAATAACACACAGAATTTTTATACTGGTTCTTCTCACAAAACGAGAGTAGTCCAGTCCCCTTGCACTTCCAAGGGATTTCACTATAATCACAAAGATTACACAACAAATGCTCAAGCACACAAGCAAGAGACTTCCTTGCTCTAAGTCACACAAGACAAAGAGACTTCCTTGCTCAAGTCACACAAGACTTAAGACTTCCTGCTCTAAGTCACACAAGACAAAGAGACTTCACAAACTAACTTAATACAAAGATTAAGTAGGACTGAAAGTTCTAAGCAAGACTCTCTAAACACTAAGCTCAGAGTCTGTAATATCAAAAGATATTTAACTTAGAATATAACACTAGAAAGAATAACACAGTACACAGCTTTGAATATGATTTGAATCTTTCTAAGTTCAGATGATCTTCCAGTAGTCTTCTCTCTATGAGGATGTCTTCTATTTATACTCTAGGTATAAAGACGTTGAGAAGAGAACCGTTGGTTGTACACTCTCCTTTTTGTTGACAAGACGGTTGTACTCTTTGACAGAACCGTTGTACTATTGCATTGCTTATTAGCTGTCTTTCTTCAGAGAGAGTTCTTCAGGATCTGATGATACCGTTAATTTGATCTTCTGAAGATGTTCACACGCTTCAGACTGTGTTTCTTTCTTTTGGCCTATGAGGACTTCTTCAGAGGCTCTGATGCTTTCAGCATCATCAGAGCCTTTAACACTTTAGACAGTGTCCTTCAGATGCCCAAATGATGATTTATGAGGATGATATTTTTGCTTTGTTCCTGCACACTAGATCATTTATTAGTAATACCAATTGTCCATTTAATACCTTGTTATCATCAAAACTTAGGGTGTTTTATTAATAAAACTCATTTTGTTCCAACAATCTTCCCCTTTTTGATGATGACAAACGTAGGTATTAAATACAATTGTTTGTTGATTAATTTAATTATGTCAATATCAGGTTGTTGAGGTTTGTAAGCTCCCCCTGGGTCTGATAAACCATTAGGGTTAGGTTTGCAAGCTCCCCCTAAGTTTTATCCATAATTAAGTTGAATCAGTATAAGAACAATTTGATAAACTTGATTGTATCTGCATACTTGACTCTCAGAGTGTAAGGTTTGCAAGCTTAACTCTTGAATCTGATAAAAATAATTAAGAGCACAATCTTAACTACCTTCATCTATGCAAACACAATTATGTTTATTAATTTGTTCCCCTTTTCACTTAAGTTCATAAATATTTTGCAAAAGAAAAAAAATAAGATTCTTATTTCAGACAGTTTCAGATATTATTGTGTGAGTAGAAATAAGAAACTACTGACAATTGTACAACTACAACTAGAATAATACTCCCCCTTTTGTCATCAGCAAAAAGAATTTGAAACAAATAAAGAAGATTTAATAGGCTAAAAACAAAAGGGTAAAAAAAATATCCTAGGGGTGTTTGGAAAAATGTAGAGTGCAAAGTTGTTGAGCCAGTCTTTCAGATGCCCCTGAGTATGCTAGCAGCTCTATCAGCTTATCGTTTTGTTCAGAAAGCGTATCTCGTATAATGTGAAGAGTTGTTGCTATGAGGTCTGAACTATCTGGTTCTGGCTGTGCCACAGGTGGTGCAGATACTGGTGGACTTGGACCACTAGGAGAGTGAGTCTCATGATCAGTTGGTACATCAATTCTATCATTTATTGCAGTTACAGTATCTAAAAGCATCAGAGGTGGATCAGATGAGGTGGTATTGGGTGGTTCAGGGGTTCCATGAATTGGAGAAACTCTAAAAGAAGTTTCTTTCAGAATCTCTTCTTCAGAGAGAATTTTGGGTGATGACTGAGGGATAGAGCAATTTGATGGCTCAGCTGTTTCCTCCTCAGGAATATGCTTAGCTTTGGAAGAGAATTGGGCAAAACTATTCATAAGATCATCAAACGATGAGTCAGAAGATTCTGACTCAGAGTCCGAAATGTTGACAAATTCAGGTTCAGAGGATGTTGGATAGATGATATGTAGGGGTTGGACATGTTCTAGAATAGATGCTTCAGATATTTGATTGCAATAATTAAAAGAATGAGTATTGCCAGAATCTGATCTTTGTCTCTTTTGTCCCCTAGAGGTGCAATGCTTTGTGCGAGGTCTTTTGAGAAATTTCGCACTTAGCAGGTCTTTTACAGAAGAGTCTGCAACCACTGGCTCTTTGTCAGCCTCTTCTTCATAGTCACTGAACACCTCTTCCTTAACTGCTCTCATAATCTGTGCAAAAGTTGGGCCATCACCTTTTCCAATGTCCTTATGAGTGATGGGAGTTCCTCTTTCCTTCATTAACCTCATGTATTCTAAAATGACTTCAGGAGGTTCATTATCAAAAATGAAGGCATCACTGATTGGCTTGAATTTGGTCTTATTTGTAACGCCCCGGATTTAAAAATTAAAGATAAATTTCTTAGGAGTGGTTGTGTTGATTGTTGGTAATTATTAACTTATTTAGTGAGTTGAATAATTAAACAACTTATGAGTAAATGAGTAGAATGATGTTGATAAAAATGAAATAAAAGAAAGAGGAGCGTGAAGTGCGCATTTTAAATGGTGCGAGAGAATAAATAAAATAATAGAAAAAATTGGGATCAGTGGAATTGGGCCTAGTGGTGAGATAAATATAAGGAGGAGTGTGAATAGAAAATTTGTAGAAGAATCTGATTAATAATAAAACAATATTTTCCTTTACTTGGAGAGGAAGTGACCTAGCTTTTCACTATAAATAGACTAAGGTAGAAACAAAAATAGGATTTGCCACAATTATCAGTAGAGCAAAACACTCCATCTTCAACCTTGGAAATTCACTGCAATCGAGGTGAGAGGGTTTAACCATTCGTTTAAGTTTCTAAATTTTATAGTATGAGTGTAGCCTCCTTTTCTTCCGGTAATTGCTACTGTGTTGTTGTTGTTATACCTTGTCAGAATTGAATTCTCGTGTTTGTTATACTGTTGAATTTTTGTACTGGTTTTGGTTAGAATCTCATAATCTTTAAGAGACTATTTTCTATATCTTCAATTCTTTTCTATGGCCGACCAATACGTGGCACGCGTCTGGTATGTAGCTTAAGTGGGAACCTATATAATTAACTATGACATAGCTAATTACGAATTCTATTTGACAGAGAGCATTCTAATATTTATAAACTATGACTTAGTTGGCTTGTAGTTTTGTTCCTTTAATAAAAATTCAATATAAACATGCAATTGAATTATTTAAACCCAAAGTTTAGAACTGCACTTTAATTTGCTTGAATCTCTCGGTATAATTCTAGTGAATACCCTCCTTAGGATAATTGCTCCTTGTGGATTCATGGGTTAGTGATGTACTATGTCCACTGTGACATTGGTTTGGCATACGTTTTGTGTTGCTTGTATTTAGAGAAATTTAGTATTGCCCCTCATATAATTTTTGGGAAATAAATTAACATAAAATCGTCCGAGTCAGGGACTGTTTTGGGTATGTTTTGCCTGCTGCCCGGCCAGTTAATTAATTGAGTTGAGTGAATTAAAATTTACAAATTGAGTTGCTAAGCTATGACCCCGTTGTTGTTAATTGTTGATGTTAAACTTAAGCCGTTATTAATGATGTTGAACTGTATTGTCTTATTGATGGTGTTATAACGATGTTGATCGTTATAGTAATGATGATGTTGTGATGTTTATTGATGCCGATTATATATATAAACATGCATTTCATTCATGTGTCCATGTTGAGTCCTATTGATGCCGCAATGATGTCGTAATGATGTTTAATGATGCTGGAAGTTAATGATGTTTCTTAATGATGCCGAAATCTAATGATGTTGCTATTGGTACCACATGCATGTAGCGAGTCTAGGTCCACTTGCCATCGTAGGCTTTTCAGGTAATGATGATGCTTAGCCGAGAGTCCGGAGATAGCATTAGGAGCTGTCTTCCCTTCCTGTTTTCAATAAATGAGTCGCTCTGTTAAGAAGTCCTATTGGGGGAAAAACTCTACATTTACCTTTAGTCTATTTTTATTTTTTTAAAAAGGATTGTGTTTTCATTTTCTTAAATCATGTTATGAGACTTTGGAGTTCTCAATCATTGAATGAATTTAGATTTTCGTGATTTGATTTCATTAACAGGTTGTTTTGAGTACGTAACACTCAATTAATAAATAAATTGAAGAGGATTTTTATAAATAAAATAAAGGGGTACTTTGGGTGTTACATTATTCACTAGAAGAGGTTTTTGGGGATAGATGAGCTGGTCTGATCTCTTCAAACGCAGACTCACTAAGACTTTAGCATCAAGAATTGGAGCTCTAACTTGTTCAAGGTCGTCAGACACTCCAGCAAGCATGAATCTATCAGGAAGACCAAGTTGCTTAAAAATGAAGCTTAGAAGCCTGGGATGAGAGATCAATTTGGAAGGATTTTCAAACTTTTGAGCTTCACAGATTGTCTCACATAGATGGTGAAAAAGATAGGCAGGTAGATTCATTTTCCTTTTGGTGGAGAGGAAATAGACAAAGTGTCTCTGATCCCAATTCAGAGAGTCACTGCCAGTATCTCTTGGTAGAAAAGAAGAGAACAAAATTTTGGCAAAAACCTTTGCACGATCATTCAGATGACTCACCTTTTTGGACAGCTTCTGATCCTTAAAACAAAGTCTAGCAATATCATCCAGATATACTGACTTTCTTCCAGAAGCTGCAGTATAGAGTCTGATCATTCCAGTGTTGGGAAGATTTAGCATTTTGGCCAAATTGCTTCTTGTCAAAACGACTTGAAAGCCTCCAACACTAGAACAAATTTCTGTTTCAGAAAATTTTCTTAGACCTAATTCTTCTCTTGATTTTCCTTTATTTGCACTTGGGTTTTGATTAATTAGACTTTGAAGTTCAGCATTAGCATCGGCCAAAGTGACAACTTCACTCTTTCTCCAGAAATCAAACACTAAATTGGAATAGATAGGTCCATTAAGCATATCCAAGTAGTGCCCCCAACCTTGTGCAGTAAAGAATTCCTTGTAGTCATGTTCATTGACTTTCAAGGCCTCAAAGTCTATTGGCCTTTCCATAACCAATTTACTTTCCTCAAACCTAAGATTCATAGTGGCATCTTTAAGATGGGAGTCTTGAGCATATATGTTGATTGGAATGTCCTCTGGGAATCTTGAGACAGATGATGAGCTTGCCATTGTTGAGATTAGTGAGTAGGGTTTTGCTAGTATGAGGAAGAAAGAAGGTGCTCTGGGTTTTAGAAGAGACGGGCTAGAAGGGAAAGTGAACTTGTGCGAGAAGGGAATAAAAAAGATTTTGAAAAACTTAAAACAATGATGGGGGAGTACATTCGTTGCAATTAAGAATTTCGTCATAAACTGCCTTTACACTAACCAATCACAGACTTAAGAGGAAAGACAAATTAATTGACACATGTACTCCACATGGGTAAACACTTCAGAGCTTAAAAAAAAATTTCAGCGTCTGAAGACTTTCCATTCTTCAGAGGCTGAATTTACAATTTTGTAAGTCAGAGCTTGATATCTTCAGAGACTAGAGTCATGTTCAGATGCTTTTTAATAAAATCTAGTCTTTCAACTGCTAAGGGTTTTGTAAATATGTCAGCCCATTGTCTTTCAGTTTCAATGTATTGAATATTTACACTACCCTTCTGAACAAGGTCTCTTATGAAATGATGTTTGATTTCAATATGTTTAGCTCTTGAATGCAAAATTGGGTTTTTAGAAAGTTGAATAGCTGCAGTGTTGTCACAGAAAAGTGGAATATTATGACTATTAACTTTGTAATCTTCTAACTGATATCTCATCTAGAGTAGTTGTGTACAGCACTTGGCTGCTGATATATACTCTGCATCTGCTGTTGACAAAGCTATTGTAGTTTGTCTTTTGCTAGCCCAAGATATAAGATGTTCACCCACAAATTGACAGTTGCCACTTGTGGATTTTCTCTCAATCTTATCTCCAGCAAAGTCAGCATCACAGAATCCTATCAGCTTATAATCATTTGATTTCTTATAAAATAATCCAAGATTTGTGGTTCCCTTTAGATATCTAAAGATTCTCTTTACAGCAGTAAGATGAGATTCTCTAGGATCTGATTGGAATCTAGCACACAAGCATACACTAAACAAAATATCAGGTCTTGATGCAGTTAGGTAAAGTAAAGAACCTATCATACCTCAGTAGAGCTTCTGATCAACTTTGCTTTCTGAATCCTCCTTGCTGAGACTGCTTGTTGGATGCATTGGAGTTGTCATTGGTTTGCAGTCATCCATGTTGAACTTCTTCAGCAGCTCCTTTGTATATTTTGTTTGATGAATGTAGGTGCCATCTTTGTCCTGGTTGATTTGTATTCCCAGAAAGAATTTTAGCTCTCCCATCATGCTCATTTCAAATTCCTCCTGCATAATCTTAGAAAATTCTTTGCACAAAGATGAATTAGCAGATCCAAAAATAATATCATCAACATAAATTTGAACAATTAGAATGTCATTCTTAAATGTTTTGCTGAAGAGAGTATTGTCAACATGACCTTTTTGAAAACCTTTTTCAACTAAAAAATTGCTTAGTCTTTCATACCAAGCTCTGGGTGCTTGTTTCAGTCCATAAAGAGATTTCTTTAATTTAAAAACATGATCAGGATGTGAAGTATCTTCAAAACCAGGAGGTTGTTTGACATATACTTCTTCAGAAATGTAGCCATTTAAGAATGCACTTTTGACATCCATTTGATACAAAATAATACTATGATAAGTAGCATATGAAAGAAGTAGTCTGATAGCCTCAAGTCTTGCTATAGGAGCAAATGTTTCAGTGTAGTCAATTCCCTCTTGTTGACTATACCCTTGAGCTACCAGTTTTGCCTTATTACGAACAACTTCTCCATGTTCATTTAATTTGTTTCTGTAGACCCATTTTGTTCCAATGATATTTTTCTTGTAAGGCTTGGGTACTAAGCACCAAACTTCATTTCTTTCAAACTGGTTGAGCTCTTCTTGCATTGCAACAATCCATGCATCATCAGCTAGTGCTTCATCAGTTGAACTTGGTTCCACTAAGGAGATTAATCCAATTAATGAATCTTCATTTCTGAAGCTTGATCTGGTTTTTCTTGGACTATCCTTGTTTCCCAAGATTAGCTCTTCTGGATGAGATGATTTGTATTTGAAGGATTGTTTTGATTGCTCAATTCTGCTTGGACTACTTCTGATAAGTTCTGATGCTGGGTGATCTTCAGAGTCCAAGGTTTCAGGAACTGAATTTGTTTCTTCAGAGGTTTGTTGATTTGGTCCTGATGTCTCTTCAGGTTCTGAGTCTTCATCATCTGATAGTTGAATATCTGCAAAATTCTCAACTAGCTCTGACACATGGTCAGACTGCTTGTCATCAAATTTTATGTGCATACTTTCTTCCACTGTATGAGTTTCAGAATTATACACTCTGTATGCTTTTGAGCGTTCAGAGTTTCCAATAAAGATACCCTTGTAAGCTTTAGCATCAAATTTTTTCAGATGAACTTTTGTATTTAGAATGTAACATGTACACCCAAATTGATGAAAGTAAGAAACACTGGGTTTCTTTCCCTTGAATAGTTCATATGCTGTCTTATTCCAAATAGGTCTAATATAGATTCTATTTTGAACATAACACGCTGTGTTTACAGCCTCTTCCCACAGATACTTAGCAATGTTAGTCTCATGCATCATGGTTCTGGCCATTTCTTGCAGAGTTCTATTCTTTCTTTCTACAACCCCATTTTGTTGTGGAGTTTTAGGAGAAGAGAACTCATCTAAGATGCCATATTTTTCACAAAAACTTTCAAACATTTCATTTTCAAATTCACCACCATGATCACTTCTAACTTTCAAAATGTGTAAACCTTTTTCTTTTTGTATCTGTGTGCAGAAATTGCTAAAGACATCATATGCATCATCCTTATTCTTGAGAAATTTAACCCAAGTCCATCTACTATAATCATCAACAATGACTAGTCCATATTTCTTCCCATTGATTGAGGCTGTACTCACAGGACCAAACAAATCAATGTGAAGCAGTTCTAAGGAATTGGAGGTAGAGACAACATGCTTTGGTTTAAAAGAAGTCTTTACACTCTTTCCTATTTGGCAGGACCCACAAAGAGCATTTGAGTGATATTGAAGCTTAGGTAGGCCTCTGACAAGGTCAAGTTTGCTGAGCTTAGAGATTAACCTCCAGTTAGCATGACCTAACCTCTTATGCCAAACCCACTTTTCTTCACTCAGAGTTAGCAAGCATTTTACCTCTTGGTCTGCCAAATCAGAAAGGTTTACTTTAAAAACATTGCCTATTCTCTTACCTTTGAACACTATGGACTTGTCAGACTCTCTAATTACAGTACATAATCCTTTATCAAAGTTAACCACAAACTCATTGTCACAAAATTGACTGATGCTAAATAGGTTGTGTTTAAGTCCATCTACAAACCAAACATTATTAATAGAGAGGGAGGAATTACCTACAGTACCTGTACCTTTGATCTTGCCTTTCTGATTTCCTCCAAAGCCGACTGTTCCACCATCTTCAAGTTTCAAAGATGAGAACAATTTCTTATTACCAGTCATGTGCCTTGAACATCCACTATCCAGATACCATGATTGATTACTATTTTCTTTCAGACTGGATAGCTGTAGAATAAACAAGGTCAATCATTGTAATAATATCCTCTATATTCATTGTGAAATTCTCTCCAATAATCATTTGCCTTGTCCACTTCAACAGCTCTGGAAGTAAAGTAATGTTTAGGAACATAAGCTTTCCTTCCATAGCTGATCACTTGCTTCCATTCATCTGGTTTGAAATGATTCTTCCTACAGTGAAAATCTGAATAGAAAATAATTTTACATCTTGGTACCCATTGTTGTCTGGGTCCAATTTGGTTAGTTCTATATCCTTTAGTTCTTCTTTGCCTTTGTGAAAAACTTTGTGGACTATTAAAGAATTTTCTTTGAAAGTTTGGTCTTTGAAAATTGACCCTCTTAGTCCATTGATTTTGAAATCTAGGCTTTGATTGATAATCACTATAGGGCTTGGATTGCTTTCCTAATCTAGGATTAGTTTTGCTTACCAGAGTCTTATGTTGATTATTAATCATCAGCTTAGTTTGTTTTAGAGTTTGATTGGATGAGCTTCTGAGTCCCAAAGTTTTCAGAGTCTTAGACTTGATAGTCTCAGATTCTGAACGCTCAGGTTCTGAGTTGCTCTCTTTGAGGTTCTGAAGGACAACCTCTGAAGTACCTTCAGAGCTTGTCTTGCAGACCCCAGAGATACCTTCAGAGTCTGAAACAATCATAGCTTTGCCTTTGTTTTTCTTAGGCACAAAGGTTGAATAAAGATTATCAGGAATATTATTTACATTAATGTAAGGGTTTTGTTTCCCATATGATTTACCATATGAGTAACCAATACCTTCGCCTACATTTTTACAAACATTATAAATCATAGACGCCAATTTACTATTGTTGACGTTCTGATGAACAAATTCCTGAAGAGCAACCTCATGCTCATCAGTAGGTTTGTTGCATCTTTTGATTAAGGAATTTTTATATAGATCTTGAAAATGTTCAGCTCTCTTTGCTAACTCATCCTTTTGTGTTTTTAAAAGTTTTAGTTTAGAGGATGATTTAGCAAACTTACCTAAAGATATACCAAGATAGGTTAAAAGTTGTTCTTTAGAATAATTTAACAATACCTGTTCAGATTCAGAGTCTGATTCATCAGAGTTTGATCCTTCAGAGTCTTCACTAGTTGTAGCCATCAGAGCCACATTTGCTTCTTCATCATCACTATCTGAGGATGCTTCCAGGTCTTCAAATGTTGCCACTAAGCTCTTCTGAAATCTCCTCTTGTAGTTACTGAACTTCTTGTCTTTGTCTTTTGATGAAGCTTCAGGACATTCATTAATGAAGTGTCCTGGTTTGTTGCACTTGAAGCAATTCTTCTCTTCTCTGCTGGGAGTGCTCCTTGAACTATTTCCTCTTCGATTCTTACTCATCCTTGCCCATTTTTGAAAGTTTCTGGTGAGCATGGCAAGTTCTTCATCTTCTTCTTCTTCTTCTTGATCATCTGAGGAAGAGCCATCTTCAACCACCAGAGTTTTAGCTTTGACAATTTTTGAAGATTTCCTGGTTGAAGTTAAACCTACTGATCTTTCTTTCTTCTTCACTGCATCAGCATTCAATACCATCTCATGGATCTTGAGATTGCTGATGAGTGATTCAAGAGAGATTTTCTCAAGATCCTTAGCTTCCTCAATAGCTGTGACTTTAGGTCTCCATTTGTCAGTCAAGCTATTTAAGATTTTCCACACATGATCAGAGGTTGTATAGCTTTTCTTCAGAACCCTGAGGCTAGACACCAGAGTCTGAAATCTAGAAAACATTGTCTCAATGTCTTCATCAGGTTTCATGGTAAAAAGCTCATACTGCTGGAGCAGTAGTCTTGCTTTGGCATTCTGAACTTGCCTATTACCATCATAGTTTGAGCATAGAGAGTCATACATAGCTTTAGCTGTAGATCTATCCATGATTTTGGTATATTCATCATGAGATATTGCAGACATCATGATTTGTTTGACCTTGTTGTGTTTAGAAAAGATCTTCTTGTTTTCAGCAGATAGAGCTCTTTTCTGAGCTATGGTAATCTTACCATCAGAGCCTATTCCATCAATAGGTACTCCCTCTTCTATCAAGTCCCAAAGCTCATCATCAATTCCATTGACATAGTGATAAATGCTATCTTTCCACCATTCAAATCTTAGAGCATCACCACTAAAGATTGGAACCTTTTTGTTGCTTGAATCATGATTAGACGCTGAAGAGGTGGAGTTCATGTTGTCGTAGTTGTATTGAACGTTGGATAGATCTGTATTAGAAGATGTAGGAATATTTGCAGGTGTAGATTCTTCCCCAGACATACAGTGTTTTTCAAAGATCTTTTACTGTCTCACTGTGAAGTGATTAAAAGACAGAACCGGAGCTCCTTATACCAATTGAAGGTGAAAAACACGAGAAGGGGGGTTGAATTGTGTTTTAAAAAATTGTTTCTTTTGTGTTAAGAAATCTATAAATGCAGCGGATATGATAAAATTAACTAAGCACAATACACAAATAAAACAGTGTGAGAGAGAGAGAAATAACACACAGAATTTTTATACTGGTTCCTCTCACAAAACGAGAGTAGTCCAGTCCCCTTGCACTTCCAAAGGATTTCACTATAATCACAAAGATTACACAACTAATGCTCAAGCACACAAGCAAGAGACTTCCTTGCTCTAAGTCACACAAGACAAAGAGACTTCCTTGCTCAAGTCACACAAGACTTAAGACTTCCTTGCTCAAGTCACACAAGACTTAAGACTTCCTGCTCTAAGTCACACAAGACAAAGAGACTTCACAAACTAACTTAATACAAAGACTAAGTAGGACTGAAAGTTCTAAGCAAGACTCTCTAAACACTAAGCTCAGAGTCTGTAATATCAAAAGATATTTAACTTAGAAGATAACACTAGAAAGAATAACACAGTACACAGCTTTGAATATGATTTGAATCTTTCTAAGTTCAGATGATCTTCCAGTAGTCTTCTCTCTATGAGGATGTCTTCTATTTATACTCTAGGTATAAAGACGTTGAGAAGAGAACCGTTGGTTGTACACTCTCCTTTTTGTTGACAAGACGGTTGTACTCTTTGACAGAACCGTTGTACTATTGCATTGCTTATTAGCTGTCTTTCTTCAGAGAGAGTTCTTCAGGATCTGATGATACCGTTAATTTGATCTTCTGAAGATGTACACACGCTTCAGACTGTGTTTCTTTCTTTTGGCCTCTGAGGACTTCTTCAGAGGCTCTGATGCTTTCAGCACCATCAGAGCCTTAACACTTCAGACAGTGTACTTCAGATGCCCAAATGATGATCTATGAGGATGATATTTTTGCTTTGTTCCTGCACACTAGATCATTTATTAGTAATACCAATTGTCCATTTAATACCTTGTTATCATCAAAACTTAGGGTGTTTTATTAATAAAACACATTTTGTTCCAACAATATTATCATGCATAATTTCTTTGGGCAACTAAAGGTGCTATAATCTATACTAAAAGTTGAGCTTCTAAAGGAACCCACCTCAAAGACGCTTGAACAATACCACCGACACTTCCACAGTTCGCCGAAACGCATGATTGCAATTGAAAGGCTTCGAATCCGTATCCGTAATTTGCTGCAGAATTCTGCATCAGAGTATCAACTTCATAAATACCTACCGAGCTCATCCCTTGTCGAAAATTCACAAAACCAGAACCATAAAGACCGTAATCGAGTTAGCTATCCACAGAAACAAACGGAATCCCAAACCGAGTTATAGAGAGAGCGCAGTTAACCTTTAAGTGCAGCAATGCCAAACACATTTCTGCAGAAATCCTGTTTCGAACCTTCAACTTCATGCTCATCTACAGAATGCATCGTAACTTCGAATTCGATGAAACTTGACATGACCATAAAGGTAATTTCGTTAGCTAAATGCAGAATCAAACGGAAATTCAAACAGAGCCACATAGAGTGAGAACTCACCATTTGAATGCAGCTCTGTCCAACACAAATTCTGCAAAAATCCTGTGTTGGACCTTCCACTTCAAAAATTCGCCCAGACCTCATTTCTTCATCTAAACTCACGAGGCTGGTACTCAAACAACCGGAATTCGGTAGCTAACCATAGAATCAAGCGGAATCTCAATCGGAGTTACGAGGATTGAGAAATTATCTTTTTAGTGGAACCCTGTCCCAAATACGGGTTTCAGCATCTTTCAAAAATCATTAATCCAAACTTTATGATTGTCCTTCAACACCTCATAGCTCAAACACCCTTAGTTACCCAACAACATACAGTGATGGAGAAAGCTTTAATGGGTAAATGCATAGTCTCAATGAAGAAATAGATGACTTGACCATTGAGGGAGAGGATTTCGGCCAGCTAAAGAAAAGGGAAGAGTTGAAGTTTCAAACATCTTCTATTAGTTTCTAAGATTAAGGGTCAATGATAGATGTTACATGCAAAGCTTAGATCCTACACAAAATTGGAAAATGGGTATGTGGTGGTTGAGTAGGCGTGGGGTTTAGGGAGGCAATGATAACACTCGTGTTTATTTTCCTTCCTTTAATTCTTGGTCTTGATATGTTAAAACATGGAATTTGCTTTGCATGTGGAATTTGATAATGAGAAAGGTTTGGTAAAGGTTGCTTGTTCTCTTTGTGTTACTAAAGAGAAAGATGAAGATGAGAAGTTGAAAAGAGAGAGAGTCACGAGAGAGAGAGTAAAAGAATTTGTGTGGTTCATGAATAATGAGTCTGGGCCCCGTTTGACCCGGCTTATTTTCTACTTTTCTAGTTCTCTTTAAATGAAGTAGATAAGTAAAAAATTATGTTTGACTTTATTTCTCCTTGTTTTTGACTTCTTTACTTTATTTCTATATTTATTTTACATAGAAATAGGGTCAAAAACAATTTTTTACTTCTTTAATTTTTTTAAAAAGAAGTAGAAAAATGAAAAATAAGCCGGGCCAAACGGACTCTAATTATCTCACTCTAGTCCATAAGTATCATTTACCAATGACTATCAAGTCCCTCCTCCTTTGAAATAATTACCATGCAGCTCATGTCTATTTACCTCATTACCCCCATTCATTCCAACTTAATTTCAATTGTGTCATCGTGTCTAACTACTAATTTTTCTTCTCATATAATTAGTCCCATTAATACTCTTAATTAATAATTCTTCTATTAATTAAGATTGGGATGTTACACTATATGCCTTAAAGTGATTAGTGTCCTTAATACTTGATAGTTTATGGATATGATAATGTATAGTTTATGATGTATACCTTCGCATTTAATTATGGGTCATGTTAACATGTGCCCTAAGGGCACATGATAAGATACCTTAAAATAGAAATTGTGCATTTAATGATGCAAGAAATTTAATGCTGGAGAGATAAGATGCACAACTAATTTCAATAAATACTTTTTAATTTTACTTCCTTAACATGTGCCCTAAGGGTACATGTTAACATTCTCCTTTAATTATTCATATGTTGATTAAATGTTTAGTATTCATTGAACCTGCACTTTCGGTGATTGCATTTTGGCTCTGACATTCACTACAAGAAATTTGCGATATACCAACAGCTGCTTATAGTGACAACAATTAAGACCGTTGGTATAGGCTACATATACCCACAGACCCTTAAAGGATCATTGGTATAGGTGTCATGTACCATTGGACTTTTTTACTAGCCAATAACAACATGTTATCTCTGTTAGGCAATATATATAATTTTTTTTTATAATTTTGGTTTAGTGTAGGCACTATATATATATATATATATATATAAAGGATACATTGGTTTTGGTGTAGATTTTTTATATTCCCAAATTTGACCTTTAAAAAACTTCTATTCAACTATAACAATAAAAAAACAAAACTGCATTTTTGTGCAACTTTTTTTATTAACAAACTCACAATAATATAAGACATGTCTTTTTTTTTTTTGACATAACTTACACACAGGCAGACGCGGACGACGCCTGTCTGGCCCGCTAGTAACTATAAAAAAATTATTGTTGTTATTTTTCATAAAAGTAACAATAAATGAAATTCAATATGTTTTAATTTAAAATGATTATAATTATAAGAGTGATGAATATTCTGATAGAAAATAAAATTTATCTTTGTTAAAAACAATTTTTACCCTTACCGAAAAAATAAAAGAAAAGAAAATACCAAAGTTATTCCCAAATTCACCTCCTTCTTCCCAAATCACAGTTCCCAAATTCAAATTTCAGTTTCACAATTGCAGTTCAGATTCAACTTCTTGATCTCTCAAAATCACTTCCTCAAAAGCACTTCCTCACAAAAGCACTCTCCTAATCACTTCTTCATCACAAATCCTTTCACCGCTTCCTCCCAAATTGCTTCATAACGGAATCACGACACTCATTCCTCACACATCCGATCTCAGAATTGCAACTCGCTCCTGATTCGATCGCAATAGCTACTTCGCTGCCTAAGATCAATCTCAGAATCATCGGAATCAGGAACCAGTCCTCGCCAGGTAATTGAATTTTGATTTGATTTTCATATGCTTCCGTTACACTTTTCCTCGCTCTCTGAAATTTCGTTGATCTCTGATTAGGTTTTTATGATGTTGAAATTTTGAATATAGTTGCAAATCCACACAACAATTGATTTTGAATATAGTTGAAATTTTGAATATAGTTGCAAATCCACACAACAATCTCTGATTAGCCTAATGTGCTTTCGATCTTTTTCGCCTAAAGGTATTAATTGATGATTTATGATTTTTCTTTTTGTTGCTGATCTATGATTGTGTGTCATTGTTTATTGAAATTGATTTTATGTTGAAAATTATGATGAAAATGCATAGAAACTTGATTTAGGCTTTGTTTTGTTGTGTTAATTGATGGCTGAATATTACTCTATACATGTTAGGGTTCCTTTTTGAAAGAGGAAAAAGTGATTCTGATGGCTTAACTTGTTGTGTTAATTGTGTTTAGTTGAATATTTTGTGCATTATGCACATAGAATTATAGGAATTTGGTGTTAATTTTGAATGTTAATGGACTTGATTGATATGTGACACTAATAGGCCTAAAGAATATTGATGCATTTTCTCTGTCATAGAGGATTCTCATGAACAGTCCAGTGCAAAGTTAATTTTAGAGAAGGTTTGTGTGCTTCATTTTTATTCCTCTTTTATGTCTTTCATTATTAGGTTGTATTTCTCTCTGCATCTGACTCAATATTATTGTTCAACTACCATGTGAAATAGTACATGATTGCAAACAGTACATAAACTCTCCCCTGATACCTATATTGTCTTATCATATTATGATTTAATAAATTAGAGGGCTGAAAATTACTTTTCAGTTAATTTTGTCAAATGGCGCATATGGAGTGGTTGAACGATCCATCAAAGGGAAGTATTGAATATATTCAAGGGGTTAAGGGATTTCTTCATTTTGCTTTTCAAAATCCAAAAGTAGTAGTCAATGGAAAAATATTATGTCCTTGTACAAAATGTGCTAATTGTAAGTCACATTATCCTGCAAGTGTTTATGCACATCATAACCTCTCGTCAAATATAATTTTTATAGTCTTTTTAATTAAGTTTTAGTTTATTTTTATTAGTTTAATATTTACTTTAGTAATCAATTTAAATAAATTGTAATTCTTGAATTCATGAGTCAATTAAGTATTTATGCTTTTAATTTATTCATTAACCAAACATATTTTGTAGTTTTTGTTTTGTTTCATTGCTTCAGTTAGTTAATCAGGTTATTGTTTAAGCGGAATATTACTACCAAAGTGGTGAAGTTGTTGCTATTATACTTAATATTGCAAAGAATAGAATATTATATATTTATATTATTAGTAACATGTGCCACAAAGGAAGATTTAAAAGCAACTTGACCTTGGCAACTGGTGGGCTGAATAAAGAGAAGGTTTTGCTAGCCCATGTGACTTATAGAGCAAGTCTGGCAGCAGCAATATAAAATAGGAGGGCTATTCACGCACAAAAGGGGAATTAGGACGGACGGCACAGTACGAGGGAGGAGAATCTGATTGCACTCTGGAGAACAATTCTTTTTACCATTCAAGTGCAATTGTGTAATTCTTATTTTTTTTCTATCGTTATGAGTAGCTGATTTTCCAATTGTTAGGGATGAGTAAACCTAGATGATTATTTTTGTTCTATGATTTGCTTTATGATTATTGAAGAAGTTTATTGAATTATTTTTCTTATATCTGTGCTTAATGCTTTTATCGATTGATCACCTTTAAATTGATTTACGGTTCATATTGTGATACGGGAGTTGAATTTATGAATGTTTTGATATAAGAAATTCTTGCCTTTGTAGTCTTGGAATAGATGCAAACCCTTGAAATCAGTTATGAATTCTTGCTCAATCATGCTTAATTCTAATCTTAAATTCACTAAGGAATTAGGGGTTATTTTAGAATTAACGACTTTGTCACTAAAGAATTAGGGCACGAATACTTTAGAGAATTCGATAATAATTTAATAAATTGATTCAATAGTTATAATCATGTCAGAAACTCAAAATAGTTGTCTAGTTAAACTCAACCCTGACAGTTTTATTTATTATAACAGTTCAACCAATTTTAGTTATTATAATTTCATTATTGCAAACAAACCAACTCGGAACCTTTTGTTCAGTTAAGTAAAAGTCATAATTCGACAGTATAACGCGATCCTTGAGTTCGACACTCAGTATTACCGTTTTAATTTTACTACTTGGACGATTCAGTACACTTGCTGAAATCGCCATCAGCACACTTGACTGATCTGCGATATGGATTTCTTAGAGGTTATACAGAATGAATATTTCATGGTGAAAAATCCATACCTTCAAGTAGCACATCTAATCAACATTTAGAAAAGTACCATGACATGGATGGGTTAATTAACGACGTTTTTGCAATGCGTCATAGAGAAGAGACACTTTGTGTTGAAGGTGAAAGGAATCCAAATGTAGGAGAAAACGTTAAGTTTTGCCAATTGGTGAAGGAGAATGAGGAAGTTCTCTACCGAAACTGCAAGAAGTATAGCAAGTTATCCTTCACAGTGCATTTGTATCATTTAAAATGTCTTCATGGATGGAGTGACAAGTCGTTCTCTATGTTACTATATCTATTGAGAGATGCTCTACCAGAAGGAAACGTTCTGCCGAAGTCATACTATGAAACAAAAAAGATGATTTCAGGGTTAGGTCTAGGGTATGAAAAGATCCATGCTTGTCCTAACGACTGCATATTGTATTGGGATAAATATACCAAATGTCAAGTATGTCCAAAGTGCGGTACATATTGTATTGATTAATTGATGATTTATGATTTAAAATCAATGAAATATGACCTAAGTAAAACTGAAGAAGAAGTTGCATCTGATGTACCAGATGATGATAGGATTGATGCAAGTCAATATCGTGAATTGGTTCGCTATGGTATTCCGATGAAGGACAAGTAAGTCAAATTGAAATTAGATTCTTTCAGATTATGAGTAATATTTTAACTTTGATTTTTTCTTTCGACTAATATTGTGTTGTATCAATTGTAGAAAGTAAGTAAAATTAATACACAAAATCGTTCCAAATATGAAGATATTCATTGTATGGGCACAAAATGTTTCCCAAGACTAATTGATGAAAAGGTTTGTTTATAATTGTACTTTGTATTGAGTGAATTGTGTTTATAAAATAAAATTACATCTAACTTGTTTTTTCGGTTTTAGAAAAAAAGGGAAAAGGAGTATCGCCTGAACGTAAGGAGATTTATATTGATACCCGCACACGTAAAGATGGTTCAATTGTAAATGAAAAAGCTACAAGATTGATTGTAAGATTTACATTTATAAGTGCACACAATCTAGCTATGTTTCTATGTTCTGCAATCAAGGGTTGAAGGGTTACACAAAGTCGTGTGTCTTGGAAGGATGAGATATTTTCTCGAGTACAAGGGCCTGATATGAGAAGACGTGTGCGTTGTATGGGCAAGATTCCACAACCTAAAAAGTTAAAAGCTTCTTTGTCAGAAAATCAAGAATTGCGTAGTGAACTTAAGAAAATGCAAGAAAATCATAAGAAAATGCAAGAAAATCAAGAGAGGACAAATGCAATTATGGCAAATATGATGACACGGATTCAAAGTCGATTTTCTGGAAAAGATGTTAATGCTATGATACAAGCTGCAAGACAAGTATGTGTATCTTTGTCTTATAGTTTAAGCTTTCAATTGTTGCCGTGATTTGATCTATAAACATTTACTATGATGCTAAGTAGACATAATGAATGATCGATACTGCAATTGCTATAATTTGTTATTGTTTATGGAAAATTTGGTCATGTATGCATGCTGGGGTTGATTAATACTAACTAAATAAATAAGGAAATGCAATGCTTAAAGCTTTGCTAAATTTGTTATAGTTTACTTCTGTTTGAAAGTTATTGTTCTCTTCCCTTTTGCTTGTGTTTTATATGATGAATGAAGCTTTTTTATGCAAATTAACATAGTAGACTATGTTACGTGGTTCTTGGCCTTCCGCCATCGACAACACTGAGAGCACTAAGTTGCTAAGTTGCTTTTTGGTTGTTGATTTCAGATGCTTAAATTGCATTTGATTTAGTCTTTGAAAGTGATTGTTCTCTTTTCTAGGACTTCTTATTCTTAAGTTGTACTATTTTGTTTTTAACAGATTTCAAATGTCTTCTAGTGCCCCATGCCAAACCAATTCTCTTAGTCAAGACACAAATGAAGATGATGGCATTGATGAGCACGAACAAGAGGAATATTAGAATTATTTTGTCTTGGAGTAAAATAGAAACTCAATTGGATAAGATCCAAGATTTTTTTAATTTTTTAAGATTGTTATGACTTTATATTTTCATTTAAATATTGCATGATGATTTTAGTTTTACATGTTTGTAAGACTTGGTGATAAATTTTTAAATATGATTGAAGGGTTCATTTGATTTTGTTCTATAACTACGTTTATTTAATCGTAGGAATATAAGATATTATTTAAAGAGATAATAATGATGTTTTTGTCAAATTTTATCAAAAAATAAAAATTCGGAAGAAACCTATACTCGCTGATGTAAGTTGGTTAAAAGGTGTCACTAAAGCCTTTAGCAATGGAGACTTAGTTGTGGGTATAGAGCTAATTAATTGGTTCCAAAAGTTCATATTCCAACAGAATTAGCCGTGGGTATAACACCAAGTCTTTTGCAACAGCCAGAAAACCATCACTATATAGGCTATTGTGACGGTAAATATCCGATGATATAGGAATTTAAAGGTGACGGCTATACAGTGCTGTTGGAATAGGTTTTTTGGGATATAACAACGGATTTGTGCCCTTTACCTACAACATTTTACTGTCACTATAAGTCAATTTTCTTGTAGTGATTGTAACCCCGAATTTTGGGTGTATCATTGTAACACCGGATTTGGGTGTGTAACGCTTGTGTTTTTATTTGAGTGTATTAGACTTGTATGACCTTGCTATTGTTTTATGCTCTTTGGATTTGGTTTTTAAAGCATGAATTATATATATATATATATATATATATATATATATAGAGGGACGGATCCATAAATATTGACTAATGGGGGCAAAAATTTAATTATATGCAAATAGTAGTTTTATACAATGATATTATTATTATTATTATTATTATTATTAGGCTTAATTACACTTTTGGTCCTTATCTTTATTTTAGGTTTCAAGTTGGTCCCTTATCTTTATTTTAGGTTTCAAGTTGGTCCCTTCCGTCAATTTTTTAACTATTTCCGTTAAATTTGGACACGTGGCAAACTAATTTGGACACATGGCACACTTGGACAAATGACACGTGTCCAAATTTAACGGTAACAATACAAAATTTGACGGAAGGGACCAACTTAAAACCAAAAAAAAAATAAGGGACCAACTTGAAACTTTTAAAAGATAAGGGACCAACTTGAAACCTAAAATAAAGATAAGGGACCAAAAGTGTAATTAAGCCTTATTATTATTATTATTAGAATTTCTAGGCTACTAGATAAAAAGAATCATCGTTTTAGTCCCGTAACTATCAATTTTGTATTTAATTTAGTCATTGAAATATAGAAATGTTCGTAAACTATTATTAATCCTACAATTTAGTCGCCTAGTTCCTTTAAAAGCACGAGAAAGGATGATAGTTCAGTAATAGGCTTGATTTTGTAGATAATTTGTAAGAGAGAAACTCATTTAGTTGTCTCTCGCCTTTATTTAATAAGACCAAAATTTATATATTAATTATGCAACACAAAATTTTAAATGTAGTGGGGGCAGCTGCCCCCATTTTCTTTGCCCTCCATACGTGCATATAGGATGTTTCAAATGAGAGTGGTATTAAAATGAGAGAGTGGAAGGATTAAACTGTAGTTAACCTTTTCATTAATCTCCGGTAAAAGGAGAGATCTAGTGGAATCTATACCATCCAAAAGTAAAAAATAAGAAAATTTAAATAGTAAAAGTAAAATTCAAAGGCTAGGATGTCACTAGAAGCTCACAGGATGAGATTCCACGGAAGGGAATCCTTTCTCGTCTCTTCTCTATGCCTGGTCGTGATGGTTGTCTTCTCTACAGATTTTTTGTTTAAACTCCAGTTTTCAATAAAATGAAAAATTACACATTTTGAATCAAGTTGCCTATTTTTATTTTTAATTCTTTTTTATTTTTAAGTTCTAGACTGATTTCAATTCCTTTTAATTTATTTGTTTATTTATTCTATTGATTTTTGGAAAGCGGGAGATAATCTACTTTTTCCTTGATGTCGAATATAAAATAGTTCCAGAAAATAGTATTTGTTTTTAATTTGTTTGTTAAATTTGGTTGAGAATGGAAGATTAGAGAAGTGAAAGTACTAGTTTCATTTTTGCATAACACACAACAAGAGTAAAGTAAACATAAAAAAAATGGAATGAAATGATCTGAACCATTGGTGTTAATGTAATGGCTATTATTTGCTCCTCTCATCTCTCACATTAATAACTCCTCTCATATATATAAAAAACTATTGCATTTGCCACATACACACACATCACACACACACATATATATATATATATATATATATATATCCATGAGAATGCATGCTTATTAGATGTTGAATTGAGTTTACTTTTTCCACCGTTGTATAATTGGATAATCTCTGATACCATACTACTTTGATGATGTGCAACCATTAAATGATTACATATTTATTTATTTAAGTTAATATTTAAGTTAATAGTACGCGTAAGGGTTTAAAGTGTTACAATAAAACCCTTACAACATCATAAAAACTTCGACCCGTGAATTATTATCCCTCTACCATTTAAAATTGTAGACTATCATACATAATATTAAATGTACTATAATAATTTCTAAATAAAATTTGAAAAAAAATAAAATGAATTCAAAGCATAGTAACGATAAAAATGAAAATATTTAGTATATAGATGAATTTAGTTAAGGGTTTACGGTTTCGTTCTTCGATGATTACTTTTGGGGTTGCTTTGATAGCCAAGAAATATGAGTAAAAAAAATTGGACTCAGAAAGTTGATGCATTTAAGAAATTGTGATGGAACTGAGCACTAGGTCGTGCAACAATGACACCATTTTGCAGTACACCTGCTCCATTTGAATGCATACTGACAAAATTCCAGAATTTCTATGCATTAGTTTTGCAAAACTAAGTTGAACACACAAATATAAATATGATAACTTCATACTTTGATCGAAGGCGGATGCTAGCATGGGAAAGTCTCTTAGGTCTCCCACCATGGGAAAGAAGGTTTTAACCATAGATTCGTTTAAGTCATATCATATTATCCTACACCCTCCACACCATATTACTTTATCTTACAATTTTCAACACACACCGGCAACTGCAAGCACCACCTCTTCTCTCTCTCTCTCTCTCCACCATCTCCATCACCACCGTGACAAAAGCTTGACTTGTAGAAAAAATCACACAAGAATGAAAGAAGAAAAACAAAAGAAATATTATTAATTAATTAATTACATAATGTTTTTGAAAGGTGGTGACGGATATCAATGGGATGGAGATTTTACCAACATCAAATTTGTTCCCAAATAAGCCTGTATCTTCCATTACAAAAGGTCTATTAAAAGGATGGGTTTATTTTGGTTAGATCTGAAGAACAAAAACTCTCAAGCAATTTCCATTATAAAAGGATCTAGTAGGGAGTAATCAATTTCCATTACAACACAACCTTTTCATTTTGGAACTGAAGATTTTGTATGTTAATTAATAAATAAGTCTTTGGTTTTTTGTAGATAAAAAAATCTTTAAAGCACCAAAATTTGATGAAGATGGAAAAAGCTTCAACATACATATGAAAATGGAGAAGAGAATGACTTTTTTGGATTGTTTATTATTATTATTATTAATAATTTTAATGTTTATATAATATTTGTGGTTTTGATCTTCGAAAATTAGAATAAGATTTGGAGAAAGTTTTGATTTTTAAGAGATGAAAGTTTTGATTTGGAGATGTAGAAAAAAAAAATGGCATAGGAAACAAAGATAAAATGGAAAAGCTGCATACTCTTGTGGGAAGAGGTAAGGATAGAGACGAGAGATGATGGAAAGTGAGAGAGAAACAAAATTATAAGCTACAGGTGGTGCATCATAAGATTTCTCATCCGACGGTTCAAATAACTTTCTCATGGTGGGAGACCTAGGAGGATTTCCCATGCTAGCCTCCGCCAAGCCTTGATTGAACTTCATTAGGGCCAGAAGATAGTTATTTGATGATAAGCTGATTTCGGGATATTAAATAATTCAGCCAAGGGTGTCGGAAGTCAATTATCCAACCAAATCGCTATATTATTAACAACCGGCACATGTCGTTTGATACCTTGCCAAATATACGACTTGAAATAGGCATTGATGGTGATAAGTGTCAAAAAGTAGTCAAATTCCATAGTTAATCAAGGCATTTGTTAACTTATTTTTGCAAGTAATTCATATTAAATCTCTCATTTCTATGTAAATAGTTGTTTGAGTACTAGAATGATCAATTTGTGTTTATTTTACCTAATCCTAGTTTATTTGATAGGATATTAAATTTTAAGAAGATTTGTAACCAAGAAGAAAAAGCTGAAATTTTGGAGGTCTAGCTAAGCCAGACAGCGGCGAGCCAGCAACAAGAGCAAGTCAGAGAGCTTAGGTTTTTCTCGCCACGTTCTGGCTAAGCGAGGTTGCAGTGACAGTCCGAGGAAGCTCTCGCCACGTTATGGCTGAGCGAGAATGCAACGAGAGGGGCAGTTTAAGTCCAGATGCTACGTGTCAGCAAACCCATAGATGAGGAAAGGTCTTCTAGCTCAGCGAGAGGTGTCTAGCTGAGTGAAAGACTGTTTTTTAGAACTGATATAAATAGACATCAGTGGCTGATTTTTGATTGGATCTTATCACTTTTGAAGTCCATAACATAGAGAAAACAATAGATATTATACTTAAGGAATTTGGAAGGTGGATTTGCTCATTGTTGTTGAGGAATCAACTCATGATGTTCATCTATCTTTTCTTCTCATATCTTTGTGATGTTACTTTAATCATGGGTAACTAAACTCTTATTTTGTTGGGGTTAGATGTAACATTTTCTCTACTAGTATGTATTTCCTTTGATCATGATGTTATATATATATAAATCAATATTGGTGTTATCTTTGTTATTTTTGTTTTATATTTAGATTTGAAATAATATAGGGATATATGTTTTGAATCTTGATCTAGGATAACACCTATTAAAAGCTAAGCTCTAGGAATAGACTTAGATTTAATATTCACTTGAAAGTATTGGAACTTAATGCTATTATATCGATTAATCACTCAAGAAATCGGGGTTTGATAGTTATAATAGATTTCTCGACATTATCTCGGAGCGGAAATATTTGACGAGTAAATACGTGATAATATTGATGAGTAACTTGAATATGTATAACTGATTAAGGAAATGCGTACGAATGAGTCAATTGATTCTAACCCCAGCAATTTATTCTCTTTGTTAAGGAAATCATCTTTTTACCATTTTACTAATTTGCAAGCACAAGTTTTATTCACAAAATACTATTCAAAAACCCTCACTTAGAATCATGGTTATTGTTGAACGACATTTAATATCACAATAGTCCCCGTGGAACGATATATGCAAAAATACTTGTTTTTGTACTTTAACAGATGGTTGTCCCCATTTCAGAAAATGTGCTCGACACATTACCGCCCATTGTTCGTTACTAGTTAAAAATCTGCAGAACAAATACAGCAGCAATGAATCGTTAACCCGACTAAGAGAGCGAATGTTCAGCCCCCCTTCTCGCCAAGCAACAGTGCAGATTTTCTTCGTAGAGATATCCCCACTCCAAATGAAATTACGAATCCACATATCCATTTTTTTAAGAAGGGCTTTTGGCCAGGTATATACGTGAAAGGAGTAAATCAACATACCTTGGATGATAGCCTAGCCCACACCAATTGTACCCGTCCCATTGTTGTTAATAAAACTCCCTTCAAAGAAGCCATCTTTACTTTAATCTTGTCTGCAATAGCCCCGAAATGAATAGTTGTCGGCTTTCCAACAAAGATCGGACACCCAAGATAAGTGAAAGGGATGCTAACCACACCGAATCCAAGTAGATTTGTTATCATCAGTAAACGAAAGTTAGAAATAGCTCCCGAATAGAATTTTCTCTTCTCTTTATTTATCACCTGGCCAGATACTTCACCATACCGCTCGAAAATGCGCATCAGACATATTAGATTCTTCTTAGATCCTTTGCAAAAAATCATGATATCATTGGCATACAGAACATGAGTAGGAATTGGCACATTGCGACAAAACGACATAGGACTCAATTTACCATCAATAAGAGCCTTAGATATGCTCCTACTAAGCCCATCTTCTGCAATACAAAATAGAAGCGGCGACAGCGAATCCCCTTAACGGACCCCGCGACTACACTTGAAATAACCTGCCATTTTACCATTCACAAGGACTGACAGCCGAGCGGAAAGAAATATTTCCTTGATCCAAGAGCAGAAAGTCTCCCCGAAGCCAAACTGGTTAAGAACCGAAAGCAAAAAGTCCCAATCCAGCATGTCAAAGGCCTTTCTAATGTCAAGTTTAAGCGCAATATTATTGGCATAACTTTTCTTAGATAAAACATTAACTGCATCTGAAGCAATAATCACACAATCTGCCGCCTTAATTTCAACTGCAGATGGGACGGCCGTCAAAGAGGTATTTGATGGGGAATTAACACAATAATAATAATAATAATAATAATAATAATAATAATAATAATAATAATAATAACAACGAGCAATACGCAGCGGAAATAAAATTTCCCAAACTTGTAAGAACCTATGAGGATTAACAACAAATAAAAGGAGGCTAATAAAGCAAAATAAAGACACCGAAATTTTAACGTGGAAAACTCTCGATGTGAGAGTAAAAAATCACAGGTCGTCCAGACCAAAGAAATAGCTCCACTATAATCAAATATGGGTACAAAAGAGTGTTCAAGTGATGCACAAAACAAGTGCTAACAACCAATTAAACAACAAAGCACAAAAGCTTTCAAAACAAGATGAAAAATCCCAAAAACACCTGATGCAGTACGAGCTCGATTTCTCTCGACTCAGACCTGATTTCGACGATCCGAACGGTGAAAGTGTAGCCCCGGAAGTTGCGAACACAACGGTTAACGAATCGGGAATCGACATTTTACTATAGCTGGTTTTGTAAAAACGGGAACAACTTTCTCTCAACTTTTCTCTCTTTGTTGGTTGTTCTTTCTCACAAAATTTTCTCTCTTCATAACCCTAATATAACCACTCTCCACTTATATAAGTGAGACATAATGGGCTAATAAAATTGGATTTTTCTTTACATAGGAAGGGAGCCCAAAACCCAACAAATCTCCCCCTCACAACTATGTGGAGGAAATTGTCAAACCGGCGATATCACAACATGCTTCAAATTTTCCCCTTGGTAACGCCTTGGTCATCATATCTGAACCATTATCATCCGTATGAACCTTAGCTAGTTCCAACAACTTAGCATCCAAAACATCACGTATCCAATGATACCTCACATCAATAAGTTTGAACCTATTATGAAAAGTCGGATTCTTACCAAGATGAATAGCACTTTGGTTATCAACAAATAGCACATATTTGTCTTGAACAAAACCAAGCTATTGCAAAAATTTCTTCAACCATAGCAATTCTTTGCATGCTTCGGTAATGACAATGAACTCTGCCTCTGTAGTAGACAATGCTACACACTTTTGCAATCTGGACTGCCAAGCTACAGCTCCCCCTACAAACTTAATCATGTAGCCCGAAGTAGACTTCCTAGAATCAATGTCTCCAGTCATATCTGAGTACGAGTACCCTTCTAAAGTAGGTTTATCTCCTCCAAAGCAAAGCCTTATACAAGTAGTACCACGAAGATACCAATGCTCTCTACCTGGATTTGACAAAAATCTACTGACTGTACCAACAACATGTGTTATATCTGGTCTTGTACACATCATTGCATACATCAAACTACCCATAACAGACGCATAAAGAACACGCTTCATATCAAATGTTTCATCTTCACTTGAAGGGCTTGTTGGAACAAAAATTGTTCACTAAATAAATCCCAAGAGCTTTGTGAAGTTTTGATGATAACATAGTATTAATTCACAATTGAGAACACTAATGATGTTGTGTAAGTATGCAGTTGTTATGAAGATAGGATCTGAGAAGCTCAAAATGTTATATCAGCATCTAAAGGACTCAGAGGTTATGAGTGAACCAAGAGCTGCTTAAGTCTATCAGAGGCGTGAAGACTCTTAGAAGCCAGAAGAACCTGTTAGAGGCATCTTAAGTGTACTCTCAGAAGATACACCAGAATGACAAGTTAATTTCTCTGATGGAACCATGTCTGAAGATTTCTCCTCAACGTTAAAATTCTATGTCATGACGAAGTGATTGCTGTCATATGTCATTTCAACAAGTCAAAAAGGAATATTTAGACAACCGTACAAAGGCTCCGTTTGGCCCGGCTTTTTTTAGCTTTAAATTCTCTTTTTAATCAAAAGTTGGGCCAAACACATTTTTAACAAAGCTCTTAACCATAAAAAGCAGATTTTTTCAATGTGCAAAATTGGATTAAATGAGCTTCTAGAAAAAGAGGTTAAAATCTACTTTTGAAATAAAATCCGGAGCTTTTTTTGCAATGATCCCGCTTCGAATCCCACTGAAGGCTCTTTTTATTATTTTTTTTTTCATTTTTAGGTTGTTTTCATTTAAATATTATTAGTTGTTATTATCTTGTTTTAAATTTTTTATTTTTGGTACAAATCTTTTTTAAAAAAAAATTTTACTAAACAAATTTTAGATTAAAGATAACTTTGAAGTTAAAAAAAACAATAATTACCAAACAACTTTTGCTCTGTTTTTGAAAGTTCTTATTTTCACTTTTAGTTTTCAATCAGCTTCTAAGAGCTAAAAAAGCCGGGCCAAACGAACCCAAAGTTACTCTTTCTGGACAAACAACTATCTTAAAGGAACAATAAGCACGAGCCTTTTTTTTTTTGAATAAGTTAAAATCTTCTATTTTCTCCAACGGACAAACTGATCTCCTACAACAGTCACATTCAAACGTCTCTATTTAAAGAGCCTATAAATATAAGACCACTTTGAATGGATCAAGTGTCGAACAGTCAAAAAGCTTAAACACAAATAAACACATACTACAATCAACAACAAGTGTTTGAACTACTCACAAGAACTTAAAAGAAAACATCAGCAAGACCAAAACTCAAACTACTTCAACTCCAACTTCAAAGAATTCTGTTTTGATTACATTCTTGTAAAAAAGTTGGGTCTAAGGTGAAATTACTCATCTTATTTATATAAGATTGAAAGTCTCTTGCTTGTGTGTTTGAGCATTTGTAGAAGTTGCTTGCTTGTGTGCTTGAGCAATTGTATAATCTTGTGTGATTATAGTGAACTCTCTTGGTAGTACAAAAGGACTGGAGTACTCTCAAGTTGTGAGGGGAACCAGTATAAATTTTGTGTGTTCATCTCTCTCTCTCTTAGCCTCTAACTAATCTGTGTATTTGAGGAATCCGCTGCATTTCAAACTCTGATAGATTGATTAATCTAGAAGAATTTTTAAATTATTAAAACACAATTCAACCCCCCCTTGTGTTTTTCACACCTTCAATCGGCATCAGAGCTCCGGTTCTGTTGAAATCACTTAACAGTGAAACAGAAGATCATGAAAAACACCATGTCTGGAATAACATCTTTATTCAACGAAGATCTTGTAAACCTTAACTGGTGGAAGCAAAAGATTTATGGTGAACTAGAGGAAGGAGAAAATAGTCAGAATGGAAGAACAACATCTACTCAAGTAGAGAGCACATCTAGCACAAACAATGAAGAAAGTATTATTGATGGACTGATCAACCAAGCCAAAGAAATCTATGATTCTCTATGGACAAAATAGTGAGATTAGCAAACATGATCAACAACTCAAAGTTGACCTCTTGTCTCACCAATATGAACTATTCATCATGGAAGAAGATGAAGACATTGAAACTATGTTCATAAGGTTTCAAACTCTTATAGACGAACTCAGAGCTATGAATAGAAACTATAGCAAGACTGATCTGGCGCTAAAAATTCTAAGAAGTCTTCCTTACAATTGGGAACATGTGATGACCATGATTGAGGAAACGCAAGATTTTGACAAATTGAGTCTTGAATCACTAATAAGCAATATTAGAAGCCATGAGGTGGTTCTAAAAGCAAAAAGTGAGAAAAAAAGCCAAATTTGTCAAAGAAGAAGAATCTGAATCAGATGATGAAAGCTCTGAAGATGAAAATCTTGATCAACTCCTTGAATGGATAAAGCTTAACTCTACAAAAGACTGCAGTCACAAGAACTCAAGGCAGAAAGAAGAAAAGCAAGAAGAAGAGTCAGATGATGAACATCATGATCATTACACAAGAAAAGTTCAAAGATGGACTGAGTTAAAAAAGGTTAACTTTGAAAGTCAAACCAACGACAATGTATTGACAACCTGGAAAGAAATGGAAAAATTCTCTGACACTAAATCCCAAGAAGAAGTCAGAATTGGATTAATGGCCAATGAAAATTATTCAGACTCTGAGATGAATCAAAACTAGATCCAGAGGAATTCGAGCAGGTAATCAATCACTTTTCTATAAATCAACTTCGTGGAATACTTGTTAGAGTCTTCTTTAAATTATTTAGAATTTTACAGAAGTGTAAGAAATTGGAAGAAGATTACAAATTGCTCAGTGAACAATCAAACAATTTTGAAACTTTACATAAAAAATCTTTTAAGTAAACTCAAAATTTTTGAAAAATATTCTACTACTTGCTATGAATCTTATAAAGAACATGGGTATGTTTCTCAAGAGGTTTGTAACAAGTACACTGAACAAAGTAAAGTTACTCTCAATATTCCTCACCTTTACTCAACCTTCACATCTGAAAGAGCTGAGGAAGATGTTGCATCACTAATGAACAATCATAATCTCAGAGGTTTGGGTTGAAAAGAGTCAGAATCTGAGATTGAAAGATCTAAGAATCTGAATTTCTCAGAACCATCAACTTCTAAGACTATGAAGCAAATAGAGCCTCAAACGGCTTATGATTCTAAAACAAGTCATTCAGATCAAGAGGATGTCAATGATCAAAAGTTCTGAAATCATAAACAAATCAACACCTGGAGAGAAGATCGTTTTTCTCAAAAACACTATCTCTATCCAGAGTCAAGGGCAAAACAAAAGATAAGAGTTAAAACTAACCCAAGAGGAACCATCAGAAAATGGGTACCAAAAGATAAGACTGTTTTCATTTCAGATCACCCCAAAAAAGACAATGAAATCCCTAGTTCATGGAGACATATTGTATGTAGAGGACAAATAGGTGTTATCTTCAAAGATTATGTTGATAATGGAGAATCTATATATGACATTGAAGATGAAGATGTAGAATCCTACATAAGCACGAATAATAAAGATGATGAAAATGAAGATGAATCATATGATTTTGATGTTGAAGATGAAGAAAGGAAATTGTATGTGACTGGTGCTGACAATGATACATCATGGTGGGAAGATGATTTTGAAGGAGGTCTCTACCATGATTGGTAGAGCTGCACTACACATCCACTCAGAACTACAAATATCTGAAAGCTTCATTGAAATCTTAATGGTGGCTGGTAAAGAGGTTAGAACTCAGTGAATAATCAATCAAGATGTCTCCAGTGTCCTCAAACTAAAGCAACAAGGTTCGTATGATTCAATTCCTTGCCAAAAAGAACTAAGACATGCTTTTGAAAATTGTTAGGTTTTTGTATGTTGGCTACAATTTTGCAAAAACTAACTCTAGCCAAAATGCTGGACAAGATGCTGTAGCATATGAAGTACAGCGTTACTGCTACTGTGTTGCGCAGAATTTTTATATTAAATCTTAGAAAGATTTGTTTGAGAATAAAAGATTGTGCACGTTTTAACAGACCAAGCTGCGCCTTGTTCCTTAAGTTTCTGAAGGCGGTTTATATTATTTATCTCAATAATATAATTAAATCTTTGAAGAAAATATATTTGAAGTAAATCTTTTTGAAGTCAATCTTTGAAGAATATTTGAAGTAAATCTTTGTGCTGATCATCTCAATGGTTCAGATTTATTCTGAAGCTTTTTTCTTGCGCAACAAGAACCTGCGATCTCAAGGCTATATATATGAAGACCTAAACTTTGTTTATTTTTTTCATCTAAAGCCGTGTTTACTAAAAGTGTGAGTTTTAGGGTTTTAGAGTTTCTCTTGTTTATTGTGAGCCTTTCTTGTGTCAAGTTGATGCAAGTTTAGGACTGGTTATTTGAGTTGTATTTGTGTTCTCTCCTAAGCTTTTAAGTACGGAGATTAGATTTGTGTGAACTTACTCCTAAGCTTTGAAGCACGAAGGTAGGTTTGTTATTGGTTGTTTAAGTGTCTGTTACGGTGAGTAACTTTCTGAGTACTGTTTTAATAAGAGTGAGACCGGGTCTCATATCTAGGAGTTCCTAGGTAGAGTTAGCACGGGTAGTGGCTAGGTGATAAGTTGTAAACGGGACGTTTGCTGAGAACTTAGAACTAGTACTATTATAGTGGATTCCTCCTGGATTGGTATCCCCCAGTGTAGGTCGTGATTACGCCGAACTGGATTAACAAACCTACTGTGTTATTTACTGTTCTGTTATTTACTGCTGCATTATTTGCAGTGTGATTTATTGCTACGAACATTGCTGTAGCATCTTGCGTAGCATCTGTCTACAGTTTGTCAGATTTTCAATTGGCATCAGAGCATGCACCCTAACCTGCGTGGGTGAGCTCCAGGGTAGATATCTGACGTCATGGACAGAGAAGGAGGATACGGAACCAGACCACCTCTTCTAGATGACTCCAACTACGACATTTGGAAAGCTCGAATGATAGCATTCTTGAAATCTATGGACAGCAGGACTTGGAAAGCTGTGCTTAAAGGTTGGGAACATCCCAATGTGAAGGATGCTAATGGAGCTGTTACAGATGAACTGAAACCAGAGGAGGAGTGGACTGCTGCAGAAGACTCATTAGCTCTTGGCAACTCTAAAGCCTTAAACGCCCTGTTTAATGGTGTGGACAAGAATATGTTTAGGCTAATCAAAAAGTGTGAGGTTGCCAAAGATGCTTGGGAGATACTAAAGACCACTCAAGAAGGTACTGCCAAGGTAAAAATCTCAAGACTTCAAAATCTAACCAGGAAATTTGAAAATCTTAGGATGAAAGAGGATGAAAGTGTTCACAACTTCTACATGAATGTTATGGATTTTGCTAATTCTTTTGATGATCTAGGAGAAAAATTAAGTGATGAAAAAATTGTGAGAAAAATTAAGTGATGAAAAAATTGTGAGAAAAATTCTTAGGTCTCTTACAAAGAAATTTGACATGAAAGTGATCGCAATGGAAGAAGCTCAAGACATATCAACCATGAAAGTTGATGAATTAATAGGATCTCTACAAACCTATGAATCATCTGTTAATGAAAGATTAGAAAAGAAAAACAAAAGCATTGCTTTTGTATCAAACACTGAGGATGAAGATCTTGAGAGTGATATGGAGTCAACTGACAGTGTTTCTGAAGCTATTGTCTTGCTTGGACGACAATTTAATAAGGTTCTAAAAAGGATGGACAGAAGACCCAGGCAGAATGCTAGGCATCTTGCTACTGACATGAGTCGCAACATTGGTAACTCAAGAAAAACAAAGATTGATGAAAAACCTGCTCAAAGTAAGGGGATTCAATGTCATGAGTGTGAAGGGTATGGTCACATCAGAACAGAATGTGCTACTTATCTAAAGAAACAAAAGAAAAGTCTGAATGTCACTTGGTCTGATGAGGATGAATCAGAAGAAGAAGTAGAATCTAAAGTTGAGAAACATGTTACAGTCCTAACAGGAATTGTAACATCTGATACAGAATCATGTGATGAAGAAGTCTCTTATGATGAACTAGCAGAAACATACAGAGACCTATGCTTAGTTTCTGAAGAAAAATGCAAAGAACTTGAAAAGCAAAAGAAACTCAACTCACAACTTCAGGGTGAAAAAATTAGCCTTCTGTCAAAGATTGATGATCTCCAGAAAAAGGTAAACAACTTAACCTCTGACCTTGATGCAGCTAATGAAGAGATAGATAAGTTGGAAGTTGATATTGAAAGACTGAGAAAATATTCTGAAATGTTGAACAAAACTGGTGCTGACAAATTAGATGAAATCCTAGAAAATAATGTGAGAAGACCTAAGTTCACTGGTATTAGTTATGAGAATGTCAATAAACACAGAAGCTACAATCCTGAACTTATGTACACTCAACCAAAAGAATCACCTATGAGCAGAAAGATGTTACAGCATTCTAAGCAGCATCATGGAGTCAGGTATAAGACAAAGCCTCATCCCTGGGTATGTCACTATTGTGGTAGAAAAGGACACATAAGACCCTTCTGTTATAAGTTATATGGGTACCCTAACAGGAAGCCTCGTCAATTTGTCACTCCAAAAGAGTGGAAACCTAAAAATGAGGATGTAAGCTCAATTCCCAAAATTGATGAAACCTTGAATAAAGATCAAGTTGCAGGCCTAATAGCTCACACATCATTTAGAGCCTCTTCAAGAGAAGACTGATATTTCGACAATGGGTGTTCTAGGCATATAACTGGTATTGATAAATTTCTCGTAGACATGAAAACCTACTCAACTAGCTTTGTGACATTTGGAGATGGAGCTAAAGGAGAAATTGTTGGTATAGGAAAGCTGATTAATAATAACCTTCCCAAACTTGACAATGTCTTACTTGTTAAGGGATTAACTGCAAATTTAATAAGTATCAGTCAATTATGTGATCAAGGTTTGAAGGTAAACTTTACTAAAACTGAATGTTTAGTTACAGATGATAAGGGTGAACTTCTGATGAAGGGTGTAAGATCTAAAGACAATTGCTATCTATGGGTTCCTCAAGAAGATACAAGCCTATCAACATGTTTAATAGCCAAGGAGGATGAGGTAAAACTTTGGCACCAAAGGTTAGGACATCTGAACCTGAAAAGCATGAAGAAAGCAATATCTGAAGAAACCATTAGAGGTTTGCCAAAACTCAAAATTGAAGAAGGGCATATTTGTGGTAAGTGTCAAATTGGAAAACAAACCAAAACGCCACACCAGAAGCTACAACATCTGACCACAACAAGAGTCCTTGATCTTCTTCACATGGATTTAATAGGACCTATGCAAGTTCTCAGCTTGGGGGGTAAAAGGTATGCCTATGTAGTTGTTGATGATTTTTCCAGATACACTTGGATAAACTTTATCAAAGAAAAATCATATACATTTGATGTTTTTAAAGACTTATGTGTACAACTTCAAAGGGAAAAGAATGAAGTGATCTTGAGAATAAGAAGCGAACATGGAAAAGAATTTCAAAATTCTAGGTTCTCTGAGATCTGTGCATCTGAAGGAATCAAGCATGAGTTCTCATCTCCTATGATACCTCAACAAAATGGAGTGGTTGAGAGGAAAAATAGAACTCTACAAGAATCAGCTAGAGCAATGTTACATGCTAAGAAACTTCCATATTCCTTTTGGGCTGAAGCTATGAATACAACTTGCTATATTCATAATAAAGTAACTTTAAGACCAGGAACTACTACTACCTTGTATGAATTGTGGAAAAACAAAAAACCTACTGTTAAGTATTTTCATGTTTTTGGGAGCAAATGTCATATATTAGCAGATAGAGAACAGAGAAGGAAGTTGGATCCTAAAAGTGATGAAGGAATTTTTCTGGGATACTCTTCAAACAGTAGAGCTTACAGGGTATACAACTCCAGGACTAAGGTCATAATGGAATCAAGTAATGTGGTAGTAGATGATTCAGCAGAAGAAAGATCGACAAATGTGTCAGATGATGCTATAGCATCTGACATACAGTTTGATGAACCTGATATAGTAGAAGAAGTTGAAAACAATATAGAAAGCTCTAAGCCTGATCCTACCAGTATTGATCCTACCAATGATCCACCAAAGAAAGGTCCTTCCATCAGAGTTCAGAAAAACCATCCTCAGGAACTCATCATTGGTGATCCAGGTCAAGGAATTACTACTAGAAGAATGAATGATGTTGTCCAATTTGAAAAATTGCAAAGCAAACTTGGCGTTTGCTTATTTGAAGAGACGTAGCAATTACTGTGCATAATACGTGCAACCAAATTTCCCTCTATCCTCTATATGGTGCACGTAAATCAAGGGAAAACTATTGTAACTTCCTATAACCAACTTACTCACACACCGTCAATCTCTCATCTTCTTCATTCTCTCTCCCATGTTTCCAAATCTTTGTCTCCCACTACACATTCTAACAGTGTAGCTTCAGGTTTGGCTAAACTTATATATGTTATAGGGACTAGATCAAAATTTGACTATGGAACTTATATTTTTGATGAAACTGTTATGCATGGCAAATCACATGCTGTGAAAATGCCAATTGCCTTTCCTACTCTGATCTATGATATTATCTTGAATCAACACCCTGGTATCTGTAATGAGGCTGATGTGCCCAAAAGAATGGAATCTGACTTGTCATTGGATTATAGATTGTTTGAAGGGACACATGTTGCAGATATTGTTTCACCTGTTGCTGCACATAATGCTAGGCAGCCAACAAATATTCTGACAAGGGATCAAATAATTGTTTATCTCAAGGAGGTTAGTAGGATTTTGGGTGAGAAGAAGGGTATGGTGGATCTTGTTGTCCACACTTTAGAGTTTGAGAAAACAGCAGCTGCATGTGCTGGAATAGAAGGCACTTCAAGTGTTATTCCTCATGTTACTGAAGATGATACAGATGATGTAGGTGGTGATACTAGGGCGGGGGAAGAGCATTATGATGTCAGTCCTCTTGTCTGTTCTGCTTGATATTTTGGATGTTATTGTGTGGCCTATGCCCTGTTTCTGATTGCACCTGCATGTGCATATGGTCTGTAATATGAACTATATGTCTCCTTTGCTCTGGTACTCTATGGTTCTTATGTTCTGGTACTTTTTGGACTATGTTCTTGTTAATTGTTGCACCTGCGTGTGCTCTTTGGTCGTTATCTGCACTCTATGGTTGTTCTTTGTTCTGGTACTGCTTGTTGCTCCTATGATACTCTTTGACAAATTTATGCCTAAAAAGGGGGAGTAATATATTTCTGATTTTCTGAAGGTTTTCTGGTGTTCTGTGCATGATGTGACAACAAATGCTATAGCATCTGGTATAGCATGTTCTGTCTGTTAATGATATGCAGGTTTGAGGGGGAGTAATCTCATCCCCATGCATGTACTAAGGGGGAGTAGAATTTATTTTTCTACTGTTGATGAATGTTCAGATTCCATGCATGCATGTATGACTCTATGACTTTATAGGAATTTATTTTTCCTAATATGTGTGGAATTTATTTTTCCACAGCATGAAATGAAGGAGTCTTATTTTTTGAATCCACTATTATGAGAGTTTATTTCTCTCTTGTTGTACTTCATGAGGTTAGATGTGTTTGATCCGCTGTTGCATGCCTCTGATGTTATTGTCTACTTTCTTCCCTAGTTGTGTGTTTATGTTGACTCGAAGGAAAGTATGATCTGCATCTCTCCACAAATTGGTCTAAAGTTGTTTTAGCCAAAATTTGCCAAAGGGGGAGATTGTTAGGTTTTTGTATGTTGGCTACAATTTTGCAAAAACTAACCATAGCCAAAATGCTGGACAAGATGCTGTAGCATATGAAGTACAGCGTTACTGCTACTGTGTTGCGCAGAATTTTTATATTAAATCTTAGAAAGATTTGTTTGAGAATAAAAGATTGCGCACGTTTTAACAGACCAAGCTGCGCCTTGTTCCTTAAGTTTCTGAAGGCGGTTTATATTATTTATCTCAATAATATAATTAAATCTTTGAAGAAAATATATTTGAAGTAAATCTTTGAAGAATATTTGAAGTAAATCTTTGTGCTGATCATCTTAATGGTTCAGATTTATTCTGAAGCTTTTTTCTTGCGCAACAAGAACCTGCGATCTCAAGGCTATATATATGAAGACCTAAACTTTGTTTATTTTTTTCATCTAAAGCCGTGTTTACTAAAAGTGTGAGTTTTAGGGTTTTAGAGTTTCTCTTGTTTATTGTGAGCCTTTCTTGTGTCAAGTTGATGCAAGTTTAGGACTGGTTATTTGAGTTGTATTTGTGTTCTCTCCTAAGCTTTTAAGTACGGAGATTAGATTTGTGTGAACTTACTCCTAAGCTTTGAAGCACGAAGGTAGGTTTGTTATTGGTTGTTTAAGTGTCTGTTACGGTGAGTAACTTTCTGAGTACTGTTTTAATAAGAGTGAGACCGGGTCTCATATCTAGGAGTTCCTAGGTAGAGTTAGCACGGGTAGTGGCTAGGTGATAAGTTGTAAACGGGACGTTTGCTGAGAACTTAGAACTAGTACTATTATAGTGAATTCCTCCTGGATTGGTATCCCCAAAGTAGGTCGTGATTACGCCGAACTGGGTTAACAAACATACTATGTTATTTACTGCTGCATTATTTACAGTGTGATTTATTGCTACGAACATTGATGTAGCATCTTGCGTAGCATCTGTCTACGGTGTGTCAGATTTTCAAAAATAATGTAGTAAGCAGCAACTTATTCGATGTTGTAGCCACTTCTTAAATTCATCAAATAAAACTCAGCGTCTGAAAGGTATCAGAAGCAGTTGTCTAAGAGCCTCTTAAGACAAGTGTGCCTCTGAGAAAATTAGACTCTGAGACTTTTTATATTCTAGCTATCAGTGGCTCTGAAACGAAAGCAGAAACGTTTCAGTAAACTTTTTGTTTGACAGTTGTCCGCTTGCGTGTTAGTTACTAAACTTATCATTCACCACGTGTCTTAGATCTAATGGGATGAAAGTGCAGTTTATGAAGAAATTAAATGAAAGACCAAACGTTTATATTATTTCCCTCTCTTTTCTGAAAAACCTTTTGTGTTAAGCTTTGTATAAATAGTCACTTCACACACGATCACACACTTTTCACTTTCACTGCCCACACTTTACTCTTTTCATCTCCCAAAAAAAATCATCCCTTTCCTAGTTAGCATTTCCGGTATCTAAACCCCAAACTCATCAAATGGCATCATCTTCATCAACTCAAAGGAAGAAGATATCTTCAATAGTTGTTTGCGAAAGGATTCCTAGGGTCTTTCAGAATACCATTCAATTTAGTGAAATAGTTCAGACTCCAAAGAGTTGGTTTCTTTGTACTTTGCTTCACTTGACTTGTTCCTTCCTTATAGAATTCCTTTGAAACCCTTACCAGTAGGGTAATCCAACACAAGTCGCACTTCATATTGCAGTTGCAAAATTGCATGTAGGGACTAAGGTCATCAAAGCACAATAGATACCATCCAAGCTTTAAAGTATGAATAAAATTTCATATTAGGCAACAACTAGCTTTTCACATTAAGGCATCATCCAACATTTTTGGGCTATCAAAACAATCCCTACAAAAATCATGGAACAAATAGTATATTCATCTTATTGTCGAAATAGTGGCCTCATGTATATCACACCACCCTTCACAGATAATGAAAAATTATTTCATTGCAGTGTCAGTTTCAAAATTAGGTTCATGAAAGGACAATAGATATCATCCATTAAATCATATGATTACAATTTCGTATGCAATTTGCATTGAAGGCCATTATCCAACTTTTGCATTATGAATAAATAGTTCAAAATGCAAATATGTTGGAATAAAAATTCCAAAAATGTGCAAAACTTCATTTTCATAACAAACAAAAAAATTGTCTTTCAAAATATATAGGGTCTTGGGACACAACATGTTTGCTACATTATGGTTTTTTTATGCAGAAGATTGAATGTTCTTCAATTATTCAGAATGAAAAAATCAGTATCACAACATGTATCAACCGTAAACAAATATGTTAGAATAAAAATCCCAAAATTACTAAAAAAATTGACTTTCAAAACATTGATGTCAAATAGGGTTTCGGGACAGAGCACACATTAGCTCAATTAAGGTTTTTTTTTTTTCAAGTAGAAGATTGAATGTTCTTGAATATTCAAGAATGAGAAAAATGGGTAAAAGATTCTAACTTTTTTTAAGCAGAAGATTGAATATTGTGGAATCAAAAACTGACAGATAAATTTTCCACCATATAATGCTTTCCAAAAACAACCTTCCTTTGTGATCCCACTGAGAATTTGATATTTAGATAAATTTTCCACCATATAATGCTTTCCAAAAACAACCTTCCTTTGTGATCCCACTGAGAATTTGATACTTCCTAAATACAACCAAGACCCGATTGGAAAAGTTAGCACTGAGTAATTAACATATTTACAAGTAGATATTTACCGTTCGATTCCCATGCTATATGTGTAAGTAGTAATTAATGGTAGCTAGCATTACCATTAGACCAAAAGGAAAGAGCTGAATTCCACTAATGCCAAGGTTAGCAGCAGTAAGCTGAAGGTTACCACGGTGACTGGGTGACTAGCAACGGCGGACATAAAGTTGTTTATTAAGTAAACGAGGATAGCCTGTCCAGTGAGAGGGAAGCGAACGATGAGTTCATGTACATCACTGCATTTAAATTTTAGAATTTGATTCTCTGCATTCACGTTTACAAGTAGATATTTACAGTTCAATTTCATGCTTTATAACTCTGTCGTATGAGGTAAGAGCTAGCACTCGTATTATTCAACAATACACCATAATTCTATTCTCTGTCCTATATAACAAACCCCACTCCCTCTCCTTCTCGTAACTAACTTTCCCCCTATCAAATTTTCGTCTTTGAATGACTCTACTCGGACCTTGGACAGTTGGGTCTGCACACTCCACCTTGCATTTGCAAAGTCATTTCATATTTTACATTGAAAGCACAATAGATACCATTCATATTAAACAGTTTGTTTAATGAAGCCTCGAATACGCATATTTTAGTTAGTATTATAGCGATACGAGCTTATTTATGCATAAAATGTTTGTATATTGAAAGACACAAAATCTGAAGGTTTATGTTTTGAAATTCTAAGCCATCTTGCATCATCACCTATGGTTTTGTTAACTAACTATCCATATACTTCTATGACGATCTAAACAGCTTGTCATTCTTGAAATGATTCATTTTTAGTCTTATCAGAGCATAAATCAATTAAAGTATGAGATGTTAATCCTTACAAACCCCTTTCAAAATCCAAAATCAACCTTGTATCATGTAATTAGTCAATTTACAAACAAGCATTCAAAACAAACTATATAAAAGAGACTCATCATACAGCAACCACCATAATCATATTTATTTATGCACATATATCAATTGTTTGTGGTTACTTAAAAGGCATAACAAATCTTTGATGCACAAAACCAAAGCATGTAATATCAATCATGTTCATCATTCATACATACCTTTTACTCATGAATTCACCTGTTGGCCATGATACTTGAATTCTGTCCTTTCAAATAGAGAATCAAGTCACACACAATCCTCATTATGCAGAGAAAGGGAACGGAAACTAAATTGTTAGAAGATAGATTGTTAGAGTTATCTTTCCCATTCTTCACTAGGTCTCATCTCATTCTACTTTTATAATGTACCAGTTGGTCCTACAAGGACACATAATGTACCTACAAGAAACCTGATAAGTAAGCTAATCTAACACAAGCATACTCCACTTTGGACATGCAAAATCACTTCATGTTGTAGTTGCAAAATTGCACTTAGGGAATAAGGTCATCAAAGCACAATAGATACCATGCATGGCTTTTTGTCTTTAAGGCAACAACTAGTTTTCACCTTAGGCGTCATCCAATATATTTGGGTCATCAAGACACTCGGGGCCAGTTGTTATAAATTTAAAATAGAAGTTATTTTGACGTAAATCATACGAACCTCCATCATCATAAGAAAGGATAAAACTGTCTTTCAAAATATTGGTGTCAAAGAGGGTCTTAGGGTCATAGCGTCTCTACTCAATTAAGGTTTCAAGTCAGAATTGTGCTAAATAATTGAACCATGTCTGAGCATAAAGCCAAGACAAGCAACTATAATGAAAAAGCTTAGAGAGTTCTCATAAAGCTACGATCATATGGCTATTTATTTAAATTATTAGAGAATATTAAGCAACATAGCATATAAATTTGCAGAATTGTTTTACTTAGAATGGAGACAACTTCATATTGAAGTTACAAAATCACTTCGTATTGCAGTTTCAAAATTGCATTTAGGCATGATGCAATGCAATAGATACCATCCATGCCTTATATTATGAAAAAAAAAATCATATTAAAATTGCATTTTAGGCAATAACTAACATTCACATCAAGGCGTCATCCAACATATTTGGGTCATCAAGACAATCCCTAACAAAAATCACAGAATAAAAAGTATATCCATGTTTGACGAATTAGGAGTTAGTGGGATCATCCCTTATATCATGAATACAATTTCATATGAAAATTGCATTGAAGACCATCATCCATCCCTTAAAAAATTTAACAAACAGAGTATATCCATTGTTTCCAACAGTTAGATTTGGCGTTGCTAGGGGTTACTAGGGCCATATACACTACCCCTTTTTTCAGATAATGAATAAACATACCATCTCACAATGATTCAGTCTTATAGGGTTTGTATATTGTGTTAAATTTTGATTTACAAAATTGAAGGTCCGCTTTTTTTCAAGCAGAACGTTGAAAGATCTTGAATAATCAAGAATGAGAAAATCAGCAGCCCATCATTGTTCCACCCAATAGGTATCGATTATAAACCATACGAGGCAAATACGATGGAATGAAAATTCCAAAAATGTGGACTCAGGACAAAGCATGTGTTTGCTCAGTTAAGGTTCTGTTAATCTTTCAAAAAATTGGTACCAGACAGGGTCTTGGGATTGCCTACATGATCAAGTGATTCAGTTCATCAATTGCAATTCTTGTACCGCACTTATAAGATATCACATGTACTCAATTTCTAAATCAAAGACTTGCATTTATAATTATCAACAAAAATCTAGTGCTATCTTATTCTAATACCAGCACTCACCAAATTTTATCGAATTTTCATAAAAGGTCTGCAGACAAAATATGGACCAATACAACCTCATTATGGTTTCCTTCGTTGATCACAATGCAAGCATCCAAAGAATTGGTCTGCATAATGCAATATATACCAGATAGATACTATTAGAAATAGTTCAGACTCCAAATAGTTCATTCGTTACAGAATTCCTTTGAAACCCTTACCAGTAGGGTAATCCAACACAAGTCACAATCCATTTTGCATTTGCAAAATTACATTTAGGGACTAAGGTCATCAAAGCACAATAGATACCATCCAATCCCTTAAATTATGAATAAAAATTCATATTAAAATTGCATTTTAGGCAACAACAACTAGCTTTCGCATTAAGGCATCATCCAACATTTTTGGGCTATCAAGACAATCCCTAACAGAAATCATGGAACAAAGAGTATATTCATCTTATTGTCAATAGGGAGCTCAGCGACTGTTTCACAATTAGGGTCATAAAAATATTTCATCTCAGCGACAGTTTCACAATTAGGGTCATAAAAATATTTCATCTCAGCGACAGTTTCTCAAGCAGAAGAATGAATGTTCTAGAATGAGAAAAAGGGTTCTTTTTTTCTCAAGCAATAGATTGACTATTCTTGAATAATAAAAAATGAAAATTTTATCCCATCATGTTAACATATTGGAATGAAAGAAATCACCGTAGCAAACGAAAAGGTTAATCTTTCAAAATATGGACCGATACCAATGCACGCATCCAAAGAGTTGGTCTGCATAATGCAATATATACCAGATAGATACTATTAGAAATAGTTCAAACTCCAAAGAGTTGGTTTCTTTCTATTTTGCTTCATGGACTTGTTCCTTCCTTATAGAATTCCTTTGAAACCCTTACCCGTAGGGTAATCCAACACAATAGATACCATCCAAGCCTTAAATTATGAATAAAATTTCATATTAAAATTGCATTTTAGGCAACAACTAGATTTCGCATTAAGGCGTCATCCAACATTTTTGGGCTATCAATACAAAAATCATGGAACAAAGAGTATATTCATCTCATTGTCGAAATAGGGAGCTCAGCAACAGTTTCACAATTAGGGTCATAAAAATATTTCATCTTAGCAACAGTTTCACAATTAGGGTCATACACAAATTTCATCTCAGCGACAATACATACCATCCCCTTAAATCGTACAATTACAATGTCATAAATTGCATTGAAGGCCATCATCCAGCGAATATGTTGGAATAAAAATTCCAACAATTGTCTTTCAAAATATATAGGGTCTTGGAACACAACATGTTTACTCAATTATGGGTTTTTTTTTTTTCATGCAGGAGATTGAATGTTCTTCAATTATCAAGAATGGAAAAAAAAGCAGTATCACAACATGTCTCTAAAAAATTGACTTTCAAAACATTGATGCCAATTAGGGTCTCGGACATAGCACACATTTTCTCAATTAGGGTTTTTTTTTTTTAATTTCTCAAGCAGAGGATTGAATGTTCTTGAATATTCAAGAATAAGAAAAATGGGTAAAAGATTCTACCTGTCTTTCTCAAGCAGAAGATTGAATGTTCTTGAATATTCAAGAATGAGAAAAATGGGTAACAGATTCTACCTGTTTTTCTCAAGCAGAAAATTGAACGTTCTTGAATGTTCAAGAATGAGAAAAATGGGTCAAAGGTTCTACCTTTTTTTCTCAAGCAGAAGATTGAATGTTGGGAAATAACACCTTTTCTCAATTAGGGTTAAAGCAGAAGATTGAATGAATAATGAAGAATCGGAAAAATAGGAAAACGGAATGAAATTAAAAAATTACCGTGAAAACTGAGAAAGAGTTAATCTTTGAGTTTGTTGATGAAAACTACGATGTTGCAGAAGATTGAAGGACACAATACGCTTGTTTCATTGTTTTCTTGAAGAAAAAGGAACCAGAGGGACAAGCCACTGAAGGCAGCACATTGCGTAAACTCTGCGTCACATAGATAGAGTGAATTGAAGACGAGTGATGTATGTGTTTAACTGTTTTATCGTCTATCTTATGGGCTTTTATAATTTATTGGATTAAGATATTTGGCCCAACACCGAGTTAATAATGTCTTACCTATTTCTATTTTGATAAATAAATAAAATTAAAAAATATTATAGATTAAAAAAATTACTTTATATTTCTAAAAAATATTTTTGTGTGCAGTCAAAAAAAAAAAAGATTTTTGTGCGAATTTAGTTAAAACTAGTAGAAGCTATTTTATTTTTTTTATAATAAAAATTTTAGGGTGAGGAAATGATGTCTCAGTCTAAGGCAGGAAAGTCCTTAAGGCTCAAAGAGCACTTACAAAAGTAATTATATTTACCTCACTCCAAAGACATCACCGGGTCTCGAACCCCGAGACTTCTCGGATTCAAGACTTGTCTTTTTACCACTAGATCAAACCTCTGGTGGTTAAAGTTATTTCAAACTTATTACCATTTTTATAAATGATTTCATAAAAAATAATTGAGTCAACAAAAATTGATACTATAATTGACCCCGGAAGCAGAATAAATTGGTGGTGAAAGTAAAATATTAAAAATAAAATAAATACATTGATTTTTGTCTCAATTATCTCTTATAAAAAAAAATAGTTTATTTATATATTATATAAAGTTAGAATGACTTATTTGTGGAAGCCATGATCAGATCCATTCTTTGACTTTGTTCCCTTCTCCCATGATATGAAGGAGAGCAACAACAAACAAATGAATAGAAATTTAAATTACTAATCTAGCATTTAATAAATTTAAAATGTACCGTAACATAATGTTTATTTGGCATGTGATTCAGTTTAATTAGTGTCATCTGGGGGCGTCTCCCATTATTTTGAGACTCTGATGGAATAATAAAAAGACAAAACTTATATGCATTTTTTTAGATGTATTTTTTGCTATTTCTCTCACAAAAAGGTAGCTTTGCATTTTGTTTTAATTTAAAACAATAAAAGAAAATTATTTTAAATTAAAATAAATACCTCAAAGTATCTAGTACAGTAAGAACTGTATTTATGGAACTGTATATAAGTTTGTTCCTAATAAAAATACGCCTTAACAAAAAAACATAAAAAAGAGTGAAGATCTATTTTGATCCCTCACAAAAATTATAGAATCCAAATTAGTCCCAGACAAAAAAGACGACCCTATTTAATCCCTAACAAAATTAAACACGGTCATGTTAGTCATTCGTTATTATTTTTCTTAATCTGGTATTTTTTTCCTACTTTTGAACCGTGATTGGACTGTCATGTGTATTATTTATGCGACATATATTATTTACAAACATAAGGGACATTTAGGTCCCTATATTATTTTATTTTGGGACAATTTGATCCCCATAATTAAAAAAAAATGAAAATTAGACAATCACTACAAGAAAATACAGGATTAGCTACGACAGATTTTGTAGCTCATTCGTAGCTAATCTCTAGCAAAACTGAGTTTGCTACGGATTTGTTGTGAATTAGCTGCCGTATAGGCCGTAGCATGGTTTGGGCGGCAAATTGTCTATCAAAAAATTTCCTAGCTAATTTGCAACTAATATAAAGAAAATCCTAGCTAGTTCCCAACTGATAGCTAGTTAAATAATGTTCAAAAGTTTATGTTTCCCAACTAAATCGCTAGGGCATTGCCACAATAAATCTCTAGCTAACATTCGCATCGATTTCACGGCTATTTCCAATTTTTTTTTGTATTTTTATAATTATAAAAAGCCTTTCTGATAAAAATTTAGTAGGCTACCTAATTATATATTTTGCTATAATAATGAGAATAATCGACCAAATAATAATAATAATAATAACAATAACAACAAATGCTAGACTAAAGGTCGTCAAAATTAAAATATAACAAAAAAAACATAGTAATGGAAATCAAACAAGATGGAAAATTAAAATATAACAAAAAATACATATTGAAGGTGTGAAAAACACAAGAAGAGTGGGGGGGGTCGAATTGTGTTTTTAGAAGTTAAAACTTTTTCTAGCTTTGCAAGAGTAAATGCAGCGGATAAGAGAAAGTTAGATAAACACAATGCACAAATAGAGAGAGAGAGAGAGAGAGAGAGAGAGAGAGAGAGAGAGAGAGAGAGAGAGAGAGAGAGAGAGAGAGAGAGAGAGAGAGAGAGAGAGAGAGAGAGAGAGAGAGAGAGAGAGAGAGAGAGAGAGAGAGAGAGAGAGAGAGAGAGAGAGAGAGAGAAAGAGAGAGAGAGAGAGAGAAGAGAGAGAGAGAGAGAAGAGAGAGAGAGAGAGAGAGAGAGAGAGAGAGAGAGAGAGAGAGAGAGAGCTAGATAAACACAATGCACAATAGAGAGAGAGAGAGAGAGAGAGAAGAGAGAGAGAGAGAGAGAGAGAGAGAGAGAGAGAGAGAGCGGATAAGAGAAAGCTAAATAAACACAATGCACAAATAAAGAGAGAGAGAGAGAAGAGAGTGCACACAAAGATTTATACTGGTTCCTCCCACAAATCGAGAGTAGTCCAGTCCCCTTGCACTTCCAAGGGATTACACTATAATCACACAAGATTATACAATTGCTCCAGAACACACAACAGGAGACTTCACACTGCTCAAGTCACACAAGACAAGAGACTTCAAACTAACTTAATACAAATTAAGTAGTGACTGAAATTTCTAAGCTAGACTCACTAACACTTAGACTTAATCCTAAGTGAATACAAAAAGAATATCAAAAGATATTGTTGCTTAGAGTTACAAAGAAAGAACAGTTCCGTGGCTTGAAATTCAAAATTGCTCTCAATGTTAGAATGTTCAATGTTTCAGTAGTTCAGTTGTCCAGTCTTCTCTCAAGAGATATGTCTTCTATTTATACTTCAATAGATTGAGACGTTGAGATAAGACCATTGTTAGTACACTTTGCTTTTGCTGATATGAAATTGATCGTGGCTTCCAAATGAAGTAACGTCTTTAGAGTACCGTCTTTGTTTGGTTAACAAGTTTAGAGTACCGTCATCAATCACTCTCCCAACAAAATTTGTGCTCTTCTTGTATTTAACTATCTTTCATCACTCAGATGTGATTAAAGATTTTTAAATAGGGGCAGCTGTCATACCCCAAATTTTGCCCACTTACATAATCATATGGTTTACTGCCGCATTTTCTTTCGAATATGTGAATTAGCTCAATTGGTATTGGAAAGAGTGTTTAGGGGTTTACTAGTGCGAGGTCTTGAGTTCGAATCCTATTGTCGTCTTTTTATAACTATTTCATTTAGTTTAAGTTTTATTGTTAGTAACTTTTATTAAAAAATCAAAAATATATTTTAGTCAATTTATTTTTATGTTTTTCTTTTATTACTATTAATTTTATTATTATTGTCATTATAATTGTTATTATTAGTAGTATCATTGTTACTATTGTTATTATTATTATTGTCATCAAAAGTCAAAAGAATAAAGAGGGAAGAAAAGAAAGACACGATCAAAACCAATTAAGCAACAAATCAATTCTTCAATCAATTCCTAATCATCATTATTATCATCATCAAAGCATTCCAACTTCAGAACAATGACAATTCAATGCCTAAACCTAAATCCTAATGGTATAAAAACCTGAGCATTTCATGACAGAGGAGGGGGGATTGAAAACAAAACCAAAAAAAAGAATAACAACACTGTTGTTATAGCTCTGCTGCGCCTCTTCCAAACCACCATTATCATCATCATCAGGTTACCATAGCCACAAAAAGACCACCATCATTTTCTATAAATCACTATATCAACAACCAAAATCCAAGCCATGTAACCTTCACTCTTATTTTTTTCAAATTTCCATTCAATCAAACTGTAGATACACCAACATCACAAAATCAAACCACCAATTTCTAACCCAAACAAACAATAAAACACAAGCAAGAGAGAAGAAAGAAGCAACACAGAGACAGAACAAAAAGAAGAAGGAACGAAATTCCGGCGACCACTGCCGACTCCGCCGAATCCGTTTCGTTGCCGCCACTTCTGACAGAATCTCAACCTCACCATAAAGCACTGTCGTCCATCCCTCCTCACGCCGCCGTTTCCCTTCCAATCGGAGCCACCGCAAAACTTCCTCTCTCTCGGTCGACCATCTCCTCTCACCATGGTTTGCGCTTCGGCTCTCTCGCGTATTGTTTTTTTCATTCTGTGCGTTCTGTTTGCTTTTTGGGATATACAAGTCTAGTTTTCTTGTTTTGTTTATTTCTTTACTTATTTATTTATTTGTTTATTTGTTTATTTTTTTTATGGTGTTTATTTTAATTAGTGTATTGGATCATAGGGTTGTTTTGTGTTTATTTTAGTGTATTGGATCATAGGGTTGTTTGGTGTTTACTATAATATGTTTTTAGGACCATCTTGACGTACATATTTGGGTCTTTGAGTTTTTTTTTCCTTAAGTATAAAGTTGTAACAATTTTATTGTTTTAAAGTTTATTTTCTCAAATAGGTTGGATAAAGCTTTTTTTTTTTTTTGAAAATAATGAAAAGTAGCAAAAACACAAAAAATATCAATAAATAAAAGTGGATTAAAAAGAGACCGGCGGATGTACATCCGCTCATTTCTCAAATAATCGACGTTGGGTGTACACCTTACCGACCGATTATTTGTCTTCCATAAAAAACACCAATTCTAATCCTTTCTGTTAAAGCACTTGAACATCAAATATTTTTATTTTTTAATAATAAATGTGGACTAAAAAGAGGTTGGTGAATGTACATTCGTTGGTCTCTCGAACAATCGGGGGCTTAGCGTCACGCTTTGTCGACAGGTTGTTCGTCTTCCACTCAAATATATTTTAATAAAAATCTTGGATTAAAGAAGAGATTGGCGAATGTACATTCGTTGATCTCTCGAACAATCGGGGGGCTTAGCGTCACGCTTTGTTGACAGGTTGTTCGTCTTCCACTCAAATATATTTTAATAAAAATCTTGGATTAAAGAGGAGATTGGCGAATGTACATTCGTTGGTCTCTCGAACAATCGGGGGCTTAGCGTCACGCTTTGTCGACAGGTTGTTTGTTTTCCACATCTAAAAATAACTCCAACGCATCAAATATTTTTAGCACAGTCAAAACATAGAAACAAAAATCTTTTCATAAGTAAAATCAACCAACACACAAACATTTTCTACTCAGAACTGCGTGTAGCTTTAATTTCTCATTGCACCCGGGAATACGTAGGAGCGAGATTCATACATCTCGTCAAGCACACTAATAAAAAACTAACTTTTTCCCCCTTGACATATAATAAATAATTAAAAGCATGCAAGTATATTAAACATTTTTTTAACCCTAAAATTAACAAGGAGGTTCCCGTTGAGTACAACGGATGTGAGGGGTGCTAATACCTTCCCCTCCCATAACCGACTCCCGAACCTGGAAATGGTTGCGATGACCCTCTTTCCATTGCTTTCAAGGTTTTATCGATATTTTCCTTTTCCTCCGGGAATAAATAAAGTTCGGTGGCGACTTTACTGTCTAGCGAGCACTTTCCGCTCGCGCATTTTTCCACCCGCTTCAATTTTTCACAAAAATCTTCAAAAAGTTCATTTTCAAATTCACCACCATGATCACTTCTAACTTTTAAAATATGCAAGTCTTTTTCTTTTTGTATCTGAGTGCAGAAACTGCTAAACACACCATATACATCATCCTTATTTCTAAGAAATTTAACCCAAGTCCATCTACTGTAATCATCAACAATAACTAATCCATATTTCTTTCCATTGATAGAGGCTGTGCTAACAGGACCAAATAAATCAATGTGAAGCAATTCTAAAGGTTTAGAGGTAGGGACAACATGTTTTGGTTTAAAAGATGTTTTCACAATCTTTCCTTTTTGGCAAGAACCACATAATACATTTGAGTGATAGTTTAGCTTAGCCAAGCCTCTGACAAGATCAAGTTTGCTAAGCTTAGAGATTAACCTCCAGTTAGCATGACCTAATCTCTTATGCCATACCCACTTCTCTTTACTCAGAGTTAATAAACATTTAACATCCTGTTCTGCCAAATCAGATAGATTGATTTTATAAACATTGCCTATCCTCTTTCCTTTGAATACTATGGATTGGTCAGATCTTTGACTACAATACATGAATCCTTATTAAAAGTTACCACAAACTCATTGTCACAAAATTGACTTATACTAAAGAGGTTGTGTTTAAGTTCATCTACATACCAGACATTTTTAGTTAAAAGGGAAGAATTACCTACATTACCCGTACCTTTGATTTTCCCTTTTTGACTACCTCCAAATCCCACTGTTCCACCATCTTCAAGGTTTAGAGATGTGAACATCTTCTTATTACCAGTCATGTGCCTTGAACATCCACTATCCATATACCATGATTGATTACCATTTTCTTTTAGACTGGATAGCTGTAGAATAAACAAGGTCAATCATGGTAATAATACTCTCCACACTCATTGTGGAGCTCTCTCCAGTACTCATTTGTTTTCTTCAAGTTAGCAGTTTTGGAAGTAAAGTAATGTTTAGGAACATAGGCTTTTCTTCCATTGCTGATCACAAGCTTCCATTCATCTGATGTGAAATAATTTTTCCTACAAGGAAGATCTGAATGGTAGACAATTTTGCACTTTGGTACCCATTGTTTTTTGGGTCCAGGTGGGTTAGTTCTATAATCCTTGGTTCTATCTTGTACCTTTGAAAAGCTTTTTGACTAGTATAGATTTTTCTTTGAAAGTTTGGTCTTTGAAAAATAGTTTTCTTAGTCCATTGTTTCTGAATCCTAGGCTTTGATTTATAATCATTATAAGACTTAGAGTGCTCTTCTAATCTAGGATTAGTTTTGCACACTAGAGTTTTATTTTGATTATTAATCACCAGCTTAGTTTGTTTCAGACTCTGATTGATTGAGCTTCTGAGTCCCAAAGTCTCTAGAGTCTTAGACTTGATAGTCTTAGATTCTAAATCCTTAGGTTCTGAGTCACTCACCTTGAGGTTCTGAGAGACAACATCTGAATTGACTTCAGAGTTTTTTTGCAGATCCCAAAGGTTCCTTCAGAATCTGATACAACCACAGTTTTGCCTTTACTTTTCATTGGTACAAAAGTAGAGTAAAGATTATCAGGGGTTTTCTTTAAACAAACAGACGAATTTGGTTTTCCATATGTTCTACCATATGAATAACCAATTCCTTCACCTCTATTTTTACAAACGCTATAAATCATAGAAGCAACTTTACTTTTATTGACATTTTGATGAACAAACTCTTGAAGAGCAACTTCATGCTCATCACTGGGTTTGTTACATTTGGCGCAACCACTTTCAAGCTCTTGAATTTTAATCAAATAGTTTTTATAAAGAGTTTGAAAATGATCAACTTTCTTTGCTAAGTCATCTTTCTGTGTTTTTAAAAGTTTTATTTCAGAAGATGATTTAGCAAATTTGCTCAAAGACATGCCAAGATAAGTCACAAGTTGTTCTTTAGAATAGTTTAGAAATACCTTTTCTGACTCTTCAGCATCTGATCCTTCAGAGTCTGAGTCTTGTTCAGAGTCACCATCAGAATCAGCATTTGCCATCAGAGCCACATTTGCTTCTTCATCATCATCATCATTAGAGGACGTTTCCAAGTTCTCAAATGTTGCCATTAAACTCTTCTTGAAACTTCTTTTGTAGCTTTCCTTCTTGCTACTTGACTTCTTATTTCTATCCTTTGATGAAGCTTCAGGACATTCAGCAATAAATTGTCCTAGCTTCTTGCACTTGAAGCAATTCTTTTCCTCTTTACTGGAGCTATTCCTTGAGTTGTTACCCTTTTAGTTCTGGTTATTCATCTTTGCCCATTTCTGAAAGTTTCTTGTAAACATTGAAAACTCCTCATCATCTTGTTCATCCTCTTGGTCATCTAGGGAAGATTCTTCATCAATCTCGATAGCTTTGGCCTTGAGTGCTTTAGAAGATTTTCTAGTTGATGATAAAGCCATTGACCTTTCTTTCTTCTTAGCCACATCAACATTCAATACCAACTCATGGCTCTTGAGATTGCTGATGAGTGACTCAAGACTTATGCTCTCTAGATCTTTAGCTTCCTCAATAGTTGTGACCTTAGGTCTCCACTTATCAGTTAAGCTATTAAGAATCTTCCATACATGATCAGAGGTAGTATAACCTGAGGTTTGACACCAAAGTCTGAAACCTTGAAAACATAGTCTCAATGTCTTCATCAGGCTTCATAGAAAAGAGTTCATACTGCTGAACCAAGAGTCTTGCTTTTGCGTTCTAAACTTGTCTGTTCTCATCATATGTTGCACACAGAGAGTCATACATTGCTTTAGTTGTAGATCTATCCATTATCTTAGTATACTCATCATGTGAGATAGCAGACATCATGATGTTCTTCACCTTGTTGTGCTTGGAGAATATCTTCTTATTTGCTGTAGATAAAGCCCTCTTATGAGCTAAAGTGATCTTACCATCAGGACCTATTCCATCAATAGAAACTCCTTCTTCTATTAGATCCCATAGCTCATCATCAATCCCATTGATGTAGTGATAAATGTTGTCCTTCCACCATTCAAACCTCAAAGCATCTCCACTGAACACTGGTACTTTCTTGTTGCTTGAATCATGTTTGGATGTAGAGTTCATGTTGTCGTAGTCAAAAGCAACTTGAGAGAGATCAGTGTTGGTGTTGGTGTTTGTAGAAGGTGTAGACTCTGCAGACATGAAGTGTTTTTCAAATCTTTTATTGTCTCACTGTTAGGTGATTAGCAATAGAACCGGAGTTCTAGATACCAATTGAAGGTGTGAAAAACACAAGAAGGGGGTGGGGGGTGAATTGTGTTTTTAGAATTTAAAACTTTTTCTAGCTTTGTAAGAGTAAATGCAGCGGATAAGAGAAAGCTAGATAAACATAATGCACAAATAAACAGAGAGAGAGAGAGAGAGAGAGAGAGAGAGAGAGAGAGAGAGAGAGAGAGAGAGAGAGAGAGAGAGAGAGAGAGAGAGAGAGAGAGAGAGAGAGAGAGAAAAGAGAGTGCACACAAAGATTTATACTGGTTCCTACCACAAATCGAGAGTAGTCCAGTCCCCTTGCACTTCCAAGGGATTTCACTATAATCACACAAGATTATACAATTACTCCAGAACACACAACAGGAGACTTCACACTGTTCAAGTCACACAAGACAAGAGACTTCAAACTAACTTAAACAAATTAAGTAGTGACTGAAATTTCTAAGCTAGACTCACTAACACTTAGACTTAATCCTAAGTGAATACAACGAATTAGGCTCAGAGTCTAAAAGAATATCAAAAGATATTGTTGCTTAGAGTTACAAAGAAAGAACAGTTTTATGGCTTGAAATTCAAAATTGCTCTCAATGTTTCATTAGTTCAGTCGTTCAGTTGTCCAGTCTTCTCTCAAGAGATATGTCTTCTATTTATACTTCAGTAGATTGAGACGTTGAGATAAGACCGTTGTTAGTACACTTTGCTTTGGCTGATATGAAATTGATCGTGGCTTCCAAATGAAGTAAACCAGTTCCACTACTTCGTCTTTTTCAAATGGCGCTTTAGTATTTTGAGTAACAATAGTACAGAGTACTACACGCTCCATTTGAAGATAAGCTTGTGTACTATTTCAATAACCATGAGCTGTCAATCTTCAGAGAATGTCGCTGGAAGCTTGTAATGACGTTTTGATATCTTCTGATTGAAATACGCAAGCTTCAGGACATGTACACTTTTGGCATCTAAAGGACTTCTTTCAGAGGCTCTGAAGGTTTTAACGTTCAGAGTCTTAACGTTCAGAATGTGTTCTTCAGAGGCTCAAAATGATGATCTTAGTGTTTAAACTTTTACTTTGTTCCTGCACACTAGATCAATAATTAGTAACTCCAATTGTCCATTTAATACTTTGTTATCATCAAAACTTAGGGTGTTTTATAAATAAAACTCATTTTGTTCCAACACATATAACATAGGATTTCTAAAAGTGTAAATTAATCTATCTTAATCCTTTGCACAGAGACCTTGGCCAAATTTAATTCAGCGAACTTCAACAACATGATAGGTGAGTGGAATTATGAAAATATGTATGTTTTATTTCAGGATTGGAATGACAGTTGAATAAATTTTCAGGTCAATGCGGTGGCAATTTGGGTTCCATGTGATATAAAACTGATTTCCAAGAGATACTCACTGATATAAACTATAGAGCAATTTCTTACATTTTGTTTTCGAGTCTCATCATTAACATATGTCCTGTTGATTTTGAGGAGAAAACAACAAGAAACATAAAATATTGAGGTATTTAGGTAAAGGAAGGGAAGAAAACAATAAGAAAAAGAAATAGTATTGATAATACCTAAAATAATATTATGTTTACATTATTTACATAATTTACATCATAAAACACTATGATACTGCTCGGTATTTATAACCGAGTGAATATTTAAATCTAAATTAAATCCCTTAATTATAGGGTATAAAATAAACAGACCTAAATATATTTTCTCAACAAATATAATATAAAATTTATACATATCTTAATATATTACTAAGCTTTAGCTTGATACAAAATAAAGCCTGAAAATAAATTAAAGTCCTTGAAAGCGCCAAGAGGAGAAATCAAGTAAGTAGTAGAGCAGCGGCCGAAGCATGAATCCATATCAAATTAAGTAAATACCCGCGGATTAAAGCATTACAAACGGAGACCCGCGGATTAAAACATCACAAACGGGACCGCGGATTTAAGTATCACAAACGGAGACCCGCGGATTAAAGTATCACAAACGGGACCGCGGATTAAAACATCACAAACGGGTAACAGAAGTAAAGGTAACGGGAACTCATGAACAAAGTTAAGTAAAGCAGCGAAATTATGTTTTAAGGTGGATACCATGGCTCTGATACCATGTTGAATTAAGAGAAAATTATAAGTAACAAAACTATTATTGACAATACCTAAAACCTATATTTACATTATTTACATCATTTACATAATAAAACAGTACGATGACCTTGGTATTTATAACCAAGTGAACTAATTTAAATATAAACTAAATCCCTTAATTATAGGGAATAAAACAAACAAATCTAAAAATATATTATCAACAAATATAATAGAAAATTTATACATATCTTAATATATTCTAACATGTCCCGTTCCTCTTCTTGTGAGAGACGTCATAAATATCCCTTCTGCTGTGGGCCTGACCATCTCGTTTTGCCTAAAATATTGCACCATATAATTGTGGCTGAACTCATTGAGGTAGACATACCTACATAAATTATACACATTATTTTTTAATCATGAAAGCTTATACACAATACAATCCGCACTCAAGATTTTAATCTGGACAGGAGGATGCTAAAAAACTAAATGGTAATAATTAACTACTAGTACTAGCATTATCACGTCATGAACCAATCACAAATGAATTTGTAGTCAAAACAAAAATAATGTCCAAAAATTAGAAGTTATAGTATATAATAATAGCATGGACACTTTAGATTGTAAGTGTGTGGTGTCCGACATTTGAATGATAACATAACATTTTTTATCCAGTTAGCACTCTATTCCAGAAGTTGCATCAGTTTAAATGCTAAAGTCATACACAATTTTTAAAATCTAACAAATATAATAACTTAATACTTGTTCCAATAACAATGTTACATTCAATTGAAAATCCATGGTCATATATCTCTTTCAATGAAAAAACACAAAGACAAACACGCACAAAAACAAACTCAGATAGTTTAAGTAGAAAATATACTCGATTTAATGCAGTTTTGTTCCCTCTATTTTGAAAAATTTGAAGTTTTGATCCCCCTATTTTAAAAGTCAACTTTTGGTCCCTCTATTTTGAAAAACTTGAACTTTTGATCCCCTTATTTTGAAAAACTTGAATTTTTTATCCCCAATTCAATTTAGTCAAATTTTTGCTTAGTGACAAACTCATTGATGACTTAGCAGTGTCTATGTGGACATATAATATTTCATGTCATTAATTTTTTCTTTAACTAAAATAATATTATGTTTTAAAAGTATTAAAATAATTAATTAATAATGATTAAAAATTACTAAATTACCCAAATATATAATTTAAAATCAAGAAATTACTCAAATATATCATTAAAAATTAGTAAGTTACCAAAATATATATATATAATTAAAAATTACCCAAATACATAATTAATAATAATAAAAAATTATATATTTACAAATTATATGTTTAAAAATTATATATTTTTATTATTATTAATTATATATTTGGGCAATTTTAATTTATATATTTGCATAATTTACTAATTTTTAATTATATATTTGGGTAATTTATTAATTTTAAATTATATATTTGGGTAATTTAGTAATTTTTTTTTATTATTATTAATTAATTATTTAATTATGTAATCATTTGAATATTTTTTTTAGACATAATATTATTTTATTTAAAGAAAAAATTAATGACATGGAATATCATATGTCCAAGTGGACACTTCCACGTCATCAATGAGTTTGCCATGTAAGCAAAAATGTGAACAAATTGAGTTTGGGGATCAAAAGTTCAAGTTTTTCAAAATAGGGAGATCAAAAAGTTGGCTTTTAAAATAGGGGAATCAAAAGTTCAAGTTTTTCAAAATAGGGGGACCAAAAAGTTGTATTTTAAAATAGGGGATCAAAACTTCAAGTTTTTCAAAATAAGAGATCAAAACTGCATTAAAGCCAAATATACTAGAGGGTATAAATGTAATGCATAATATATGACCAGAAAGTTAGTAATTGAAAGTTGGAAAGTGAGTTTGTGAAACAGGAGAGCGAGTTTGATGACCAACCCTTCCAATTGTTAAGGGCACCTAGTTTGATAAAAAAAAAATACTACTTAAATTTCTGCAGATTGCTATTAGAGATATAGTTAGTTGCTGTAGTTACTAATTAGTTAGTTTAGTTAGTTAATTGATAAATAAGTTTTATACTAGTCAATTGTACCTAATTTTCTGATTTGTAATATTTTTACTTCATCAATATTATACACTTTGAGCTATTTTCTCTCCTTCTATGAATGTCATGTTTTTTAGCCTAGGAAGAGGCATTGAACAACATAGGGCTTGTTGTTCCTATAAGTCTAAAGAGTACTAATTCAAAGCGGTGGTTTCCTTTCATTGATTGGTATCCCCCAGTAGGGGTAGGGGTGATCGTATCCGAACTAATCCAAAAATAAAACCGCAAACCAAAATAATCCAAATTGAAAACTGCAAAAAACTGTATTTAGTTTGAACCGCACGGATGATTTTTCTTCTAAACCGCGTGGTTTGGTTTGATTTGCGGTTACTTAACTTAACAAGTAGCAATCAACTTATTACTTATTCCAACTTAGTAAGTTCAACCCAAATTGACTCCATTAAACAGTAGGCTGTCAAAACATATCATTTCACGCAATTCAAAACTACTCCATCCGGTCACATTTATAAGCAAAAATAACTACTTGTGCGGTGTTTAAGAAATTTAGTTAAGCGTAATTAATTTTTTTATTTGATATAAAATATGAATAAATTTATAGAAATAACTTTTTTTTTTTCTTAGAAATCACATGTACTTTTTGGAAAGTTATGATATATTTGGAATAGCAGTATTAATTAGTTTAAAAGTAGTTATTGCTTATAATAGTGACCAAAATTTTAAGTGTTTTTGTGCTTATAAATGTGACCGGAGGGAGTATACTATTGGTATTAAAAATAAGTTGTTATGTATATACAATTTTTGTATAGGCATATTATATCATGTAAACAATAAAATAAATGAACCAAATTTTTATTTAAAAAAATGAAGACAAGGGTTCGAACCCCGATTCCCTGTATATATAATGTGGTAAGAATACAAATGTGGTAAAAATTGATTTCATCCTGTGTATTCATCAACTACTTGAATATTAAATGTCTTATATCATTAAATGCAAAATTTCTACTTTTAAGTAGCTTATTATATACCCTTGGGGCACATGTTAACATGACCCTTATTATAAAATTTAAGAGACAATTTGACAACATATAAAATAAACACGTAGAAAACTTAATAATATATTATTAAAAATTGCAATAGAGAACACATATGTTAGACTAGACCAAAACACAAGAAAGGAACGTATACAAATGCCTATCTAAAAACCTTACCAGAAAAATTAAGTGGGATAAAACCTGATGAGAGCATAGAGTATGATACCTACATAACTAGAGTTTAATGCAATATGAAAAAATATAGTCCACATTATAATTATACCGGTGTAACATTTGAGTAATGTTACACTGTTCAATAACGCTTTAACGAATACAAATTTTATAAAATTCACTTGGATTGAAAATTTATATCATATATATATATATATATATATATATATATATATATTAAATTTTATAAAAATCTAAAATTGTTTTATATGTTTTTGATACCGATCAAGATTAACGGTTTATGTATTTTTATTGAATACTGTTAATCTTGATAGATCTCAATAACATAGGGATGACAATGGGTGCCATGGGTGAGGGTTTTACACTACCCAAACCCACACCATAAACAATCACCCAAACCCAAAGGTTGTATGAGTGGAAAATCAAAACCCACACACTCACATCCATTGAGTTCGGGTTTTTCATCCAAACCCACAGCAAAAACACGCATAATTAATTATCTGCCCAAACTCGACCCGAATTCTTTTTGATAAAATGAAAAATGTATCATAGTAATTAAATTACACAGTTCAACATATAGTTTGGTGACATTAGTAATTAAATTACATAGTTCAACATAAATTACATAGTGAGTGAAGTGACTCAGTAAGTGAACGAGGTGTTCAAGCGGCTGGGTGAGTGATTCATGTGAACTGTGAAGAAGTGTGAACCCTAATTTTGACACTTATATATACTTAGGGTTAATTAGGTAATTTTACATATATTCGGATAGGCATGGCAATACCCATATCCGCGGATACCCGTCCAAACCCTACCTGCTTTGACGGGGAAACCCGAGTTGACTGGGTTTAGGTTTGGGTATGGGTTTTCCCCGATTTCAAAAGATGGGTTTGGGGCAGGTAACAGGGACATTGATACCTACCCCGAACCCGCCCCACTTATGTTAAAATTAGATTTTACCTCTTTAAAATTAGAAACTCTTAAACAATCTCGTAAATTATATTCATATGTTTATTTTTTATTTTTAATTTGAGTAATAAACAAATGATTTTCTCTATTTCTTTTATTTATTTAAAAAAATATTGTTAAAACAAAATAATTTTGGACTTTTAACCTTTTTTTTTAATAAAAAAATACTAAAATACAATCATAATTCATGTGGAAAGAGGCGTAACGGGGATACCCGATCCCCGTTGGCTAGGGGTTTGGGGTTATACTTTTTATCCCCGCATGGAATTGGGATGGGTTTGGAGAAACCCGAACTTTATGGGTTTGGGATGCCAAAATCCGCCCCCGCCCCGCCCTGTTGCCATGCCTATATTCGGATTGGTGTGTGAGTTTCGAGTGTGGGTTTGAGTGATACAAACACACACTCATAGTTTCGGGTGTCACCCAAACTCAAACTCAGTCAACTCGGATTTCGCCCATTGATTTGGGTTTGAGTTCGGGTGGATCTCTTGGGTTTGGATTTTCCTGTCATCCCTATAATAACATATCAAATCATTTTAGATTTTTGTAAAATTTACATATATGATATAAACTTTCACCCTTTTTGCAAATCCAATTTTTCTCATTCCGGTTAATTCTCCCAATTCGTTTTCAAAACTGAGCTTCTCCAATTTATCCTGTTTGATGATCCATGCTCTTGTTCTTGCGTTTCTGGAAATTAATTGGAAGTTTTTATGCAAAATCCATAATTTAAGTTTTATGCTCTTGAAACTAGGATTTTCTTGTTTCTTAATTATTAATTGCATAAGATTTTTTCGAGAAGTTGGCTACGGATACATAGTTGAGCACCACAAACGAAACTAATTTGTGGATTCAATTAAGTTTGGCCTCTAATTTGTAAATTGAGGAGAGTTGTTAATGTAAGAGATCCGAGGAGAAAATGGAGAGGGAGATTGATGAGAGTTGTTAATGTAAGAAATGAGAGGAATAATTAGCCTCTAATTTTTAATTTTATGATAATAATATATTGTGAAAACAATTTGATACTCTAATGTGTTTGTTTGGAAAAAAAAAATTTACTCCTATATTTATTTTTTTACCCCAATAAATAAAAGTGAATGGACAAATATGTCCTCATATATAAGGTAAAACTATAAAAGAAAATAATTTTCTACACTCTTCACAAAAAGTGTACCGGATTTTGTTCTTTCAAAGATAAAAATACGATGTACCTTTACAACAAGAGACTCTGGATTTTGTTCTTTCAAAGATAAAACAATGTGTCTTGGTGCTACATGACGCTTTGTCAAATCATCAACACATTTGTTTTCATCTACGGTTAAACGCGCTTTACGAGGATGACCTGCATATTGGTCAAGTAGTCAATGGTTGTGAACTCCGCATTTAACCTGAACTTTCCATCCTGAACCATATGTTGAAGGTGTGACTCTAGTTTTGAATGGACAGTTACACTTTTTTGATGCAGTTGTCATCGAACTTTGTGAAATGTCATATTTTCCACCTTTATCACAGTCCAAAATCAACTTGCCATTTCTTCTTCTTATTCCGTTCTTTTTATCTGACCTAATAATAATAATACCGACTTTGTTGGCAATTCCAACATCTCGAGCCCATGTTAAAACAGCTTCTCGTGTATCAAAATTTTCATTTGTAGTAAAAATATCTGTAGTATCTACCGACATTTGACATCTATCGTTGCTTTGAGCCATATCTGTTTAAAAATAAAAGAACAAATTTTTTTTTTAACAAAATGAACAGTTTAACAAACCGGCACACTTATCAGCACCGATACGCTATTTTGTTTCGTTTAATATACCGGTACACTTTTCTAAATTAAAAAATCCACATTTTCTCAGGGGAATATATTTACTCTCTCATTAAACATTTAAGATTTAATGTTAGGTTCCCCACCGGCACACTTGTGAAAAGTGTACCAGTAACATTAACATGTAAAAAAAATGGCTTACCCGTATAGTTTTGAAGGAGTGCACAACTTTGGAAACAGTTTACCGGAAAAGTGATAAAATGACAAAGTAAAAAATGATAAAATAACCGCAGGAACGAAAACTTCGGTTTTTATAAACCACTCGCTAAGTTTTCGGTTAATATTAACCGAAGGAGACCTTTATATACATGACACGCCAGTCACTTCTTATTCTTCATCTAAATACAATCAAAATTCCATCCCCAATCAAATCCGTTTTGGTGCGCATTCAAGGCTTGAATTCAACATCAGAGGTTGTCCTAAAGGTGTCAACATTCATTGAAGCTCGATATTAAGGTAAAAACCGATTTAAATTGGTTTATTCTAGCTGTCACAGGTCTAGTTTTCGTAGCTTTTTCTGACACAAATCGTTCGGTTAATCGTAACCGAAGTGGACTTCGGTTACTACGAATCGAAATATTCATGGATTTTGAAAATTGTTGCGCAACTACTACCTTTGCTTGGTTTGGGTTGGAATTGCTTACTAATGGCTTATAAATTGTTGTACAAATTGCATATTAGTATTGTAGGTGTCTACTTAGTATTCTATTAGGATTATAACAATTATAGGTGGCTAAATTAATTATTTGCATTTGTTTTGTTTGTAGTCATGGAAGAAGAACCGCCACGACAACTTGACTTAGGCCTTCATGCAACGGGCCTTGTTCCGATTCTAGTTCAACCGCCACCAATATCAATCGACACCGGAATTCATTTTGCGACTGAGATACAAGAGAAATCCAAAGAAACTTTGATCAAATGGGTTCGCGACGTCGCACAAAAGTTAAAGTTCGCGATTATAGTTAGGAGATCGGACGTCGGCGGCGATAAAAATAGAAAGCCGTTTTTTGTGTTGGAGTGCGAACAAAGTGGCAAGTACGAGCCACCTACAAAGAATTTGAAATCTGATTGTAAGGGAACGAGGAAATGCGGATGTCCATTTCGACTTCATGGTTATTACACGAAAGAGACAAAGTTATGGTATTTAAATGTGGTGAATGACATACACAACCACGAGTTGGACACACAGGTTGAGGGACATCTTGTGGTGGGTCGCTTGAAGCCAGAAGAGAAGATATTTTTGGATGAAATGACAAGGAATTTGGTCGCACCAAGAAATATCATCTCCACATTGAAAGATAGAGATCCAGAGAACAAGCTTGTTATAGGTACAAAGCAAATATACAACGTCCGTTATAGGTCCAAAGCTAAAATGAGGGCGTCGACGACTGAAATGCAACACTTGTTCAAACATCTTGCTAATGTACTCGACTTACAAAACCAACAAGTATAACATGATGTACCGGGCGGGATACCTAAGGCCTATTTGCCGAGGCACAACACGTCCAATTGGGGTACTCGCCCAAGTGAGAGAAGGCCCAAAATGACTCGGTCATAACAATAATCCATGACTCCCTATGTTCACTCCACCATGGCTCCACTACTCCATAATGAATCAACTACTCCCTCCATTATCTGATATCAATGTCTATATATAAACATCTACTCACAACAAGGAAGATAAGGTCAAAATACATACATACAGAAAACATTATCACCATCATCAAATATACACCCCATGTATCCTTAGCAGTAACAATTGGCGCCCACCGTGGGGCCTCGGTAAAACTATTCCTAGGCCTCATGTTTTTCCTCTATGGCAGACGATCTTGGGAGGCGGATGAGAAAGAAGCAGACGTCCAAATTCGGACAAAATCCATTCCTCAACAAAGAAAGAAAGGCATCTCTGATTCTCACTCCGTCCAAATGCAGTTGCGCTACAAACCCACTGTTGTAAATATATTATTATTATTATTATTATTATAGATTCTATTTAGTTTTACTTAGCCTCTAAGTTAGGCCCATTAGGTATAGCATAGTCTATTTAAACTCTTTAGTAATTGTACTCATGTGATAATTCTTATGTTACACATATTTTATTCATCATTATTTTATTCAACATGGTATCATGAGCTCCCGATTTTGGGAAACGCTTCCGCATAAACCCTAGCCGCTGTCACCCGCGCGTGTTATACACGCGCCGCCCTAGAAGTATCTGTTTTTTACGATTACGGTGTCAGTTTTCTCGTCTCGGCCTGCTCTTTCCATTGGTGTGTTCAAATAAATTTTCTGAGATACTTAAATTTTAGGTATTTTTATTATCTCGTTCGACGTTATTATTATTTCATTGATCGGTTGCTTTTTGCTTCAATGGAACAAGTGGACAACAATCCTCCACCACCTCCACCCCCACCACCTCCGCCCCCGCCTCCGGTTATTCCACCTCCTTTTAATGCGAAGGATTTTGTCATTCAAAAAGGTTATTGGCTTCACGGTGAAAAAAATTATTTTCAATGGTCTCAATTAATCCGTCAGACACTTAAAGGTTGTGATATGATTGACCATCTTGAAGGTGATCCTCCTGTGGTCACTGCTCCTAATTTCTCTTCTTGGGATAAAGATGATTCTGTTATTATTACTTGGCTTTGGAACTCCATATCTCCAGAAATTAGTAGAAATTGGATGTTTCTCTCTACTGCCCGAGCAATTTGGGATTACCTCAGTTGCAGTTATTCCATGAAACAAGACATGTCTGCTTGTTATGACTTAAAGAGGAAAATCTTCAACAGCAAGCAAGGAAATCTTCCGGTCACCGAATATTTTGGGGCTCTCAATGCTCTTTGGATTGAACTTGATCAATATCAGAATTTGAAGATGGAGTGCAATCACGACGCTGCCATTCTGAATGCTGTTGTTGAGAGGGATAGGATATGTGATTTCTTGGCAGGTCTAAATGTTGAGTTTGACCCCATTCGGGTCCAAATTTTGGGAAAGGAAAAACTCCCCACTCTTACTGAAGTGTTTTACACGGTTCGTAGCGAAGAAACTCGTCGTCATGCTATGCTCAACCAACATCCTCCTGATGTATCCACACTCGTTGCTGGCAAAGGACCACAACCATCTTCTGAAATATTCTATTGTGACTACTGCAAAAAGCCTTGGCATCACAAGTCCATGTGTTTCGACCTACATGGAAAAGAACAAGTTCTTAGGCGACGGGGAGGCTCTCGTAATATGCAACAGAATCGGGCACACGTTGCAAAGGGAGAAACTGACTTGTCCTCTTTCAGCCAGAATGATGTGGATCGTTTACAGTCTCTTCTTGCTTCCATGAGTAAGCCTTCTGGATCTGGGTCTTTAGCAATTACTGGTAAGAATGTGTACTCCCGATCCTTTACTGTTTGTGGTATTATTCCAAAAAAAGCTTGGATTCTTGACTCTGGTGCTACTAATCATATGACTTTTGATTCCACTTTACTATCCTCTTATACTTCACCTTCGAGTACCCCTTATATCACTGTTGCCGATGGCTGATCACTGTCGTTTCATGGTCAAATAATATTTTAAGTTAAGAGTAGTACAAGGTAGTTAACCTTGGTCGTCTCACAAGGATCTCTAATTTGATAATTAGTAAAAATAAGAACGATGAATAACACAATTAAATAGGGGGTTATGGGTTTGTTTATATCGAAAGACTATTAGAAATTCAATTGATTTAAAACGATCAATTCGTTGGGTTTAGGTAACTCGTTCTTGATTCTATCATATGGTTCACAAAGAATAAATTCGTTATATGCTATGTTCTAGTTGATTTATAAAACCGATATAAACAAGCGTTGACAGTTTTATACGAATTCCATTCAAACAAGCGTCAAATGCGTTCAACTAATCGTAGGCAATAGTAAACAAGCGTTACTAATGATAGATTAATATCCTTACTGAATTCAATCAACCCCTTTTGCTAAGCGCTCAAAGTTTATGTCAATTCCTATTCAATATAATCTATACAAGCGATAAACCAAATTGAATAATACGGTGTCGAATCGAATTAGAGTGATTAAGCATCATTATAATTCGATTTCATACTGAAATAAAGAACACGAAATTGACATAACAGAACATGAATATAAACGGAATTTGCTATTAAAAACAGACCTCAAGAATCTAAAACGAGTTCCTTGCACCAACGAATTGAAAGAGGGATTTAGTTCTCCATTCAAGTGGTGGCTGCTCTAGGGTTTTTCTTATTTCGTGAATGAAGTGTAGGAAGTGACCTAGGTCTGAATTTTGGGTTTTTATAAGCAAGCAAAACGGGCCACAAAACAATTGGGCCGAAAAATATAGTTATGCTGAAAACTAATTAAATATTTGTAAGTCTGAAACATGACGAGTAAATATGACTCCTTTGCGCTCCAAATTGGCTTTCGGCTTCAACATGAAAGTTGTAGCTCTTTCTCTTAGCTTTCCAACGCATCTTCCCGCGCCTCAATCCGATATTCGTAGCCCAAGTTATGGTCTGCACAATGAGAAGGTGTCAAATTACTGTTTATTACGAAAATAAATAGCAAAACATAAATAATAGAAAAACTAGACTCTAAACACAAAACATGATAAAAATACCAAATTAGCAGGAGAAGTCATAAAATTGTCATAGCACAGAGTGATTAAAAAGTGCATTAAAATGCACTGATCAATGGCTCTCATGCTCGTGTTGTTGGCATTGGACATATTGACTTGCAACCTTCATTCAAGTTGCAATCTGTGCTTCATGTTCCTACACTTTCCAACAATTTAATTTCTATCCATCAGCTTACCCGTGATCTAAATTGTAAAGTAATTTTCTTTGCTTCTCATTGTGTTTTTCAGGACTTGACCTCGGGACAGACGATTGGAATTGCTAAACAAAAGGAAGGGTTATACTACTTCTCTGATGAGCCAGATGGTCCGAGGGTATTGTCTTCCTCTCTTCAGTCTGAATCTTCCTCTTCTGCCTCACAAATTTGGTTGCAACACAAGCGTCTTGGTCATCCCCCATTTTCTATACTTAAGTCTATGTATCCGTTATTGTTTTCACGACATTCTGTTGAGTCGTTTAAGTGTGATGTTTGCGAGTTAGCAAAACACCACCATGTTTCCTTTTCTCCTAGTTTTAATAAAAGTGATGAACCATTTAATATTATTCACTCTGATGTTTGGGGACCTGCCCCTACCACTAATGTTTCTGGTGCAAAATGGTTTGTTTCCTTTATTGATGATTGTACTCGATTAACTTGGGTTTTTTTGATGAATACTAAATCAGAAGTACCGCAATTATTTATCCAGTTTTATAATATGGTAAAAACACAATTTGGAAAAGGTATAAAAAGACTTCGTTCAGACAATGGTAAAGAATATGTTAATCATACCTTGTCTGACTTCACCAGTAAACATGGCATACTCCATGAATTCACATGTGTCGACAGCCCTCAACAAAATGGCTTCGCAGAAAGAAAAAACCGTCATTTACTTGAAGTTGCTCGTTGTCTTATGTTTCAAATGTCTGTTCCCACTTCATATTGGGGAGAGGCAGTCCTTACCGCTGTCTATTTGATTAATCGAGTCATATCTCGTGTTTTAGGTAATACCAGTCCTATTAAATGCATGCTCTCACATTTTCCTTCTGCTCCTATTTTACAAAATCTTAAGACCCGTGTGTTTGGTTGTGTTGCCTTTGTTCATGTTCATAAACAATATCGCAACAAGTTGGATCCTCGTGCAGTCAGGTGTATCTTTCTAGGTTATGCTCCTAACAAAAAAGGGTACAAATGTTATCATCCTCCCAGTCGTAAATTTTTTGTCTCCAAAGATGTCACTTTTCATGAAAATGTGTCGTACTTTACTCGTCCTCAGTCTCAGGGGGAGAATGTAAATGACTTAGAGTCTGAGTCCGATTTTCTGGTCTTGGGTCCCAGCCTCCCTAGAACACATGTTCATGTACCCACTTCTGAACCTGAGCCTACAAGTGTTCCTGGTCCTTCAATGTCTTCTGTTTTGGAATCAACACCTTCAGGACCAACTCGGGGGTATCAAAGAAGAAGTAAACCCGTTCCGCTCCAACAGCAAACTCAATCGTATGAACCGGTGGTAAGCACTGAAAATGATCATCCTATTGATAATTCTCATATTTCTGATACTGACCCGAATGATATACCTCTTGCTTTGAGAAGAGAAAAGAGATCATGTCCCTCCATATATAGACGTCCTACTTCTAATTTTGCTTCTTATAAACAACTCTCACCACAATGGGAAGATCCTATGAAGTTATGTTACGATAATAAAGATGAGTTTACCAACAGAGCAATTCAACCAGCGCGCTTGCAAGCTTCGAATGATATCTATTCATCAGCTTGAGGGGGAGTGTTGTAAATATATTATTATTATTATTATTATTATTATTATTATTATTATTATAGATTCTATTTAGTTTTACTTAGCCTCTAAGTTAGGCCCATTAGGTATAGCATAGTCTATTTAAACTCTTTAGTAATTGTCAGTGTTTTAAAAACCGGACCGGTCATCGAACCGGTGAGGGTACTGGGTCACTGGTTCATTGGTCGAACCACCGGGTCACTGGTTGAACCGCATGCATAAACCGGATCAAACCGGATAAACCGGAGGAATGAACCGGTCTCTTTAATAAAATTATATAGCTATTAAACCGGTCGAACATGATGACTCGATCTCTTTAAAAGTTAATGACAACTAAAAATTTAAAAAATTTAAAATGTCATAATATTGCAACTCACAAGTTCTTCAATTCAAATCTTAAATATTGTCACCACGCACTATAAAATAGTACAAATTACAAAACCAAATAGATTTTAAACAAAGTCTAGTTGCAACATAATTTAATCGCAACATAAACGAAATAACAAAGTCTAATAATAAATTTAATTCCAATGAGACATATTTGTTTCGGACACTATTTGTTTTAGTTTAGTTTTTTCTATTTACTTTTTTTTTTAAAAATAATTATGTAAAAAAACGAAGTCATTTTGATTTAAAAAAAAATAAAAAAATAGCAGACGCAATCGAACCGGCGGTTCTGGAAAACCGCCGGTTCACCGGTTTTTAACGGTTCGCTCCGGTCTAACTACATGTCCGGTCCAACATTTGAACCAGACCGGTTACCCCTCCGGTTCACGGTTCAACCGGTCCGACAGGCCGGTTCGGTCCGGTTTTTAAAACACCGGTAATTGTACTCATGTGATAATTCTTATGTTACACATATTTTATTCATCATTATTTTATTCAACGCCCACTATCTTCTCTATGGGGACTCTGCTCTCAGTCCAGACCGTGTTTAGTTTCAAATCTCGCGCGTCCTCTGCAGCACCACTGTCATGTATCGCTAAGAAAGAAAGCATTATTCATCTGTTTTTCGGTATAGCCGTTGTTGGCCAAGCTCCATGCAGCAACAATGAAATTGCCACTGCTGCCGTCGGTTGCAGAAAAATCACGGTCGCCGCCGACGGATTCGTGTAGGAATCACTGCGTCGTCACCAAGTCTACAAGGAAACCGGTATAATGACAAGGTTTGGAAAAGGATGAAGAACACATTTTACTTGGAACAGACTCTATTCATAATCTTCAGGAAAGTATTCTAAAACATGTTTTAATTGTGAAACTTCCCTACAATTTATTATCTTGGTTTATTTAGTGGTGACGTTCATGCCGTTTTACATCAAAAGGTAACACCACATGATTAATGAAAAACCCATATTAATAATATGTGGGTAGACCAAGTTGGTGTTAACTGTTGTGCTGTAATGATATTAAGTTCATGCCATTTTAAGTATGATATTCATTGTCACAAATAAATTAAAACATATGAAATATAGCATTGCTAGTGTATATGCCTGTTTTGTGTTTGCTAAAATGTCTGTACAGGCTACATAGCAAGATGGTTGAGAGAAAGTTAAGGAAAATGACACAGTTGGAGGACGTTAGATCCAGCCACGGCATCAGACTCTAGTTTGGATTGAATTATCAATTACAAATTCACCCGTGGAAAATCAATAGTTCTATCATTCCGAAGGAGGCTTAATTATTATGGCACCAAGTTAGAAATATGGCCAGGCTCTGGAAGCAGCAGCGATAACACAAGATGCAGCAGTTCCATGTCTGATATTGCCTCAAGCTCTGGTTCACTGTCATATGCACACAGTAGATCGACCGTTCTTAATCATCATCTTGCGGCTTAAGCGAAACAGATACAACCATAGAGTGATGACTTTGTGTGAAAAAAGGCACATATATTCGCAAGTATCAATTAACAATGTCATCGCAAGACCAATGAGTAGTTCTTAATCAGGTGTCTTCATTCCTTTATTATATTCTCATCATGCTGTTAAGTTTTCCACTCTTACTAGTTTCATTTTTATAATATTGTTGGTTTTATCTGTAGAAAGACTACATTCAGGATCACCGCATAACATCAATCATGATATGCATGAAATGTCTACTCCTGAATGTTGTTGGTTCGTTAACTAGGAGGCGGGAGCCTTGGTGTGATCTTATTTCTTATATCTCCTGATTGTTCCTTTTATATTTAAATCCTTAATATAGTTTTGTGCAACGTATCACAATTGTGATTGTGATAGTCACAGAGCTTGCCTAGACTTTGCTATTGGAGTAGGCATGGTATTTCATATTTCTCATCGTGTGAGTTTTTGTGAAAAACATTTCTCATCCTGCCGAGTTGTTTTTTGTCTTCTTGGTGCCTCAATATGCTCTACATGAATATTTAATATACTTGAATCATTATCGTAAACATGGAAGGTAGCAATATGAATAAAACTACTTCGCCGATAATAAAAAGATTTTGCTATTATTATTATTATTGTGTAGAATTTTATGTCGGTGGTATATGGATTAATCTGCTGATGTTATAACTTCCATCTTAACAAAAAGTCTACTTCTATGCCTACTATCATGATATTGGTTCGGTTTTACAAAAAAAATAGTAGTAAACAAAGGAGAATTAATATATTTGGTCTGATGTCATGCTTGTTTCTAAGTCAAACTTTGTTCATTCATTTGTTGCCTCTGTTCAAATTTGATTCATTCATGTTTAATTTTATCAATGACGTGGATCTAAACTCACCGTATCGCCGAACTAACGCCGCCATCGAACGTCATCGTCTCGCTGTCGATCATCGGTGCTGCAACTTCACTCAACGTTGTTTCAAACATTGACGCAATCGCCGTCAAAATCATGTAACTGTTTTGTGGAAACCGGAGCAAATGTCAGAACTATGGAGATTTAAGTATGAATTCGATGCAAGGTGGACCACAACATGAGAGGTAAGAAGACATGAGAAGGACAAGTACAATGGTAAGCGCCTCAATTTAGAAATCAAACATATACAGATCATCTACTATAGCTTGAACGATCATAATCCAGGTGATATCAATCCAAACTCCGGTAAATTTCATCGGTTTTATAGTCTTATGTCTTAGACCTCTGTTATATTGTTTCTTGTTTACCACATACTTGTATTATTGAGCAGAAAAACGCGGAATTAATTTCACCATGTTATGATATATATTCTCAGCCCGAAAGTAAAAATAATATTAATTTATCTAGTTTTGTTCAGACAAAGGCTTGATTTCAACTCTGCAGTATGAGGATAGTTCGCTATAAAATGTATATTTGTGATTACTACTAGATAGAATTTGCATAATATGCATATCCTTCCTGCAATTACTTTCTATGCTTATGGTCTCTAACTCTCATTATCTTGTCGAGCATTATGCATGTATTCTTTGTTTATAATTGAATGACCTGATATATTGCCTTTTCATATTGATTTTTTCCAATCTGTGATCTTTATGTTAGACATTATAATTGCTGATACTGATGCAATGTTGAGTCTGCACAGTTTGTGGACAAAGTACTATTTCATTAAACTTAAAGTGGTTTAGTCTAGAAATCAATTTGATAAAGCTTCTTCTCTGATACAATAAAGTTTAGTCCGGTCACATATAACCACACCTCTAGAAATCAATTTTTAATATTGAACCATGTTATCATTAGTTAGAAGTATATTATGGAATATGTTCAACCCTGGCATAATTAATAATTATTGTCGAAGGAATTCTTAAAGTTTTAGTCCTCAGATTATGTCACAAGGAGAAGAAGATTGAGACAGGTACACATCACATTTGAATTAAAATGATATCGCCGTAGTTGCTGTGAATCTAAACTTTATGACTCGCTGAACTGTCACCGACAACTTACCATCTAACATCGTCGTCCCGCCGTCAATTGTTTTTGTCAAGGTTGTTAGAACCGGACCGGACCGGCCGGTTGGACCGCGAACCGGGCCTGCATTCGGACCGATCTGATCCCAAAACCGGCCTGTGCAAGAACCGGAAAAAACCGGTAAATCGGCCGGGTCAGACGGTTCTGTTTTTTTTTTTTTTTTTTCGATTTTCAATTTTTTTTTTAATTGAGAAGATCAAAAAGGCAAAATCACAAAGAAGCACACTCAAAAAAAAAAAAAAAAACAGAGAGAGAGAGAGAGAAAGAAAATGCAATTGAGATCTGCTTGTTCATAATCAGAAATTGAGATCTGCTTGTTCATAATCAGATAAAAACAACAACATGAAGAAATAGAGGAAGATGAATCCAAAAAATATTGTATTTGGGTAAGTTAAGCAATTCATAAAAAGCAAGATCTCATCTTAGAGTGTTGATCAATATTTCCAACAAGCTTCTTGTACCAATTGGATTAAAAAAATAGGGTTTTTTTCTACAGATATGAGAAAAAGAGAAAATATAGAAGGAAGAAGTTGGTTGGTGGCTGCTGTTGTTGTGGATAGAGAATGAAACACTCCTTTCTTTAGCATTTTAGGGTTAGCATAAGTGGGTTTGGGCCTAAAAACATCCCATTTATATATATATATATAAAACTGTTTTTTTTTTTCCTGAATGTTACTTTTTTTTTTGTACAACAATTGTTTTATTTTCATTCAAAATATAAAAATGTGTTTTTTTTATGCTTTTTTATATGAAAAAGTACTCTTTAACGATATATATAAATATGAAAAATAGTTAGTATTATATTATGCCTAATAAAGTTTTTATTTTATATTGACTTTATCACATTTTATCTTTTTAATGTGTGAAACTAGGGAATATTTAATCATCATTTATATATTTTTATTTATATATTAATTAAAATATATATATTTAATTAAAAGCGGTTCGACCCCGGTTGAACCCGGTCTGACCAGTTGAACCTTGAACCGTTGAGCTCGCTGGTTTGATGACCGGTCCGGTTCTGACAACCTTGGTTTTTGTTACTAGGGAAATTCCCATCAAGAAAAATTCTGCACCAAAATTGGAGCATGCTCAAATGATTCATGTCAACGGGTCGACCACAATTAACAGGTTCTAACATTTTATGTTTTCATCGAATGAATGACCGATATTGGTTGTAGTTCAAAAAATATGTGTTTGACGTTTCTATTGCATACATATGTTTAAATTATGTATATATTGTTTATTCAATTATTATTCCGACTGTAGTTCGAATACCGAATAAGTATTACAAAATTATTTTATGTCCTACTAAAGCATAATTGGAGAGAAATTATTTGGTATCTGTGTTTTTTGATGTTGAAAAAGAGCTTTGAGAGTCAATTTTATTAGGAGATAATTTACTTTTATTTGGCAACTTAGAACCATGTCTTTGAATGTATAAGTGTGATTGTTTCGTTCATTTGATAATCCTTTTATTATTGAATGAACTAATTCTGGAAGTCTCATACTGATATTCAATTAACAGTTATAGTTCAGATGCTTATATATATCTCTAAAGCCATTTCTCATAACCGTTGTTTGTATTTCTCTTACATGTGCAAAATGCTTGGAGTACAACGCTCTCTCAAGATGAGGCAGAACAAAATAATCTCTCGATCGAGAAGAAATAAGGTGTTTACCAAGACTTGTCATTAGGTATCTACCAAGACATGCCATGAAAATAAGGCGTCTACCAAGACTTGTCATGAAAGTAAGGCGTCTACCAAGACTTGCCATGAAAATAAGGCGTCTACTAAGACATGCCATGAAACTAAGGCGTCTACCAAGACTTGCCATGAAAGTAAGGCGTCTACCAAGACATGCCATGAAAATAAGGCGTCTACCAAGACATGCCATGAAAGTAAGGCGTCTACCAAGACTTGCCATGAAAATGAGACATCTACCAAGACTTGCCATGATAAAGTGACCACAAAAGTCTTGCCATGAGGCGACTAAAAAAGTCTTGTCAAAGCTCCATTTGATTGAAGGCGCCATCATGTGCTATAAAGCTCCATTTGACCGAAAGCGCCGTCATGCTCTATGAAGCTCCATTTGATCGAAAGTGCCATAATGCACTATAAATCTCCATGTGACAAATCTCCATGTGAATGGATTCAAAGTGCCATTTGATTTTGGCGACTCGAAGAGGGTCCTGCCATGATCTTTATTTTGGCGACTAATAAAAGTCTTGCCCGGATCTTCATATTGGATGACAACTCTAAAAAGAGCTCTGACCATGTTCTTCATCTTCATTGGCGAATCGAAGAGAGTCTCATCACGATCTTCACCTTCATTGGAGACTCGAAGAGAGTCTCATCATAATCTACATTTTCATTGGCGACTCATATAGAGTCTCGCCACAATTACCATCTCGATTGGCGACTCAGAAAAAACGTATCAAGATCTTTGCATAAAATAAATGGCCAACCCATATAAAGTATGAATAAATAAACGACAAAAGCGTCATTCAAACAAAAAATATTACTAGCATAAAGATAAATGACATTCATACAAAAAAGACAATCTTTAGATGTTATGATACACTTATATCGCCAACAATGGTTAGCATATTAAAAACGAGGTTTATATCGTCATTGCTTATTACTTTGTGCAAATTTAGCAGATACTTCCAATTCTAAATATTAAGATTCAATTTATTCAAATTATGGTCATCTTGCCAAGACTTATTGTTGTAAATGTGCTAAATATAAATGTGTTATCCATGATTGTTATCTAAAGCACTGGGCCTCCTCGGAGCCTTGTGCTTGGGGGGCTGTGTACCGGGCGGGATACCTAAGGCCTAATTGCCTAGGCACAACACGTCCAATTGGGCGACTCGCCCAAGTGAGAGAAGACCCAAAATGACTCGGTCATAACAATAATCCATGACTCCCTATGTTCACTCCACCATGGCTCCACTACTCCATAATGAATCAACTACTCCCTCCATTATCTCATATCAATGCCGATATATAAGCATCTACTCACAACAAGGAAGATAGTTCAAAATACATACACACAGAAAACATTATCACCATCATCAAATATACACCCCATGTATCCTTAGCAGGAACACATGCCGTTATTTGAGATAGTCGGTTTCACTTCAACTGAGAAGACATACAATGTTGGTTTTGCTTGGCTTACTAACGAGAAAGAAGATAATTTCATCTGGGCTTTAGAACAATTGCGGTTGGTTTTATGGAATGAAGCTAGTTTGCCTAAGGTGATTTTGACCGACAAAGATACAACACTGATGAAAGCTGTTGCCCAAGTATTTCCAACATGGCTGCATTGGTTTGTCGGTTTCATGTTGCGAAAAATGTGAGCAGTCGCACCAAGATAAAGGAGCTAGTGAAAGTAAAACACGGAGAAGAGATGCAGGCGGCAATTGTGTAGGAGAACGTGGAAAATGCGTTCAAGCATTTGTTAAACTCAGCTACAATCGACGAGTATGGTGAACGCGTTTTGGAGTTTAGGATGCTATGTAAGAAGTGGCCAAGATTTTTGCGCTATGTTGAAGAAACTGTTCTGGACACGGATAAAGAGAAGGTTGTCCATGCTTGGGTAGACAAACATATGCACATGGACAACTATACCACAAATAGAGTTGAATGTGCCCATGGTGTCTTGAAAAAAATACTTGACGGACAGTTCTGGTGATTTGGTGAAGGATTGAGAAGCGATACATCAAATGTTGGGAAATCGGTTCACCGATGTTCAAGCTGAATTTGGTCAGAGTATGTCTGTTGAGGAACACAGATAACGAGATGATAAACTTTACTCGTTGTTAGTTTTCAAAGTTTCTAGAGCGGCATTGAATTACATCTACAAAGAAGCAAAAAGAGTTGACTGTGTTGGTATGGATAGCACGAAGTGTGGCTGTTTGATGAGATTTAATTATGGGTTGCCATGTGCATTTGTGATTGCTAAGATGCTAAGGCACAAGCAACCTATTAGACTTGATGAGGTGTACAATCACTGGAAGAGGTTGTGTTTCAATAACAAAGAAGGTGGTGGGGACGTCCAGGACGATTATTGATACACCTAAAAATGTGCTATTTATTTTGTTAATTTACTATTATATTTCAATTATTTTTATTTTGATTTCGAAGTTTTATAGCATGAATCGTTACTAAATGCTTTTATTTTATAAACACAGATGAAAATTTATAGAATTGAAGAAAGGAGCGAAAACGGACCAAAAAGACACAAAAAGGGGCTTCAAATAGCAACCCCACTACAAGACAAAAGGCCCACGCCCGCCATACACCAGCTGGCGCCCGCCAGCCCACCTAGGAAAAGCTTGCGGCGCACGCCACCAAGATTGGAGAGGAAGAAATGATCCTGGCGTGCGCCAGGGATCAAACGGTGGAAAATTGCTCAGTGTTTTGTGTCACATCCCGTTTTTATTTAATTATTTATTTAATTAGACTTATTTATTTGTTTGTTATGTTTGTGTGATTTATTTAAATATGTGGCATTTGGTGTGGAGGTGTATTTAGAATAGTAGTGTTTTTAGGAGGTGTAGTTAGAAATAGAGTGGACTTTTATGAGGAAGGGCAATTTAGTAAATTGAGAAAGGGAATTTGACCTAGGTATAATTTTGAAGTTTAGTGAGAGAAATTCATTTATCATGAATTTTTGGTGAAGAATTGAGAGAGAAACTTAGAGAAGAAGAAGAAGGGGAGGCCAAGAGGGAAAGATTAAAGGGAACAATTCTTGAAGAATTAGAGGTAAGAGAGTAGTTATATATGATTAGTGGGTGATTAAGAGGGGGGAGAAATCACATTTCTCTTTGCCCAAACCCTCTCGCCTTTTTTTTATGATTAAAAGTTAGTATTTTATGAATGTGTATGAATCAAAATGCTTCCTTTTGTGATAATTTCGTGTTATTTATGTTATATGATACTAAAAGTACATGTTGATGGTTTCAATTGTGAGAATCAAATGATGTTCATGTGAAATTATGTGTTCATGAATTTTGAATGAAAAATATGAATAATCTTGGATTGATGATGTTTTTGATGTTTGTAAGTGATGAAACTTGTACTTCTATGTATGATAACATGATTATAACCTAAAGGAAACATCTTTTTAGAACTGGAACACGATTTGGATGATTTGAGTGTAGAATCCGAACGGTCGCAAAAACAGAGCAGGGATTCTAGATGTTTGTCGCTAGGCGAGGATTAGCGAGAACTAGCGAGGGGCTCGCCATTGCTCGCCAGCCAAATCCTGTTCTCTCTGTTTTGCCTCGCTATGGCGAGAGCTAGCGAGAGATGGCGAAGGCTTGCCAGAGCTCGCCAGATGGCGAGCAAGCTTCTGACTTGTCTCACTAGAGCTCGCTATGGCGAAAGATGGCGAGGATAATTAGACTTGGCTGATTTATTTGATGATTATGATGATGATGATGATAGATTGATGCATATGTTGTTAGCCTTGTAGAGATACATAAATAATGATAGTATTTCTATATGATTGTTGATTGATTGATGATGATGAATTGAATTGACTTCAAATATGTATATGTATAAATGTGTTTATATGTATATGAAATGATAGATGGTGAGTTGGTGATATCATGTGTTGATACATGAAATGTTGGTGAATATATATATGAATTATGTAACACCCTACTTAATCCTACCCAAAAATTCGCGACTGAACAACAAATAAAATCAAGTAGAGCGTTACATGTATAAATTTAAAACCAATAATAGCATTGCATATCATACAAAACCTGATTTAAAAGATCATCGCAGCGGAACAACATAAACATATCATCATTCATTTATCAACATAAATATAGTTCAAAATCATGAACACTAGTCATCAACCAAATAATCCACCAACATAATAAATCCACATCGACATTATCACCTACATATGTCTTATCATCACACAAATAGATAATCAAGTACTTGGCATAAAGCCTTACATCATCATAAATAAGCAAAGTCTAAAAGCAACACTAGGCATAAACCCGATAAAGACTAAACCCCAACACGGTGTTACAACTACCAGAGCAAATGGACAAGACACAACACTAGAATAGTGACTCATCTCCTCACCCTGAATACTAGCAACAAATGTCGGGTACTCCTCCTAAGCAAAGCAAATCCTCACGCCTGAGAATCTGAATCGCCCAACGATCCATCACATACAAAAATAGAGAGTTAGTTACATATAATCGACATACGACAAATGAAAGTAAAGTACTAAAATTTAATCCAATCCAACATATACAGTGCATATATTCATCCATCATACATATATTTAGCATGTATATAATAGCAATCCAACGACATCAATAAGACATGTACACTTAAACATTTAATATACATATTCATATTCACACCCTCAATGATCAACCAATTATATGCACAATCACTTAGCACACAATCATTCAAATGTCACATCATCATCTCATATAGCACATTTAAGATTTCACCTTCCTAATGCATCTAATGTCACCTTCATGCCATGTCCCCTAGACACGACTACATGCATGCGGTACCATTCACCATCAAAATAAGGATACAAGAATCCTATGCGTTATGGATCAAACGTCCAAGCTTCATCAATTCGTTATGGGTCAAACGCCCAAGCTTCATCAATAGACTCAATCATGATGCATGAACATATATATAACGTATGTTATTCACCACCATTATGTAACCTCATGTATACATAATTCCACCATCAATTATTCGTCAATACATAACATACTTATATACATTCATCATCATCATCAATTAGCATCAACAATCATCCATCATTCATTATACATATCCAACAACATTATTATCAATCACACTCTTTATCAATCACACTACTATTCTAAACACACCACCACACCAAAAGCCACATATTTAAATAAATCACACAATATGACAATTAAATAAATAAGCTAAATTAAATAAATAATTAAATAAAAACGGGATGTGACAACTCTACCCCCCTTAAAGAATTTTCGCCCTCGAAAATTTACCTGCAAACAAATCGGGATACGAACTCTTCATCTTGCTCTCCAACTCCCAAGTTGCATTCTCCCCCGCGGGACCTCCCCAAATAACTTTCACCGATGCAATCTCTTTGTTCCTCAACTTCTTCACTTCTCTCCCTTCAATTCTCAACGGAATAGTCTCAATAGTCAAATTATCCTTCACTTGGATGTCGTCCGATTCAATTACATGAGATGGATCCGAAACATATTTCCTCAATTGCGACACATGGAACACATCATGCAAATTAGATAGCGTTATCGGCAATGCAATCCGATAAGCTACTTTCCCAATCCTCTCCGAAATCTGATATGGTCCAATGAACTTCGATGTCAACTTCTTGGACTTCAATGCTCTTCCCACACCGGTAGTAGAAGTTACTCTTAAGAACACATGATCTCCCTCCTGGAATTCCACATCTTTCCTCTTCTTGTCATGGTAACTTTTCTGTCGACTTTGAGATGCTTTCATCTTCTCTTGAATCATCCTAATCTTTTCCGTAGTTTCTTGTACAATGTCGGGACCCAAAACTACATTCTCACCAGATTCGTACCAACAAAGGGGTGTACGACATCTCCTCCCATACAAAGCTTCAAAAGGAGCCATCCCAATACTTGAGTGGAAACTATTATTGTAGGTGAACTCGATCAAAGGCAAACATGAATCCCAACTCTCTCCTTGTTCCAAAACACATGCTCTCAACAAGTCTTCCAAAGATTGAATCGTCCTTTCGGACTGACCATCCGTTTGAGGGTGATAAGCAGAACTCAACCTCAACTTAGTTCCCAACGCTTCTTGCAAGCTTTCCCAAAATCTAGAAGTGAACTTTGGATCTCTATCTAACACAATACTAGATGGAATACCATGTAATCTTATAATCTGCTCAACATAAATCTCCGCCAACTTAGGTACCAACGTTCCCACCTTAATAGCAATAAAATGAGCCGACTTCGTCAAACGATCAACCACAACCCAAATCACTTCATTCCCTTTCGCTGTTTTTGGTAATCCTCCAACAAAATCCATAGCAATACTATCCCATTTCCATTCCGGTATGAACAACGGTTGCAACAAACCAGACGGTTTCTGATGCTCAATCTTCGATTTCTGACAAACCAAACAAGCATACACATATTCTGCGATTTCCTTCTTCATTCTAGGCCACCAAAATAACTTCTTCAAGTCTTGGTACATCTTAACCAATCCAGGATGAATACTTAATCCGCTTTTATGACCTTCATCAAAAATCATCTTCTTTAATTCGGGCACATCAGGTACACAAACTCGTCCTCGGAATTTCACTACTCCATTCTCATCAATCTTAAAGTCATTCTCTTGTCCTTCAATCACTAGTGCCACTCTCTTCATCAATTTCTCATCATCTTTTTGACATTCTCTGATCTTCTCAAGAAAAGGGTTGGTTAACTTCAACATTCCCAACTTCACACTATTGGAGGTGACTTCACATACCAAACTCAAGTCTCGAAACTCTTCAATCAACTCCAACTCTTTTGCCATAAGTGACGACATGTGCAATGACTTCCGACTCAGAGTATCTGCCACCACATTAGCTTTCCCAGGGTGATAACTCAACTCAAAATCATAGTCCTTCAAGAATTCTAACCATCTTCGTTGCCTCATATTCAATTCTTTCTGGTCAAACAAGTACTTCAAACTCTTGTGATCACTAAACACTTCAAATCTTGACCCAAACAAGTAGTGCCTCCATACCTTCAAAGCAAACACCACGGCCGCCAACTCTAAATCATGGGTAGGGTAGTTCCTCTCATGAACCTTCAACTGACGAGATGCATAAGCCACAACCTTTCCTTTTTGCATGAGTACACCACCAAGTCCCAACTTCAATGCGTCACAATACACCACAAACGATTCCTTGGCATCGGGCAAAATCAACATTGGCGTGGTAGTCAATTTCTTCTTAAGCTCTTGAAAACGTTTCTCAAACTTCTCATTCCAAACAAACGCTTGATCCTTTCGGGTCAACAAAGTCAATGGTAACGCGATTTTCGAAAATCCTTCAATGAATCTTCTATAGTAACCAGCTAATCCAAGAAAACTTCTTATCTCAGAAACAGACTCAGGTGTCCCCCATTTCAATACAACATCAACCTTCTTAGGATCCACCGCTATGCCTCCACTAGAAATTACATGACCAAGAAAGTTTACTTCTTTCAACCAAAATTCGCACTTAGACAACTTGGCATACAATTTCTTTTCCTTCAAAACTTGCAACACAATTCTCAAATGCTTTTTGTGCTCTTCCTCCAACTTAGAATAAACCAAAATTCATCGATGAACACTATCACAAACTTATCCAAAAATGAATGAAAGATCCTATTCATGTACTCCATGAAAACACCAGGGGCATTCGTAACTCCAAAAGGCATCACTGTATACTCATAATGACCATACCTTGTTCTAAAAGCAGTCTTAGGAACATCCTCAATCTTAACTCTTATCTGATGGTATCCAGACCTCAAATCAATCTTGCTAAACACACAAGCTCCAACTAGTTGATCCATCAAATCATCTATCCTCGGAAGTGGATACTTATTCTTGATCGTTACCTTGTTCAACTGACGATAATCAATGCACAACCTCATACTCCCCTCCTTCTTCTTAACCAACAACACTGGTGCACCCCAAGGTGACACACTTGGACGTATAAACTTCTTTTCCAATAACTCTTCAAGTTGCTTCTTCAATTCATTCAATTTTGATGCTGACATACGATACGGTGCCATTGATATCGGACTAGTACCAGGTACTAAATCGATATTAAACTCAACTTCTCTTTCAGGTGGTAAATCAGATATATCTTCCGGAAATACATCCGAAAATTCACCAACAACCGGTATCTCTTCCAACTTGGCTCCACCTTCAAGCTTCAATGATCCAAACACCATGAACAACCCTCCATAATCATTCAAAGATTCCTTCACCTCTCCTCCATTCATCAAGGCTGTCGCGGTGATTTTTGGATATCGAGTTATTAATTAACTTCGAATTGCAATTTAATGTTACACCACCGATCTTTAATTTATTCGAGGGAAAGAGAAAAAGTTCGAAAAAAACCCTATCTTTAGAGAACAAGGTTCGGGGGTTGGTTATACGAAGGGAAGGTATTAGCACCCTAAGTATCTATAGTACTCTATAGGAACCTCTTGTTTTTATTTCTAACTTCGCGCTTAATTTTATTTGCTTGTAAAAAAAATGTATAAGTACGGGAATTAAAGTGATGATAAAAGAAGTTTAAAGTGACGAAAAAGAAAGAAAAATGTTTTTTGTTGATTTTATTGATTGGAGAGACGAGTCTCATGCCTACGTACCCGAGGGATCAAACCACCGTAGTTCGGGATAAAAAGACGAGTAAATTTGTTTGTTTTGATTTTAAAGTTTTGAAAATGGTTTTAAAGACCAAAAGCCAAAAGTGGCAAAATGTGAGTTTGTTTGATGTTAATTTGTCAAGAGAGTCTATATGGTTAAATTGATTGAAGTTTGATTGTGAAAGGAGACGCGGACACTTGGTTTAAAATCCAAGGTTTGTTGAGAAAAGTTTTGAGTGATAAAAGACACTTGGTTTAAAATCCAAGGTTTATGCATGATTAATGATGTATGAATGAAGAAAATGCACTTGGTTTAAAATCCAAGGTTTTAGGCGAGAAAAAGGGACACTTGGGTTAAAGTCCAAGGTTTTAGCGATAAAAGAAGCCATTGGTTTAAAGTCCAAGGCACTTGGTTTAAAATCCAAGTTCGCGGTAAAAAAAGACACTTGGGTTAAAATCCAAGGTTTTCACGATAAAAGACGCCATTGGTTTAAAGTCCAAGGCACTTGGTTTAAAATCCAAGTTTGGTGATAAAAAGAGCGCTTGGGTTAAAATCCAAGGTTTTCACGATAAAATGAAACGTTTGGTTTAAAGTCCAAAGTTTGAAAAATGCATGATGACAAGATATTTTTGATGCTTGATGATGTTTGAAAATGAATTGTATTGACATTTTTTTGAAAGAGGTACCGACCTCTCTTTTTTTGAGAATAAAATGACTAACTATTTTGATTAAAAAGTTGGGTTAAAATTAAAAGGTAGCGCAAAAAGAAATAATAACGTCGCAATAAGCAAATTAAGCGCGAAGACAATCCGAGATGATATTTTGATCAAAACGGTGTCTTTTCCCTCGGAATTAAATATGCTGACATTTTGCGGAAAGCGATAAATAAATATGCATGAGATGCGATTTTTTCATTTATAGTGTACATTTGTTCCTAATTACAATCTAAAGTATTTGCAAGGAAAAATAAATATGAGATGAATGCAAGAGTATGCTATGCAATTTAAGTTTACATCAAATCCTAAAAATACAATCTAATGTCTTGCAATAAAATAAATGATTAATTAATTAGGCAAAAATAAAAAAATAAAAAAATAGAAGGGGGTGCAAATATCAATTAAAACAGAAAAGGGTGCAAAAAGCAACTCTGGGCCCAAGCCCAGCTGGGGGGCGTGGCCCAGAGGGGGGTGTGTGAAGAAAAAAGTTCAGACAGAATCAGAGCCGTCTGATTGATCAGACAGCTCTGATCTGATCAGAGAGATAAAGAATCAGGGACATTGGATTAGAATCTGATGGGTTAAGGCGCGCAGGTGCACGATAAGGACGTGCACCTACGCGCACAGGATTACCTTTTACTATAAAAGGAAAAAAACCCTAAAAAATTAACACAAACACATAAACTTCTTCTCTCTTCTCTCACCGGCGCCGTGGAAGCTTCTCTCTCAACCTCTCATGGCCGCCATTCACAAACCATTTTTCTAAAATAATATCAACATCAAATATACACAACATTAAACCCTGAACCCGAATCTAAGCTTGAAATAAACTAAACCCCATCGTTCGATTTGATCCAAACAGAAACGGAAAGGGAAAAAGAAAAAAACGAAGACCTTCGATCGTGATTTTTGGATTTGGATCGCGATTTCTTCTTCGCGTTTCTGGTTCGATTTCGTATCAGTGTTTGATTCGATTCTGTTTTGGAGTTTTCGGTCTGTGATTTTGAAGGTTCGGATCTGTTTTGGTTTGGATTTTATTTCTGATTCTGGGATTTGGATTGGATTAACGAAGATGGTGATGATGATTTGAGTTCTCTGTATTTTTTTGTTTTTCGTTTTTTCTGGGTTTTGGTTGATTCTGTTTCTGGATTTTATTGACTGATGATGATTTGGTTTTGATGAAGATTTCCTGGGTTTGATTATGATGGATGATAATATGCGGATTCTGGGTTGATAGATGATGATTATGTGAATTTGTTTTTTGATTATTTGATTTTTCTTTTTGTTCTGTTTTTGTGATTTTTGTTTGAAGAAGATGAAGCTGCGGCTGTGATTATTCCCCCTTGGGAACTGTGCAATAAATACTGTATATATATAGTGTCAGAAACTAGGGTTAGGACAGATGAACTTTCTCCATTTGGACAAAATTGCCCCTTTGGGCTTGGACAAAAAACACATCTGGACTTCTATAAAAAATTGGCAAAAACACCAAAAAGGAAAAAATACACAAATAAACAATTAAAATAAAAAATAATAATATATTAATAATAATGAATAAAAACGAAAATGAATAATAATAATAAAATAAAAATCAGAAAATAATAAAAAATAATAATAAAAGGAAAATAAAATTTAACCAAATGAGGTATTTTAAAATACCTCTCTGCCGAAATTTCGTCAGAAACGCATAAAGAAAAACCGTCTTAAAAAAACGCATGAAAGCGATCGGTCAAAAAATGGGGTATGACAAAGGCTAAACTTCCTTCCGACTTCGGAAAAATCACAGTCTTCTCGCAACAGTTAATATGAACTTGGTTAAAGACCAACCAGTTCATTCCAAAGATAACATCAATACCACTAAGTGGAATACACACCAAATCCATACCAAAATGTCTACCAAACACAGATACAGGACAATTACAACATACAAGACGAGTAATTACCGAACCACTAGCAGGAGTCTCAATATTCATGCAACCAGACATTTCATAAACAGGAATATTCAAACGCTTCATACAATCCATAGACATAAAAGAATGTGTAGCTTCGGTATCAATAATCGCAATTAAAGGAGTATCATGAATGAAACACGTACCTCTAATAAGATTATCAACTTGATCAGCTCCTTCCCCATTCAAAGCAAACACTTTCCCGGTAACCTTCTTCGGCTTCTTACATTCCGGACTCTTGTGACCTTCTTCACCACAATTAAAGCAAGTAGGAGTAGTTGCCTTGCACTCCTTAGACTTATGTCCTTCTTTCCCACAATTATAGCACACATCTTTATCCTTCTTACACTCAAAAGAACGGTGTCTACTCTTGCCACACCTATAGCACTTGTCATTATCCACCTTCTCCTTTCCCTTTCCACCTCTAGCACTTCCCTTACCCTTAACCTCATAATGCTTGGCACGGTCTTGACTCTTTCCTCTAACCGCCTTGAAGTAGTTACTCTTAGCTTTCCCATCTTCATCACAAATTCTAGCCTTAGCCACCAAAGTAGTAAAGTTTCTAATCTTGCGCAAACCCAATGATATGCTTGATGTCGGGGCGTAAACCACTTTCAAACTTAACACATTTGTCGTTCTCCGCCTCCGGGGTATTGTAGTGAGGACTAAAAGCACACAAGGACTCAAACTTAGCCGCATACTCCGCTACCGACATGTTCCCTTATTCTAACTTCATGAACTCCACCACTTTCTTATTCTTCACATCCGCCGGAAAATACTTGTTAAAGAATTCCCGCTTGAACATTTCCCAAGTGATGACAAAACCTCTATCACCTAGTCTCAACTTAGCATTCTTCCACCATTGGTTTGCCTCCTCCCTAAGCATATAGGTTCCCAATGCAAGCTTGTTCTCATTAGCACACTCCATAGCATCAAAGATAATCTCAACTTCCTCAACCCACTTCACCGCTCCATCCGGGTTAAAGCCTCCAACAAAGAAAGATGGCTTGTGCTTCAAAAACCTATCCAAGCGCTTCTCTCCATCTCTAGCCGGATCATCACCTCTTGCCAAAAGATGAGTCAAGGTAGCAAGTGACTCTGCGATCTGAGCATTAGCACGTGCCGACGTCATGGTCCTGAACAATCAATTCCAATCAACAAACAAACGTCACAACAAAAGTACAAATAGTGCATCTACACATGTTGTACAAAGGGTTACTAAGCCTATTTGATTCCAATGAATTGACCTTACTCTGATACCAATTGTAACACCCTACTTAAATCTACCCAAAAATTCGCGACTGAACAACAAATAAAATCAAGTAAATCAAGTAGAGCGTTACATGTATAAATTTAAAACCAATAATAGCATTGCATATCATACAAAACCTGATTTAAAAGATCATCGCAGCGGAACAACATAAACATATCATCATTCATTTATCAACATAAATATAGTTCAAGATCATGAACACTAGTCATCAACCAAATAATCCACCAACATAATAAATCCACATCCACATAATCACCTACATATGTCTTATCATCACACAAATAGATAATCAAGTACTTGGCATAAAGCCTTACATCATCATAAATAAGCAAAGCATAAAAGCAACACAAGGCATAAACCCGATAAAGACTAAACCCCAACACGGTGTTACAACTACCAGAGCAAATGGACAAGACACAACACTAGAATAGTGACTCATCTCCTCACCCTGAATACTAGCAACAAATGCCAGGTACTCCTCCTAAGCAAAGCAAATCCTCACGCCTGAGAATCTGAATCGCCCAACGATCCATCACATACAAAAATAGAGAGTTAGTTACATATAATCGACATACGACAAATGAAAGTAAAGTACTAACATTTAATCCAATCCAACATATACAATGCATATATTCATCCATCATACATTTATTTAGCATGTATATAATAACAATCCAACGACATCAATAAGACATGTACACTTAAACATTTAATATACATATTCATATTCACACCATCAATGATCAACCAATACCATCAATGATCAACCAATAATATGCTGTCGCGGTGATTTTTGGATATCGAGTTATTAATTAACTTCGAATCGCAATTTAGTATTCCACCACCGATCTTTAATTTATTCGAGGGAAAGGGAAAAAGTTCGAAAAAAAACCCTATTTTTTAGAGAAACAAAGTTCGGGGGTTGGTTATACGAAGGGAAGGTATTAGCACCCTAAGTATCTTTAGTACTCTATAGGAACCTCTTGTTTTTATTCTAACTTTGCGCTTAATTTTAATTGCTTATAAAAAATGTATAAGTATAGGAATTAAAGTAGTGATCGAGAAAAGTTTAAAGTGACGAAAAAGAAAGAAAAATGTTTTTGTTGATTTTATTGATTGGAGAGACAAGTCTCATGCCTACGTACCCGAGGGATCAAACCACCGTAGTTCGGGATAAAAGTTACGAGTAAATTTGTTTGTTTTGATTTTAAGGTTTTTAAAAAATGGTTTTAAAGACCAAAAGCCGAAAGTGGCAAAATGTGAGTTTGATTGATGTTAGTTTGTGAAGAAAGTCTATATGGTTAAATTGATTGAGGTTTGATTAAGAAATAAGACGCGGACACTTGGTTTAAAATCCAAGGTTTGTTGAGAAAATGTTTTAAGTGATAAAAGACACTTGGTTTAAAATCCAAGGTTTATGCATGATTAAAAATGTATGAATGAGGAAAATGCACTTGGTTTAAAATCCAAGGTTTTAAGCGAGAAAAAGGGACACTTGGGTTAAAGTCCAAGGTTTTAGCGATGAAGAAGCCATTGGTTTAAAATCCAAGGCACTTGGTTTAAAATCCAAGTTTGGTGATAAAAAGACACTTGGGTTAAAATCCAAGGTTTTCACGATAAAAGACGCCGTTGGTCTAAAGTTCAAGGCACTTGGTTTAAAATCCAAGTTCGTGATAAAAAAGACACTTGGGTTAAAATCCAAGGTTTTAACGATAAAGAAGCCATTGGTTTAAAGTCCAAGGCACTTGGTTTAAAATCCAAGTTTAGCGATGAAAAAGAACTCTTGGGTTAAAATCCAAGGTTTTCGCGATAAAAGGAAACATTTGGTTTAAAGTCCAAAGTTTTGAAAAGTGTATGATGATAAAATATTTTTGATGCTTGATGATGGAAAGAAATTGTGTTGATATTTTTTGAAAGAGGTTTTGACCTCATTTTAGAGAATAAAGTGGCTAATTATTTTTGAAGAGGTGTTGGGTTCCAAATAAAAAAGGTAGCGCTAAAAGAATAATAACGTCGCAATAAGCAATTTAAGCGCGAAGACAATCCGTAATGATATTTTGATCAAAACGGTGACTTTTCCCTCGGAATTTAAAATTACGCATATGGACGGAATGCGATAAAAAATAAATATGCATGAGATGCAATTTTTCATTTATGAGTACATTGACCTAGTCACACTCTAAAATCTTTGCAAGAAAATAAATATGAAATGATGCAAGAGAGGGGGTATGCTATGCACTTTTATTTAGAATTTACACTTGGCCTATTTACATCCTAAATTCAAGAACAAAAAATAAACGGCAATTAATAAGTGATAGATACTCAATATTGTGATAATAACGATATTATAAAAATAAAGGTAAAAAAATGATAAATAAATGAATATAATGAAATAATATGGTATGCCTGGATAAATAACATAAATAAATAAATACGAAACTAAAAGATGAAAACAAGCCTCGACATCATGCTTTACAAGGCTGAAAAAATAGCTATGCCAAAAGCACTTATCTCATAAGCTAAAAATAAAATTAATTAACAAAATAAAAACATGAAATAATATTACCAATATCTAAATATCAAATAAATAGGAAAATAAATAAGCCTCAACATCATGCTTGATTGGCTAAAATAATAGCTAAAATAGCTTATGCCAAAAGCACTTATCTCATAAGCTAAAAAAAAAAAAAAAAAAAAAACAGGGGGGGTGTGAACATTAAAACGAAATAACAAGGGGGGTGTGAATAGCAGTATTGTGGTTTAGGCCCAACTGGGGGTGCGGCCCAAAGGGTTGTGTGAAGAAATATTTCTGATTTAATCAGGGACGTCTGATTAAATCAGACAGCCCTGATTTAATCTTAAACAGGTGAGATCTGGGACGTTTGATCAAGATCTGAAGGGTTCAGGCGCGTTGGTGCACCGTAAGGTCATGCACCAGCGCACACAGGATCCGAAATGGGTATATATACAAAGAAACCCTAAAAAATCACAATTTCACAAAAATCTCTCTTTCTCTTCTTCCTCGCCGCCGTCGGCCTCTTTCATTCCCTCAACCTCCTCTCTGTTTTAAATTTCCTTGAAGCTTTTTTTCAAAAAAACATTTCGATATCAAAACTAAACAAAATCAAATTCTAAATCCACATCCAGATTCGAAATAATCAAAACCAAAAACACAAACCGGATCGGAAACGAAAGGAAAGGGAGAAAAAAAAAAGGTTTCGACCTTTGGTTTTTTTTGTTATGATTCGCTCTCTGTTCTGTCTTCTTCCTCCTCTGTGCTTTTCGATTTCGTTTTTTATCTTTCTCGGTTTCGATTTCCTGTCTACGATTTGGTTTATGTTGCGGTTTGGGTTTGGATTTAATTCGGTTACTGGGTTCGGTTAGGATTTGGTTGATGGTGTATTGTTCTGGGTTTGTGATGATTGTTTGATTCTGTTTTTAGTTTATGAATGAAGAAGATGAATCAGTTTTGTTTTGACTTTTTTTTTGGTGTTGTTTGATGAAATTTTGCTCTGCGGCTGATGAATCTCCTCTCTGATTTTTGCTTCTGATATATACCCAAAGATAGGGTTCTCATGATCCACTGGATATGTTGAATTTCTGTACAAAAAATTGTTTCAGGGAACAAACATCTGAGTTGGGACAAAAAGGTACAGTTTTTTTTTGCTTTCTGCAGAAAAAAGCTCGCGCAAAGAGGAAGTTGACTTTGGACAAATTTCAATTTTTTTTAATTAATTAAAAAAACAGAAAAAGAAATAAAGAAATAAATAAAAAACAAAATAAATAAATAATAATAATAAACTGAATAATAAAAATAATAAAAATTGGAAAAACAAAATAATAATAATAATAATAATGTAAATATAAATAATAAATGAACACAAAAATGAGGTATTTCAAAATACCTCTCTGCCGAAATTTCGTCAGAAACGAACAAAGAAAAACCCGTCATAAAAAGACGCATAAAAGCGATTGGTCAAAAAATGGGGTATGACAGATGCCCGTATTTAAGTTTCTTCCATCGGAGATAAAAAGAAAAAGATGATTTTTGATGATGTTTTTGTTTTGGTTCGACGATGGAAGAAACTTAAATACAGAGTACACCATTTTTTGACCGGATTGAACTATAAAATGCTATGATATGATGTTACGAGTGTTGTGCTTATGAGTGTTATGTTTACAAGTGTTTGAATGTAATGAAGATTATTTGACAGGGGTAATGAAGACAGAAAGCGATAAAGTCCTGTATGCGGACAGAAAGCAGTAAAGTCCTGTGTACGGACAGAAGTAAAGACAGTGTCCACCAACATTGTGGGATGGTAAGGACAAGTAAATGCAGTGTCTACCAACATTGTGGGATGGTAAGGACACATCGAGGGAATAAATTGTCTGCTGACATTGTGGGAGAGCGAGACATGACAAGAATATGTATTTGTCTGGACCAGACGCACTGGAAATGACTTCTTTTGGGGAAATTAACCATAAGTTTGCAGTTGATTGTTAGCAAAACCTGCTACTTTGAATATGTTTGATGGAGACATCTCTGGACCAGACTCACTGGGGATGACTCGTTTTTTTTTTTTTTTTTTGGGAAATTATCCACAAGTTTGCAGTTGTTTGTTTGCAAAACCTGCTACTTGAAATATGCTTGATAGAGACATCTCTAGACCAGACTCACTGGGGATGGCTTTTTTGTGATGTATGATTGATGGAGACATCTCTGGACTAGATACACTGGGGATGACTCTTTTTGTGATGTATTGAAGCAGGACACGTGATGGTCAATGCAGTATGTATGAATGATTTTGTTTGCATGTCGTATGTAAATATGAATGTATGTATACATATGTGAATGATTGTATGTATGTATGTATGTATGTATGTATGTAGCTTGTATTTGTATGACTGAATGATATTTGTACATGACTGGATGAGATAAAAGTTGGATCAGGCAAGATGAGCATTGGGCCGACGTATCCGTACAACCACTCGGTAGTTCTCCGCTGGGGACACCATCGTTATAGGTGAAATAAATCAGATCCTCGGGGTAAAACCCGGTATGGTATGTCAATTCATGGTAAGAATGATTGTCCTTTTTTGGGGTAAAGTCCATTGGTCAGAAGTTTGGCAGAAGTCGCCATTTTGTACACTGAAACTGAATATTTTCTCATGGTCTTGTTTCGACAGTCATGCTTTTGTTTTTTCTCTTTTTTTTTTGAAATCCCTAACTTTTGCCTGGATCGCCCTTTCGGGTTTTCAATCCACCGGGAATATATATCTTTTTTGTTTTGCCCCTAATTTTTGCCTGGACCGCCCTTTCGGGTTTTCAATCCACCGGGACGCTCCTTTTTGCCTAAGCCGCCTTTTCAGGTTTTCGACTTAGCGAGCTGTTCTTTTTTGCTATTTTTTGCTTTTGCTTTTTTTTGACAGAAAGAAACAAGACTGATATGATATGCACAAACTTCTCCAAGAGATGCCATTTGCTGATGATATGCAAACTTCTCAAAGAGATGCCATTTACTGATGAATGAGCCTCCCGAAACGGGTCTCGGCTTTTCTTTCACTGGGGAAAAGAAAATCATACAAGTTTTTTGAAGATACCCACTTGCTGGAGATTACTAGAGAACAACCAAGTTCAGTATTCAATGGAGATTACTAAGAACCCAAGATATCAACTCGACGATTATTGGCTCAAGGAGGTAGAAGCAAAACAACTATCTTGGCAGATCTGGACTGCCCCTGGAAACCACTTCCGGTGCCCCAAGTGAGTGAAACATTGACTTTGAATCTTTGAAGTGTATGCCCCTATATGTAAAGACTTGCCCCTGATTGGCAGGTTCCTGAGGTAATTTGCCCCAAGTTAGGAGCGCTTTGAATTGATTTGCTCTTGATTAGACCATTTGATTGAATTTCTTTCATGCCAAATATAAATTTGCAAACAAAGTTGTTTCTTTTGAAAAGTGTTTCTGATGTAATGTACATGCAAGTTTTGAAATCGCAAAAATTTATATAAAACACATGTGGTGTGTGTAAAAGATATTTACTCAACAAACAGGTGGAGTCAGTTTTAACAATAATTTTGCTGATTATGCTTTCAAAGTAAACCTAGCTTCAATTAGGTCTTTTGAGGGTTATAACGTGGCCTGGTTCATGGTTATGAAAAAAAAAAAAAAAATTATTAGGCTCAAGATTCTGTTTTAACCCACCCACTCTTCTTTGATGTCCTTCATTCCTACGCTCAATTAATTCATCAGACACGCTTTGGTTGACAAGAGGATTTCTTTTGACAATGATGTTTTGAGGTTGACGCTTTGTTCGAAGTTTTGATAAGATTCTTGAAGTGACAGTCACTTTTTCGTTCACAAGCTTGTTTGCATAATTTTGCTCTTAATCCCTTATTTTTGCATGGACCAATTTTTTTGGATTTTGCGGTCCATCGGGAGGCCCTGAATTTTGCCTAAGTCTTTTTACCTAGCAGACTTTTTGTTGTTGTTTTTGTTTGTGTTGTTTTTTTGTTTTGGTGTAGAATGTTTGTGACTGTCACATGTTATTGTGAGTTTTGTCTACTTACGACTTGCTCTATCTCAACAGATTTATCCTCTTGTATTGGGATGTATTATTGAAAGACTACCCTGCCCCGGGTTAAGATTAAGAGTTGTTTTTTCTATAGAAAGAACACCAACTTCTGGCTCAAAGGGGGTTGACTACGGATTATCTCCTTATTTCTCCGGTGTTTGGGAAGTGAAACAATGCCTTACATCATCAACCGGGTCTTTACTAATGAAAGCATGTATCAGCATATATCAGCAATTTTAAACATTTAGTTTACATCATTCTCCCCTCAAGTTTGTAAACAAGAAAAGTGAAATATAAGAACATTGCCATTTGTGATGACACAAGAAAAGAGTGAATACGAATGGATGGATTCCAAAATATGCATGCTCATTGTTTAGAAATTTAAATTTAAAAGATACAACTTTAAAATGTAAATAAATGCTTGGCAAGAAAGAAATTGCAATTGAACATAAAAGGCCTAGTGATCCTAGGGACAAACTTCTTGATTCTCTTGAAAATGACAGAGGACCCATGATTAAGCAGAGGATGAACTTTGAACATTAGGGTTCTCATCCTTGAAAGATAGCACCTTGTTGCGGACTAAATCCTGAACAGCTTTCTTGAGAGGATAGCAACGCTCTACATCATGGCCAGGGGCCCCTTGATGGAAGACACAAGTTAAATCACTGCGGTACCAGGGAGGTAGTACTGCTGGCACAGGTGGAGGTGGTCTCGTCTGGACAAAAATTTTAGCAAGTAAAGCGGGAGTAGGTCGGCCTATTTCATGGGTATGGGGTCAAATGGAGAACTTTTCTGAGTGCGGTTATGATTGTTGGGGAGATGGTAGGTGATGAGATTGTGGGTATTGTGGTTTAGTGCTATGGCTGCAACATGTTGATAAGCTGAGTTTCTTGAATGATGTCCTCCTTGGGCCACCATGCCAACTTCAAATTCTTTCTTCTCTGAAAAGTTGTTGCCATATCACTTGGCAGTATTAGTCGGAACTTTCTCTCTTGTCAATCGTCCCTGTCGGACCCCTTCTTCAAGTCGCATCCCCATGTTTACCATCTCAGTGAAATCACTGGGTGCACTAGCAATCATTCGTTCATAGTAAAATGAATCAAGAGTATTTAGGAAAATCTTGGTCATTTCTTTTTCTTCTAGTGGTGGACAAATCTGAGCGGCAATCTCTCTTCATCGCTGAGCGTATTCTTTGAAACTCTCTTTGTCTTTTTGAGACATACCTCGAAGTTGATCTCTATCTGGAGCCATGTCTAGATTGTATTTGTATTGACGGACAAAAGCTTCGCCCAAATCATTGAATGTTTGGATCTTGGCACCATCTAAGCCCATGTACCACTTCAAAGCGGCACCTGTCAGGCTATCCTAAAAGTAGTGAACTAGTAACTGATGGTTATCTGTTTGAGTGGACATCTTTCGGGCGTACATTACCAAATGGCTCTTAGGGCAGGAATTTCCTTTGTACTTCTCAAACTCGGGGACCTTAAACTTAGGTGGGATCCTAACGTTTGGTACCAAGCAAAGGTCATGGGCGTTTTTGCCGAACAAATCCTTCCCACGAAGGGCCTTAATCTCGAGTTGCATCTTATCAAACTGATCCTGAAGATTATCCATACGGCCATAAGTCTCTGGATCCTCCGCATGATAGACTTGTTCGCTCACATAAGGAACGGTGTGAGCTACGGAAGCTGGAATGGTCATTGTTGACTGAGGGACACACATAGTAACTTGAGGAAGAGTCGTCCCAGGTTGGGGAACAACAGTAGCATGTGGCAAAGTAGGAGTAGGGACCTCGGGAACTTGGGGTCGAAGCCCTTCATTAAAATTCATAGGCATGCCCCAAGGATAACCTTCGGGCATGACATGCTGATGTGCGTTGACGGGTACCACGGGAACCGGGGCAGAGACGATTTCAGAAATGACTGTAGCTTGAGGAGGAGGGGTTAATGGCTGATTCTGCGCAGCTACCAACGATATCACCATGGCGGTTAGCTTTTCTACTTCAGCCCGGAGTGTTGTTACTTCCCCATGGAGCTCAACGTTCTCTTGTTCAACTTGGTCCATTCTCTTTTTCCTGTTTGCTCGAGTGTTGTACGTGCGAGATGGTTGTGGGCGTGGTCGTCGGGCCACTTTGACTGAGGCGGAGAGAAAAGGGAAAATATGAGACTCGAGTTTGGAAACTTATGAATGCATTATAATGTATGATGTGTTTATGCTAAAATATGCAATGCGTTTTTTTTGTTTTGTTTTTTTGTTATCCAAGAACTTATCCCAAACTAGTTGTAAACATTTAGATATGGATTTTGTAAGAAGAAAAAAGAGAAAAATTTATTATGTGTAATGAATGTAATCTACAATGTTTACAAAAAAAATTTGTTTTAAGTCCTTCGACATCGGATGAGAAAAAAGAATTTTATGAATGAGTGCATGCATGCATGATGCGGAAAACATGGTGGGGTTAAAGTATAATGTTGGAGTCAAAGGTGAAGCCCTCCCATATGGTATGTACTAGGGTTCATTTGTACCTGCATGACGGGTTCTACAAAGTTCCCAAAGTCATCGACCATCTCATGAACACCACTGGATTACGTGACTACTCTCGTTCCAATAATATTCACAAGATGATCTCGTTTGAGTGTAGTCTCGCGTGAAAACTAAATTCAAGACTTACTCTTGATTAGCCACCGCACTATGCCCTAAAAAGGCCAAGAGGGGTTAAAGGTAATCTAAAGGTTCTCGGCTTCTCCGGACACTCACATTGAAAGTAATAACACCATCATGACTTATCATGACGACGAGTACGACCGTCGTGAGGCCTCCACCGAGCGGGATCATATCACATGTGCTTCATAATCTAAAGACATGTCACTATGATTTCATCTCATCCTATCTTATTGTGTCTCTCAAGCCCGGGTAGGGGACTTATCTCACCACTCAAAGCATCCCCAATTATATATACAAATATTTACACAAATAAAAGAATAATAGCGCGAAGATAGTAATTTAAAACAAGTTAGGTTCAACCCGCTTGGTTGTCCCCAGTGAAGTCGCCATTTCTGTCGCGGTGATTTTTGTATATCGAGTTATTAATTAACTTCGAATCGCAATTTAGTATTCCACCACCGATCTTTAATTTATTCGAGGGAAAGGGAAAAAGTTCGAAAAAAAACCCTATTTTTTAGAGAAACAAAGTTCGGGGGTTGGTTATACGAAGGGAAGGTATTAGCACCCTAAGTATCTATAGTACTCTATAGGAACCTCTTGTTTTTATTCTAACTTTGCGCTTAATTTTAATTGCTTATAAAAAATGTATAAGTATAGGAATTAAAGTAGTGATCGAGAAAAGTTTAAAGTGACGAAAAAGAAAGAAAAATGTTTTTGTTGATTTTATTGATTGGAGAGACAAGTCTCATGCCTACGTACCCGAGGGATCAAACCACCGTAGTTCGGGATAAAAGTTACGAGTAAATTTGTTTGTTTTGATTTTAAGGTTTTTAAAAAATGGTTTTAAAGACCAAAAGCCGAAAGTGGCAAAATGTGAGTTTGATTGATGTTAGTTTGTGAAGAAAGTCTATATGGTTAAATTGATTGAGGTTTGATTAAGAAATAAGACGCGGACACTTGGTTTAAAATCCAAGGTTTGTTGAGAAAATGTTTTAAGTGATAAAAGACACTTGGTTTAAAATCCAAGGTTTATGCATGATTAAAAATGTATGAATGAGGAAAATGCACTTGGTTTAAAATCCAAGGTTTTAAGCGAGAAAAAGGGACACTTGGGTTAAAGTCCAAGGTTTTAGCGATGAAGAAGCCATTGGTTTAAAATCCAAGGCACTTGGTTTAAAATCCAAGTTTGGTGATAAAAAGACACTTGGGTTAAAATCCAAGGTTTTCACGATAAAAGACGCCGTTGGTCTAAAGTTCAAGGCACTTGGTTTAAAATCCAAGTTCGTGATAAAAAAGACACTTGGGTTAAAATCCAAGGTTTTAACGATAAAGAAGCCATTGGTTTAAAGTCCAAGGCACTTGGTTTAAAATCCAAGTTTAGCGATGAAAAAGAACTCTTGGGTTAAAATCCAAGGTTTTCGCGATAAAAGGAAACATTTGGTTTAAAGTCCAAAGTTTTGAAAAGTGTATGATGATAAAATATTTTTGATGCTTGATGATGGAAAGAAATTGTGTTGATATTTTTTGAAAGAGGTTTTGACCTCATTTTAGAGAATAAAGTGGCTAATTATTTTTGAAGAGGTGTTGGGTTCCAAATAAAAAAGGTAGCGCTAAAAGAATAATAACGTCGCAATAAGCAATTTAAGCGCGAAGACAATCCGTAATGATATTTTGATCAAAACGGTGACTTTTCCCTCGGAATTTAAAATTACGCATATGGACGGAATGCGATAAAAAATAAATATGCATGAGATGCAATTTTTCATTTATGAGTACATTGACCTAGTCACACTCTAAAATCTTTGCAAGAAAATAAATATGAAATGATGCAAGAGAGGGGGTATGCTATGCACTTTTATTTAGAATTTACACTTGGCCTATTTACATCCTAAATTCAAGAACAAAAAATAAACGGCAATTAATAAGTGATAGATACTCAATATTGTGATAATAACGATATTATAAAAATAAAGGTAAAAAAATGATAAATAAATGAATATAATGAAATAATATGGTATGCCTGGATAAATAACATAAATAAATAAATACGAAACTAAAAGATGAAAACAAGCCTCGACATCATGCTTTACAAGGCTGAAAAAATAGCTATGCCAAAAGCACTTATCTCATAAGCTAAAAATAAAATTAATTAACAAAATAAAAACATGAAATAATATTACCAATATCTAAATATCAAATAAATAGGAAAATAAATAAGCCTCAACATCATGCTTGATTGGCTAAAATAATAGCTAAAATAGCTTATGCCAAAAGCACTTATCTCATAAGCTAAAAAATAAAATAAAATAAAAACAGGGGGGGTGTGAACATTAAAACGAAATAACAAGGGGGTGTGAATAGCAGTATTGTGGTTTAGGCCCAACTGGGGGTGCGGCCCAAAGGGTTGTGTGAAGAAATATTTCTGATTTAATCAGGGACGTCTGATTAAATCAGACAGCCCTGATTTAATCTTAAACAGGTGAGATCTGGGACGTTTGATCAAGATCTGAACGGTTCAGGCGCGCTGGTGCACCGTAAGGCCATGCACCAGCGCACACAGGATCCGAAATGGGTATATATACAAAGAAACCCTAAAAAATCACAATTTCACAAAAATCTCTCTTTCTCTTCTTCCTCGCTGCCGTCGGCCTCTTTCATTCCCTCAACCTCCTCTCTGTTATAAATTTCCTTGAAGCTTTTTTTCAAAAAAACATTTCGATATCAAAACTAAACAAAATCAAATTCTAAATCCACATCCAGATTCGAAATAATCAAAACCAAAAACACAAACCGGATCGGAAACGAAAGGAAAGGGAGAAAAAAAAAAGGTTTCGACCTTTGGTTTTTTTTGTTATGATTCGCTCTCTGTTCTGTCTTCTTCCTCCTCTGTGCTTTTCGATTTCGTTTTTTATCTTTCTCGGTTTCGATTTCCTGTCTACGATTTGGTTTATGTTGCGGTTTGGTTTGGATTTAATTCGGTTACTGGGTTCGGTTAGGATTTGGTTGATGGTGTATTGTTCTGGGTTTGTGATGGTTGTTTGATTCTGTTTTTAGTTTATGAATGAAGAAGATGAATCAGTTTTGTTTTGATTTTTTTTTTGGTGTTGTTTGATGAAATTTTGCTCTGCGGCTGATGAATCTCCTCTCTGATTTTTGCTTCTGATATATACCCAAAGCTAGGGTTCTCATGATCCACTAGATATGTTGAATTTCTGTACAAAAAATTGTTTCAGGGAACAAACATCTGAGTTGGGACAAAAAGGTACAGTTTTTTTTTGCTTTCTGCAGAAAAAAGCTCGCGCAAAGAGGAAGTTGACTTTGGACAAATTTCAATTTTTTTTAATTAATTAAAAAAACAGAAAAAGAAATAAAGAAATAAATAAAAAACAAAATAAATAAATAATAATAATAAACTGAATAATAAAAATAACAAAAATTGGAAAAACAAAATAATAATAATAATAATAATAATGTAAATATAAATAATAAATAAACACAAAAATGAGGTATTTCAAAATACCTCTGCCGAAATTTCGTCAGAAACGAACAAAGAAAAACCCGTCGTAAAAAGACGCATAAAAGCGATTGGTCAAAAAATGGGGTATGACATATGCACAATCACTTAGCACACAATCATTCAAATATCACATCATCATCACATATAGCACATTTAAGAGTTCACCTTCCTGATGCATCTAATGTCACTTTCATGCCATGTCCCCTAGACACGACTACATGCATGCGGTACCATTCACCATCAAAATAAGGATACAAGAATCCTATGCGTTATGGATCAAACGGTCAAGCTTCATCAATTCGTTATGGGTCAAACGCCCAAGCTTTATCAATAGACTCAATCATGATGCATGGACATATATATAACGTATGTTATTCACCACCATTATGTAACCTCATTATACATAATTCCACCATAAATTATTCGTCAATACATAACATACTTATATACATTCATCATCATCATCAATTAGCATCAACAATCATCCATCATTCATTATACATATCCAACAACATTATTATAAATCATACTCTTTATAATTCACCAACAATATAATTATATATATATCCAACAATCATATGGAAACATCATCATCAATCATATTCATTATAAGAACTATCACCTTAAGTATTAAGCCATCATCACCACCAAAATCAATTAAAGAATCAATTCCCATCAGACTAATCTCGGCCGGCGAGGCCCGACGAGTGTCTCAGCGACAAAAACAGAACATTTTGGGTTTTCTAGCGAACACCGGCGAGACTCAGCGAGCAGCCTCGCTGACCCTCGCCCGGCGAGCATGGGCGAAAATGTCGCAGAACGGTGCTCTGTTTTCGCGACCGTTCATATTCCACTACGAAATTATCATATCGTGTTCCAATTCTAAAAAGTTGTTTCCTTTCAGTTATAGATATATTAACAAGTATAAAAGTACAAGTTTCATAACTTAAAAACACCAAAATCATCATCAAATTGAGATTTATCATATTTTTCATCAAAAACTCATGAACATGCAATTTCAAACCAACAACCATAGATTTTCGAAATTGAAATCATCAACATATATTTTTAGCATCATAATACATGAATAACACTAAATCAACAAGAAAGATAACATTTTGATTCATAGAAACTCATAAAGTTATGAACTTTAGAGTATAAAAGGGTGAGAGGGTTTGGGCAAAGAGAAATGTAATTTCTCCCCCCTCTTGGTCACCCACAATCATAAATAACTACTCTCTTACCTCTAATTCTTCAAGAATTAGCTCCTCCAATCTTTCTCTCTTAGCCTCCTCTTCTATGTTCTTCTCTTCTTCCTCTTCTCTAGTTCTCTCTCTCTATTCTTCACAAAACTTATGATAAAATGATTTCTCTCTCTAAGTTTTCAAAACTTATAACTAGGTTAATTTCCCTTCTCAATTTACTAAATTGCCCTTCCTCATAAAAGCCCACTCTATCTTCTATTTACACCTCCTAAAAACACTACTATTCTAAACATACCACCACACCAAAAGCCACATATTTAAATAAATCACACAATATGACAATTAAATAAATAAGCTAAATTAAATAAATAATTAAATAAAAACGGGATGTGACAAATTATATTGGTGAAATGTTGTGACACATCATTCATGCATAAGTTGTGTCTAATAGATGGTGATAATAGATGGTGAAAGGATTCTTGTATCCGATATAGATGGTGATATGGTACCACATGTAGATATGTCTAGGAACATACATGAAGGTGACATTAGATGCATTAGGAAGGTGAATCTTGATTGTGTTAATGTGTTGATGATGTGATAATTGGATAATTGTGTGCTAAGTAAATGTGCATATATTTTGTTGATCATTGATGGTGTGAATAAGATTGTGTATATTGAATGGTTAAATGTACCCATCGTGTTGTTAGTTTTGAATTGTTATTTATATAGAAATGATAGAATAATGGGTGGTGCATGAATATATGGATATATATATATGTTGAGTTGGATTAAATGTTAGTATCTTACTATCATTTGTTGGTATGTCGATTATATGTAACTAACTCTATTTTTGTGTTTGATGGGTCGTTGAGCGATTCAGATTCTCAGGCTTGAGGATTTGTCTTGCTTTAGGAGGAGTACCCGGCTTTTGTTGCTAGTATTCAGGGTGAGGAGACTAGCTACTACTCTTAGCGTCGTACCTTGTCCGTTTGCTATGATGGTTGTAACACCGTGTTGGGGGTTTAGTTTTTATCGGCTTTATGCCTAGTGTTCTTTGACTTTGCCATTTATGATTATGTAAGGCTTTATGCCAAGTACTTGTTTACCTCAATACTTTGATGTTAAGATATTTGTTGGAGATTATATGGATGGTGATTAGTTATGATTTATTGAATTTTAATTATGACTTTATGGAAGGTGATGCTTAGCTATTCCGCTGCAATTAATATGATAAGCATGAATTATATTGAATTGTATGCTATGGTTGGATGTTTGATTTCACATGTAACACTCTACTTGTGTCTACTTGTGTTTTATTATTTATTTAGTCAAACATTTTGGGTAGATTTAAGTAGGGTGTTACATTTTGTCCCACATCGGTCAAATCAAACTTTGGTTTCTCATATTTTAGTATAAATAGGTCCCTTTTCTCCACATTCTAAACACACAACTTTGAACAATTGACTTGTAAACCGAGCACACTACTCGTATAGTCAGTTGGAGAAAGAGTACTCAGGCCTTAGTGCGGGAACTCTTTCTCTTAAGTTGAATTTTATTTTCTTTTGTACCGTCATTATACTTGGAGTTTTATTCAGGTTCTTATTTTATTATTTTCTTGTTTTATTTTCTTTATTGCTTTTATTTATTTATGCTTTATTTATTTATTTGCTTTATGTTTTTATTTCCCGTTTATTTATTTATTTCGTCTTTAGTTTTAGTTTTAGTTATGTCTAGCTAATTTAATATTGCTATGATTTGTAATTAGGAGCTAGTAGGAGTTCGGTAGTTAGTTCGCGCGCCGGTTTTTTGACGCGTTTTTCAAAAGCAGTTTTTATTTTAACGACTATAATTTGTCACGAGAGTGAGAATTAATTAAAGCAAAACTCAATATAGCGAGAGCATGAGATTTCTACTAGATAGTAAAAACTGAACATTGATTCTGATTTGGAAGAACACCACTTATGATTAGAGTTAATTAAATTATATTTGGTTTTTAAAAAGTACTTTATTATCGGATGCGAGGACGAGAGTTAAGCATCACCTTTATAATCTACAACACTAGTCAAGATTTGCGAGAGCTGAGATTGATGTTTTTGAATCAATATAGTTTCGAAAACTATTCTTTTTATCAAAGTGCGAATTAAGTATTGAACCCTACGAAGCAACTAAAAGTTCATCCTAGTAATACGCTTTATTAATCTAAAAACCCAAAAATACTTTCTCTTATTGTATTTAAAAATCCAAAAAATATTTTATAATTTCCAAAACCCTCTATTTTACTATTTGGCCTTAGATTTACAACGTAACATTAGATAACGGTAGGTCGACTATTGGTCTCTGTGGGATCGATAATCTTTTATAACTACACGCGACAAGGCTCTATACTTGCAGTCACGTTCCGGTCGCATCAAGTTTTTGGCGCCGTTGCCGGGGACCAATTTAGTCGATATCGTAACTCCAGTGTTACACCGTAGAGACTAAGGCAATTTTATTTTATTTTTTTTTTTTATTTACCCCTTAAATAGTTAGTTTGTTGCATGCCAAGCACTCGCTCTAAAGGCGAAAGATTGGAGCAACAAGTTAACGAACCCGAACGTCTTATTAGCATAAGACGTAGAACACAAGAACATCGTACTATATACGAACTTCCCAATCCTAATAATCATATTCCCAAACCAGTAGTTGAACCAGAAATGGCTGAACTACCTCTAAATCGACCATTACGGTCTTACGCTATTCCTTCGCAAGAAGAACCGCATAATAGCATCGCTGCCCCCGCTATTGAAGCAAATAATTTCGAGCTTAAACCTTCATTGTTGTCAGCAGTACAACAAAATCAATTCTCTGGAAATCCCACGGACGACCCTAATCTACATTTATCCATATTCTTGCAATATGCCGATACTGTCAAAGCTAATGGTGTCAGTCCCGAAGCTATAAGACTTCGTTTATTCCCGTTCTCATTACGAGATAGAGCTAGAGCTTGGCTCCAGTCTCTACCATCTAACTCAGTCACCACGTGGAATGAGTTGAAGAAAGTCTTCTTAGCTAGATATTTCCCACCTAGCAAAACTGCTATGCTTAGAGCCCAAATTAATGGATTCAAACAAAAGGACAACGAGTCTCTTTTCGAAGCATGGTAAAGATATAAAGACATGATTAGGCTATGCCCACATCATGGACTCGAAGAATGGTTAATTATCCACACCTTTTATAATGGTCTCTTGTATAACACGAGATTGACCATAGACGCCGCAGCTGGTGGCGCACTTATGGATAAAGCTTTCAATGAAGCTTATCAGCTTATCGAAAGTATGGCTCTAAACCACTACCAATGGGGAAGCGAAAGAACACCTGTAGAGAAATCTCAAACGAAAGGTGGAATGTACGAAATCAGCCATATAGACCAAGTCTATGCCCGATTTGAAGCCCTAACGCAAAAGGTTGAAAACCTAAGCACCACACCCACAGCTATCGTAGCCACTACAAACCAAGATTATGAATTGTGTGGAGCTCAAGGACATACTGTCGCTGAATGTCAAGTTCTGACCGGAGTTTCCCAAGACCAAGTGAATTACACTCAAGGGAACCCTTACTCAAACAATTTCAACCCAGGCTTTAAGAACCACCCGTAACTTTAGTACAAAAGTAGCAACGCTTTATATGCACCTTCTTCTGCACCACCGGGATATCAAAAACCTGCCTACCCTACTCAAAACGCTCCTAGGAAATCTAACCTAGAATTAATGATGGAAAACTTCATAGCTTCTCAAACTCAAATCAATAAGGAAGTTAGAAATCAACACATTCAAAGTAGCGAGCAAATTAGGCAATTAACAAGCAAAGTAGACGTCATAGCCACACACAATAAATTGCTAGAAACCCAAATCGCGCAAGTGGCCCAACAACAAGCATCTACTTCTGCTCCCACATGCACATTTCCTAGCCAACCTCAACCAAACCCTAAAGGACATGTGAATGCTATCATATTACGAAGTGGTACTCAATACGATGGACCAGTTGATCCTAGAACCGAGAAACCAATCATAGTACCCAACTCTGATGAACCAACCAAAAGGGAAGATGATCAAAGTAAGAAGGAGAAGGAAGATAGTGGCGAGGAAACCATAGAAACGAAGAAACCTTATGTACCTCCGCCACTTTATAAACCACCAATACCTTATCCTCAAAGATTCGAAAAATCTAAAAGTGTAGGGCAATTCAAGAAATTCGTTGAGCTTCTAAAGAAATTAAATATCACAATACCTTATCACCGAAGCCATTACCCAAATGCCCTCATACGCTAAATTTCTTAAAGACATCCTAACCAATAAGAAAAGAATCGAGGATGATGAAACCGTTATGCTTACTGCCGAGTGTAGCGCCATACTTCAAAATGAAATGCCTCCTAAGTTAAAAGACCCAGGAAGTTTCTCTATACCCTGTGTCATTGGAAAATTCGTTATAGATAGAGCCCTATGTGATTTAGGAGCAAGTATAAGTTTAATGCCCATAGCCATATGTGAAAAACTCAATATGGGAGACCTAATACCTACTAGAATGTCCATACAATTCGCGGACCGTTCGGTCAAATACCCCTTATGCATTCTAGAAAATGTGCCAGTACGCGTAGGTCAATTCTATATCCCTACTGATTTTAGTTATAGACATAAGGGAAGATTCCAACACTCCTATCATTTTAGGAAGGCCATTCTTAGCAACCGCAGGTGTCATAATAGACGTAAAGAAAGGAAAACTCACTTTTGAAGTGGGTGAAGAAAAAGTAGAATTTATTCTAACACAATTCATGAAGGCACCAACTATAGACGATAGTTGTTATATGTTAGACGTCATCAAAGAATGTAGAAAGGAGATGGAGAAAGATCAAACTAGATATTCTGAAATTTTAAAGCCCAACCCTCCCACCCTTAAAGTAAATGATGACCATCTCTCCGAATGCTTAGAAATTACACCAAACCCTACGCCTAACCATATCAAATCAACAATAGAACTCAAAACCCTACCCGAAAATTTAAGGTATGAATTCCTAGATAAAGAACGTGCAAAACCCTTAATAGTTAGCGCAGACTTAGGAGAATTAGAAACCGAAAAATTATTAAACATCCAAAGAAAATACCCCACTGCTTTAGGGTATAGCATCGCTGATCTAAAAGGAATTAGCTCTTCTATTTGTATGCATCGCATTATGCTAGAGGAAGATTGTAAAACCTCTAGAGAACCCCACCGAAGGATTAATCCTATTCTAAGAGAAGTAGTCAAACAAGAAGGTCAAAAACTTCTCGACGCATGAATTATATACCCAATATCCGATAGTAAATGGGTTAGCCCAGTACATGTCGTACCAAAGAAAGGAGGAGTTACAGTTGTCACTAATGAAAAAGGAGAATCTATTGCACAAAGAGTTCAAACCGGTCATAGGATGTGCATAGATTATAGGAAACTAAACAAAGCCACTGGTAAAGACCATTTGCCTTTACCCTTTATTGATCAAATGCTTGAACGATTGGCTAAACATTCTTATTTCTGCTATTTAGATGGTTACTCAGGATTTTTCCAAATCCCTATTCATCCTGATGACCAAGAAAAAACAACCTTCACCTGTCCCTATGGAACTTTTGCTTATAGACGTATGCCATTTGGACTATGCAATGCTCCCGCAACCTTCCAAAGATGCATGATGGCAATCTTCACAGAATTTATAAACGACATCATGGAAGTATTCATGGACGATTTCTCCGTTTGTGGGCAAAGCTTTGAAGGATGTTTGTCGAACTTAGAAAAAGTACTCGCAAGATGCGTAAAAGTAAACCTTGTCCTTAATTGGGAAAAATGTCATTTCATGGTCCGACAAGGAATAGTTCTTGGACACGTAGTGTCCAACAAGGGGATTGAAGTAGACAAAGCTAAAATTCAAGTCATATAAAACCTTCGACCCCCAAAAACCGTAAGAGAAGTACGTAGTTTTTAGGACACGCCGGTTTCTACCAACGATTTATTAAAGACTTCTCTAAAATCACCAAGCCTCTAACCGGCTTATTACTAAAAGATGCTGAATTTATCTTTAACGATGAATGCTTAAAAGCGTTCCAACAATTAAAAACAACTCTTATATCCGCACCAATTATCAAGCCACCCGATTGGAGCCTACCCTTTGAAATCATGTGTGATGCTAGTGATTACGCAATAAGTGCAGTTCTAGGACAAAGAAAAGATAAGAAAATTCATGCAATCTATTACGCTAGTAGAACCCTAGATACTGCGCAAATGAACTACGCCACCACTGAAAAAGAGCTCCTCGCTATCGTATTCGCGATCGATAAATTTCGACATTACCTAATAGGATCTGAAATTCTGGCGTGCAGTGGTAAGATGCTCTATATCATGTTGTAGCATCTTCTACCGCATCAGACTAACAGAATATGAAAAATAAAAAATAAAGGGCAGGAAAGTAAATAACACAGTATGTTGTTAACCCAGTTCGTCGCAACTCACCTACTATGGGGGATACCAATCCAGGAATGAATCCACTAATATAGTTATAGTTCAAAGACTCCAAAACGCCCCGTTTCTATCTTATCGCCTAGACACTACCTCATGCAATTCTACCTAGGAACTCCTAGATATGAGACGCCCCGTCTCACTTCCTTAAAACAATACAAACAGCGTTGTTTACAAACAAAACAATCAAATGGTGGAGACACACTTCAAGACACAACAACTCCTTGCTTAAAAGCTTTGGAGAAGTAACACAATCAACACCTCCATACCTAAAGGCTTAGGAGACATTTACAATTTACAACTCAACTAAACTAACCAACTCTGTACGTAGATATTCAATGACGGCAACAGAGAGGTGTACATGAAACCCTAAAGCACAAGGCTTACAAAGACACAAAACCCTAAAAGACTACATCTTTGATATATTTGTTTAAGCTTCGGTTTTTGGTGAATAAAATAGCTTTAGCAACTTTCTTTATATAGGCTTCACAATGCTTCAACTCCAAGAATTCTTCTAGAGGAAAAATATATATTTTTACTAAATCTTCTTTGCATCAAAATATTCCTCCCATAAATATATTTGTTGAAAATATATTTTAAAATGAAATCTTTTAATCTTCTTGAAGCACAAAGATTTATTTGAAATAAATCTTTTATATTCTCTACAACAATCTTCACAAGATATATTTTAAAATCAAATCTTCTTGATTCCTTAATATTTTATCTTGAGGAACAAGTAATCAAGTAAACCACCTTCTGAATATTCTGGAAAACACATGCGTCTTGGCACACAAGTTTGCGTGGATTAATTCTTCAACCAAATCTTTCTGGGATCTCACACGAAAATAAATCTTCCAAGAAACGCGAAAAGGACGTACACTGTGATGTTGTACACAATGTTTCCACATATAGTCCAACATCTTGCTATCACATTGTTTTAACAAAATGATGCCAACAACCAAAAACCCAACAATCTCCCCCTTTGGCAAATTTTGGCTAAAACAATCTTTGACTGGCCAACAAGAATATGAGGGATACATGACATACCTTCTTCTATTTTAATATAAGCACACAACTTTGAATGAAGGTAAAAACTTCGTCAACGCTACTTCAAAAGAAATCTTCAACTGAAAGTAACTCACAAGGTAAAGAAATAAACTTTACTAAAAACATCAGAGGCATGCAGCAGCAGAATTTGAAAGGATCCAGCCTTATATAGAACATCAAGAGAGAAATAAACTCTCACAAGTAACATATAGGATAGGAGAAATAAATTCCTTTAATTATAGCACATCCATGATCACCAGGGAAAAGTAGATTCCCACACATATAGAACTAGGAAAAATAAATTCCTATTAGAACTGAGAAAAATAAATTCTCATACAAGCCAAGATGCTACATTATTTTGCAAAGCATTATCACATAGACGGATCTAACAAACATCAGACACGAGATTATAAACATTTATCCTACTACTCCCCCTGACTCCATGCATAACATATCAGTAGATCACCACAAGATAGAGAAAGAATTTTCTACTCCCCCTCAACACATGCATAAGACCATGCACACACATATATCACCATACACATGCTATACCAGATGCCATAACATTTGTCTTCACATCATGCAAAACATTACTTCAGAGATCTACTCTCCCTTCATAGCATATCAGAAAATAATTACTCCCCCTAAATATGCGTACCACAAGAACAGTATCGTAGCAGCAAACACATCATACACACATAATAATTTACTTCCCCTGAGTACATTCACTATATCACAAACTATAGCAATACCTTCTTCATCTCCTTCTTCCATGTCCATATTGCCAGAAAGTATCTTCCCTGAAGCTCACTCACATATAGAACAGAGTGTCTGCTCTGATACCAATTGAAATTCTGGCGTTCAGTGGTAAGATGCTCTATATCATGTTGTAGCATCTTCTACTGCATCAGACTAACAGAATATGAAAAATAAACAATAAAGGGCAGGAAAGTAAATAACATAGTATGTTGTTAACCCAGTTCGGCGCAACTCACCTACTCTGGGGGATACCAATCCAGGAATGAATCCACTAATATAGTTCTAGTTCAAAGACTCCAAAACTCCCCGTTTCTATCTTATCGCCTAGACACTACCTCATGCAATTCTACCTAGGAACTCCTAGATATGAGACGACCTGTCTCACTCCCTTCAAACAACACAAACAGCGTTGTTTACAAACAAAACAATCAAATGGTGGAGACACACTTCAAGACACAACAACTCCTTGCTTAAAAGCTTTGGAGAAGTAAAACAATCAACACCTCCATACCTAAAGGCTTAGGAGACATTTACAATTTACAACTCAACTAAACTAACCAACTCTGTACGTAGATATTCAATGACGGCAACAGAGAGGTGTACATGAAACCCTAAAGCACAAGGCTTACAAAGACACAAAACCCTAAAAGACTACATCTTTGATATATTTGTTTAAGCTTCGGTTTTTGGTGAATAAAATAGCTTTAGCAACTTTCTTTATATAGGTTTCACAATGCTTCAACTCCAAGAAATCTTCTAGAGGAAAAATATATATTTTTACTAAAATATATTTGTTGAAAATATATTTTAAAATGAACTCTTTTAATCTTCTTGAAGCACAAAGATTTATTTGAAATAAATCTTTTATATTCTCTACAACAATCTTCACAAGATATATTTTAAAATCAAATCTTCTTGAAGCACAAAGATTTATTTGAAATAAATCTTTTATATTTTCTGCAACAATCTTCACAAGATATATTTTCAAATCAAATATTCTTGATTCCTTAATATTTTATCTTGAGGAACAAGTAATCAAGTAAATCACCTTCTGAATATTCTTGAAAACACATGCGTCTTGGCACACAAGTTTGCGTGGATTAATTCTTCAACCAAATCTTTCTGGGATCTCACACGAAAATAAATCTTCCAAGAAACGCGAAAAGGACGTACACTGTGATGTTGTACACAATGTTACCACATCTAATCCAACATCTTGCTATCATATTGTTTTAACAAAATGATGCCAACTGTAACACCCTACTTAAATCTACCCAAAAATTTCGTCCGAATAAATAAATAAAGCACAAGTAGACACAAGTAGAGCGTTACATGTGAAAATCATCAATAATCAACCATAGCATATAAACCAAATATATATCATGCTCATCACATACATAGCAGCGGAAAATAATAAGACCTCCTCATACAAGTCATGATTCAAATAATAAAATCATAAATAAGTCAACGATTGAATATTCATTAAGTTCAACAATAATAAACCAACATCCACATAAATCACCTACAATTATCTCATCATCAAGTAATAGGAAATTAAGTACTTGGCATAAAGCCTTACACCATCATCAATAAAAAAGGTCTAAAACGACACTAGGCAAAATCCAACAATAAAGATAAAACCCCAACATGGTGTTACAATTCCTCAGAGCAATGGACAAGGGTACTATACTAAGAGTAATGACACATCTCCTCACCTCGAATACTTGGCAACAATGTCGGGTACTCCTCCTAAGCAAGCAAAGCAAATCCTCACGCCTGAGAATCTGAATCGCCCAACGATCCATTACATAAAAGAAAATAGAGAGTTAGTACATATAATCGGCATTGAAATAAATGAAAGTAAATTACTAACATTAAATCCAATCCAACACATACAATGCATACATATACACATTCATTCACTATCTGCATAACTAACATACATATAATACCAATTCATCTCCATCAACAAGGCATATACATATAATCAATCTATATCCATAAATCTTATCCGTACCGTCAACAATCAACAAGATATATGCACATTCAATTAGAACACCATTATTCAAATATCACATCATTATCACATAAACACAAATAAGGTTCACCTTCCTAATGCATCTAATGTCACCTTCATGTATGTCCTAGACATGTCTACATGTGGTACCATATCACCATCTATATAGGATACAAGAATCCTTTCACCATCTATTATCACCATCAATTGACACAACTTATGCATGAATGATGTGTCACGACATTTCATCAATATAAATCAATTTATATATTCACCAACACTTCATGTATTAATACATGATATCACCAACTCACCATCAAATATTTCATACACAATTAAGCATATTCATACACATACACCCTAACATACTCATTATAATCCACCATCAATATCGTTATACATGTTTCACAAGTATATGAAAGCATCATCATTCATCTTATCATTTCATATACATACTAACACATTTATACCTACACATAGTTGAGATCAATTCAATTCATCACCATCCATCACGCAACACTCATATAGAAATATTATCATGATTCATGTATCTCTATAAGACTAGCAACCTATACACCAAACTATCATCATCAGCAATTAATAATCAACTAAATCTGGGTGTCTTCGCTATCCCTCGCTAGGTGAGCTCTGGCGAAGTAAGTCAGAAGCTTACCCGCCATCTGGCGAGTCCTAGCGAGCAAGTCTGGCAACCTTCGCCATTTGCTTGCTAGCTTTCGCTGTAGCGAAGCAAGTCAGACAGAACAGGGCTGAGTTCCCTCGCTAGCTCTCGCTTAGCGACGAGTGCCCAGAATTTCTGCTATGTTTTCGTGGCAGTTCGGATTCCACCACCAAATCACCCAAAACGTGTTCCAGTTTTAAAAAGATGTTTCCTTTAGGTTATAAACATGTTATCATACATAGAAGTACAAGTTTCATCTCTTACAAACACCAAAATTATCATCAATCAAAGATTATGCATACTTTTCATTCAAAACTCAAAAACCTATAATTTCATATAAACATACTTTGATTCTCAAAATTGAAACCATCAACATGTATTTTTAGTATCACATAACATAGATATCACGAAATCATTACAAAAGGAAGCATTTTGATTCATATAAAAACATAAAAATGCTAACTTTAAGCATAGCAAAGGGTGAGAGGGTTTGGGCAAAGAGAACATGATTTCTCCTCCCTCTTTATCACCCACAAATTATATGAAACTACTCTCTTACCTCTAATTCTTCAAGAATTAGCTCCCCCAAATCTTTCTCTTAGCCTCCTCTTCTATGTTCTTCTCCTCTTCCTCTTCTCTAGATTTTCTCTCTCTAGTTCTTCACAAAATGATGACAAATGATTTTCTCTCACTAAGTTTCAAACTTATACCTATGTTAATTCCTTCTCAATTTACTAAATTGCCCTTCCTCATAAGCCCATTCTAATTCTCTATCTACACCTCCTAAAAACACTACTATTCTAATTACACCACTACACTAAAAGTCACATATTTAAATAAATCACACAATATGGAAATTAAATAAATAAATAAAATTAAATAAATAATTAAATAAAAATGGGATGTGACAACTCTACCCCCCTTAAAGAATTTTCGCCCTCGAAAATTTACCTGAAAACAAATCGGGATACAAACTCTTCATCTTGCTCTCCAACTCCCAAGTTGCATTCTCTCCCGTGGGACCTCCCCAAATAACTTTCACCGATGCAATCTCCTTATTCCTTAACTTCTTCACTTCTCTTCCTTCAATTCTCAACGGAATAGTCTCAATAGTCAAATTATCCTTCACTTGGATATCATCCAATTCAATTACATGAGATGGATCCGAAACATATTTCCTCAATTGTGACACATGGAACACATCATGTAAATTAGATAGTGTTACCGGCAATGCAATCCGAGAAGCTACCTTCCCGATCCTCTCCGAAATCTGATACGGTCCAATGAACTTCGATGTCAACTTCTTAGACTTCAATGCTCTCCCTACGCCGGTAGTAGAAGTCACTCTTAAGAACACATGATCTCCTTCTTGGAATTCCACATCCTTCCTCTTCTTGTCGTGGTAACTTTTCTGTCGACTCTGAGATGCTTTCATCTTCTCTCGAATCATTCTAATCTTCTCCGTAGTCTCTTGTACAATATCGGGACCCAAAACTACATTCTCACCGGATTCATACCAACAAAGGGGCGTACGACATCTTCTCCCATACAAAGCTTCAAAAGGAGCCATTCCGATACTTGAGTGAAAACTATTATTGTAGGTAAACTCGATCAAAGGTAAACATGAATCCCAAATTTCTCCTTGTTCCAAAACACACGCTGTCAACAAATCTTCCAAAGATTGAATCGTCCTTTCGGATTGACCATCCGTCTGAGGGTGATAAGCAGAACTCAACCTCAACTTAGTTCCCAACGCTTCTTGCAAGCTTTCCCATAATCTAGAAGTGAACTTCGGATCTCGATCTGACACAATACTAGATGGAATACCATGTAATCTTATAATCTGCTCAACATAAATCTCTGTCAACTTAGGTACCAACTTCCAATCTTGATAGCAATAAAATGAGCCGACTTCGTCAAACGATCGACTACAACCCAAATCACCTCATTCCCTTTCGCCGTCTTTGGTAACCCTCCAACAAAATCCATAGCAATACTATCCCATTTCCATTCCGGTTGCAACAAACTAGACGGTTTCTGATGCTCAATCTTCGATTTCTGACAAACCAAACAAGCATACACATATTCTGCGATTTCCTTCTTCATTCTAGGCCACCAAAATAACTTCTTCAAGTCTTGGTACATCTTAACCAATCCAGGATGAATACTTAATCCACTTTTATGACCTTCATCAAAAATTATTTTCTTTAACTCGGGCACATCGGGTACACAAACTCTTCCTCGGAATCTCACTACTCCATTCTCATCGATCTTAAAATCATTCTCTTGTCCTTCAATTACTAGTGACACTCTCTTCATCAATTTCTCATCTTCTTTTTGACATTCTCTAATCTTCTCAAGAAAAGGGTTGGTTAACTTCAACATTCCCAGCTTCACACTATTTGAGGTGACTTCACATACCAAACTCAAGTCTCTAAATTCTTCAATTAACTCCAACTCTTTTGCCATAAGCGATGACATGTGCAATGACTTCCGACTCAAAGCATCTGCCACCACATTAACTTTTCCGGGATGATAACTCAACTCAAAATCATAGTCCTTCAAGAATTCCAACCATCTTCGTTGCCTCATATTCAATTCTTTCTGATCAAACAAATACTTCAAACTCTTGTGATCACTAAACACTTCAAATCTTGACCCATACAAGTAGTGCCTCCATACCTTCAAAGCAAATACTACGGCCACTAACTCCAAATCATGGGTGGGGTAGTTCCTCTCATGAACCTTCAACTGACGAGATGCATAAGCTACAACTTTTCCTTTTTGCATGAGTACACCACCAAGTCCCAACTTTGATGCGTCACAGTACACTACAAATGATTCCTTGGCATCAGGAAAAATCAACACAGGCGCGGTAGTCAATTTCTTATTAAGCTCTTGAAAAAATTTCTCACACTTTTCATCCCAAACAAACGCTTGATCCTTCCGAGTCAACAAAGTCAACGGTAGCGCCATCTTCGAGAATCCCTCAATGAACCTTCTATAGTAACCAGCTAATCCAAGAAAACTTCTTATCTCTGAAACAGACTCAGGTGTTCCCCATTTCATTACAGCATCAACATTTGCAGGATCCACCGCTATACCTCCACTAGAAATTACATGACCAAGAAAACTCACTTCTCTCAACCAAAATTCACATTTAGACAACTTGGTATACAACTTATTCTCCTTCAAAACTTGTAATACAATTCTCAAATGCTCTTTGTGTTCTTCCTCCGACTTAGAATAAACCAAAATATCATCAATGAACACTACCACAAACTTATCCAAAAATGAATGAAAGATCATATTCATGTACTCCATGAAAACACCAGGGGCATTCGTAACTCCAAAAGGCATCACTGTATACTCATAATGACTATACCTTGTTCTAAAAGCAGTCTTAGGAACATCCTCCATCTTCACTCTTATCTGATGGTATCCAGACCTCAAGTCAATCATGCTAAACACACAAGCTCCAACTAGTTGATCCATCAAATCATCTATCCTCGGAAGTGGATACTTATTCTTGATCGTTGCCTTATTCAACTGACGATAATCAATGCACAACCTCATACTCCCTTCCTTCTTCTTAACCAACAACACTGGTGCACCCCAAGGTGACACACTTGGACGTATGAACTTCTTTTCCAATAACTCTTGAAGTTGCTTCTTCAATTCATTCAATTCCGATGCCGACATACGATACGGTGCCATTGATATCGGGCTAGTACCAGGTACTAAATCGATACTGAACTCAACTTCTCTTTCAGGTGGTAAATCAGATATATCTTCCGGAAATACATCCGAAAATTCACTAACATTTGGTATCTCTTCCAACTTAACTCCACCTTCAAGTTTCAATGATCCAAACACCATGAACAACTCTCCGTGATCATTCAAAGATTCCTTCACCTCTTCTCCATTCATCAAGGACAAACTTCCTTCTGACTTCGGGAAAACACAGTCTTCTCACAATAGTTAATATGAACTTGGTTAAAGACTAACCAGTTCATCCCAAAGATAACATCAATACCACTAAGTGGAATACACACCAAATCCATACCAAAATGTCTACCAAACACAGATACAGGGAAATTACGACATACAAGACGAGTAATAACCGAACCACTAGCAGGAGTCTCAATATTCATACAACCAGACATTTCATAAACAGGAATATTCAAACGCTTCATACAATCCATAGAAATAATAGAATGTGTTGCTTCGGTATCAATAATCGCAATTAAAGGAGTGTCATGAATGAAACATGTACCTCTATTGAGATTATCAACTTGATCAGCTCCCTCTCCATTCAAAGCAAACACTTTCCCAATAACCTTCTTTGGCTTCTTACATTCCGGACTCTTGTGACCTTCTTCACAACAGTTAAAACAAGTAGGAGTAGTTGCCTTGCACTCTTTAGATCTATGTCCTTCCTTCCCACAATTATAGCACACATCCTTATCCTTCTTACACTCAAAAGAACGGTGTTCAATCTTGCCACACCTATAGCACTTGTCATTATCCATTTTCTCCTTTCTCTTTCCACCTCTAGCACTTCCTTTTCCCTTAACCTCATAAGGCTTGGCACGGTCTTGACTCTTTCCTCTAACCGCCTTGAAGTAGTTACTCTTAGCTTTCCCATCTTCATCACAAATTCTAGCCTTAGCCACCAAAGTAGTGAAGTTTCTAATCTCCGCAAATCCAATGATATACTTGATGTCGGGGCGTAGACCACTCTCAAACTTAACACATTTGTCGTTCTCCGCCTTCGGGGTATTGTAGTGAGGACTAAAAGCACACAAGGACTCAAACTTAGCCGCATACTCCGCTACCGACATGTTCCCTTGTTCTAACTTCATGAACTCTACCACCTTCTTATTCTTCACATCCGCCGGAAAATACTTGTTAAAGAATTCCCTTTTGAACATCTTCCAAGTGATGACAACACCTCTATCTCAAAGTAGCAAGTGACTCCGCGATCTGAGCATTAGCACGTGCCGAAGTCATGGTCCTGAACAGTCAATTCCAATCAACAAACAAACGTCACAACAAAAGTACAAACTGTGCACCCTACACATGTTGTACAACGGGTTACTAAGCCTAATTGATTTCAATGAATCGACCTTGCTCTGATACCAATTGTAACACCCTACTTAAATGTACCCAAAAATTTCGTCCGAATAAATAAATAAAGCACAAGTTGACACAAGTGAAAATCATCAATAATCAACCATAGCATATAAACCAAATATATATCATGCTCATCACATACATAGCAGCGGAAAATAATAAGACCTCCTCATACAAGTCATGATTCAAATAATAAAATCATAAATAAGTCAACGATTGAATATTCATTAAGTTCAACAATAATAAACCAACATCCACATGAATCACCTACAATTATCTCATCATCAAGTAATAGGAAATTAAGTACTTGGCATAAAGCCTTACACCATCATCAATAAACAAGGTCTAAAACGACACTAGGAAAAACCCAACAATAAAGATAAAACCCCAACATGGTGTTACAATTCCTCAGAGCAACGGACAAGGGTACTATACTAAAAGTAATGACACATCTCCTCACCCCGAATACTTGACAACAATGTCGGGTACTCCTCCTAAGCAAGCAAAGCAAATCCTCACGCCTGAGAATCTGAATCGCCCAACGATCCATTACATAAAAGAAAATAGAGAGTTAGTACATATAATCGGCATTGAAATAAATGAAAGTAAATTACTAACATTAAATCCAATCCAACACATACAATGCATACATATACACATTCATTTACTATCCGCATAACTAACACACATATAATACCAATTCATCTCCATCAACAAGGCATATACATATAATCAATCTATATCCATAAATCTTATCCGTACCGTCAACAATCAACAATATATATGCACATTCAATTAGAACACCATTATTCAAATATCACATCATTATCACATAAACACAAATAAGGTTCACCTTCTTAATGCATCTAATGTCACCTTCATGTATGTCCTAGACATGTCTACATGTGGTACCATATCACCATCTATATAGGATACAAGAATCCCTTCACCATCTATTATCACCATAAATTGACACAACTTATGCATGAATGATGTGTCACGACATTTCATCAATATAAATCAATTTATATATTCACCAACACTTCATGTATTAATACATGATATCACCAACTCACCATCAAATATTTCATACACAATTAAGCATATTCATACACATACACCCTAACATACTCATTATAATCCACCATCAATATCATTATACATGTTTCACAAGTATATGAAAGCATCATCATTCATCTTATCATTTCATATACATACTAACACATTTATACCTACACATAGTTGAGATCAATTCAATTCATCACCATCCATCACGCAACACTCATATAGAAATATTATCATTATTCATGTATCTCTATAAGACTAGCAACCTATACACCAAACTATCATCATCATAAATTAATAATCAACTAAATCTGGCTGTCTTCGCTATCCCTCGCTAGGCGAGCTCTGGCGAAGTAAGTCAGAAGCTTACCCGCCATCTGGCGAGTCCTAGCGAGCAAGTTTGGCAACCTTCGCCATTCGCTCGCTAGCTCTCGCTGTAGCGAAGCAAGTCAGACAGAACAGGGCTGGCTGGCGAGCACTGGCGAGCCCAGCGAGTTCCCTCGCTAGCTCTCGGTTAGCAATGAGTGCCCAAAATTTCTGCTTCGTTTTCGTGGCTGTTCGGATTCCACCACCAAATCACCCAAAACGTGTTCCAGTTTTAAAAAGATGTTTCCTTTACGTTATAAACATGTTATCATACATAGAAGTACAAGTTTCATCTCTTACAAACACCAAAATCATCATCAATCAAAGATTATGCATATTTTTCATTCAAAACTCAAAAACCTATAATTTCATATGAACATACTTTGATTCTCAAAATTGAAACCATCAACATGTATTTTTAGCATCGCATAACATAGATATCACGAAATCATTACAAAAGGAAGCATTTTGATTCATATAAAAACATAAAAATGATAACTTTAAGCATATCAAAGGGTGAGAGGGTTTGGGCAAAGAGAACATGATTTCTCCTCCCTCTTTATCACCCACAAATTATATGAAACTACTCTCTTACCTCTAATTCTTCAAGAATTAGCTCCCCCAAATCTTTCTCTTAGCCTCCTCTTCTATGTTCTTCTCCTCTTCCTCTTCTCTAGATTTTCTCTCTCTAGTTCTTCACAAAATGATGACAAATGATTTTCTCTCACTAAGTTTCAAACTTATACCTATGTTAATTCCTTCTCAATTTACTAAATTGCCCTTCCTCATAAGCCCATTCTAATTCTCTATCTACACCTACTAAAAACACTACTATTCTAATTACACCACTACACTAAAAGTCACATATTTAAATAAATCACACAATATGGAAATTAAATAAATAAATCAAATTAAATAAATAATTAAATAAAAACGGGATGTGACACCAACAACCAAAAACCCAACAGGATCCAAAATAATCATCTATACTGATCATTCCGCTATTAAGTACCTATTAAGTAAGAAAGACGCTAAACCTAGGCTATTAAGATGGATTTTAATTTTACAAGAATTTGACCTACAAATCCTAGACAAGAAAGGAACCGACAATGTGGTAGCCGACCATTTGTCAAGAATAGAAAACATAGAGCATGAGTTAGTACCAATCAATGATGATTTCCCTTACAAACAACTCATCGTTCAGTTAGAGAGTATCTCCGCCGAATTATCCCTTCACGAATCGAATACCATGCAACAAATAGGAGAAATTCGCTCTAGCAAAAACACTTTACCTTGGTATGTTGACTTCGTTAACTATTTAGCAGCCAGAGTACTCCCACCAAATTTATCTTATCAGCAAAAGAAGAAATTCTTCCATGACCTTAAATACTACTATTGGGATGAACCTCTGCTCTTTAAACGAGGTCCCGACGGTATCTTCCGTCGTTGTGTCCCTAAGGAAGAAATTCAAGAAATAATTTCCCATTGTCATTCTGCCCCTTTTGGAGGGCATGCTAGCACCTCAAAGACATGTGCCAAGATCTTACAAGCAGGATTCTTTTGGCCTACCATATGGAAAGACGTTCGAATCGCTATTAAAAATTGTGATCGATGCCAACGCACCGGCAACATCTCTAGACGCGAGGAAATGCCACAAAAAGGCATTTTAGAGGTAGAAATCTTTGATGTGTGGGGAATAGATTTTATGGGACATTTCCCATCTTCTGGTGGAAATAAATATATACTTGTTGCTGTCGACTATGTTTCTAAATGGATTGAGGCCATAGCCTCGCCAACTAATGACACACAAGTAGTGGTAAAAATGTTTCAAAATATAATCTTCCCTAGATTCGGTACACCCCGTCTAGTCATTAGCGACGGTGGTTCCCATTTCATATCTAAAATCTTTGAAAAATTATTAATCAAATATGGAATCAAACACCGAATAGCAACCCCGTATCACCCACAAACTAGTGGGCAAGTAGAAGTTTCGAATAGAGAAATTAAAAGAATTTTAGAAAAAACAGTTGCTACTAGGAAAGATTGGTCACATAAGCTTCCCGAAGCTTTGTGGGCCTATAGGACAGCCTTTAAAACCCCTATAGGAACTACACCGTATAATCTAGTTTATGGAAAATCGTGCCATCTACCAATAGAACTCGAACATAAAGTTTTTTGGGCTATCAAGGCACTAAACATGGATTATCAAGCCGCGGGAGAGAAAAGAATTCTCGATCTTCACGAACTCAATGATCTACGAATGAGCGCTTACGAAAATGCTAAAATCTATAAAGAGAGAACTAAAACATGGCATAACAAGCGCATACTTAAAAGAGAATTCAAAGTAGGAGAATTAGTGCTTCTTTTTAATTCTAGACTAAAACTTTTTCCAGGAAAACTCTGTTCCCGTTGGTCCGGACCTTTTGAAATAACAAAAGTTTTCCAAAATGGCGCTTTTGAAATAAAGAACAAATTAAATGAAATTTTTACCGTTAATGGACAGCGTCTAAAGCACTATTTTTGTCCTAATGACTCAGATTATTATTCTAAGATAAAATTACATGAAACAAACCCTATTACTTAGAATTTTTAATCTCAAATAGTCGAGCTACCGACGTTAAACAAAGCGCTGCATGGGAGGTAACCCATGATTTCTTTTTACTTTTTGTTATTTATTATTTACTTTTTTGTTACTTTATTTTCATGACTTTTGACTAACCCGTTTGGCCATTTATCTTTGAACTAATTGATGTTATATATTTTCTCTCTAAAAAGAAATGGCCTATCGTGATAATTACTTCGTTAAATTTGGGAGTGATAGTCAGAGAATCCGCTTCGAAAGATTGTTTGAGAAAGAAATGTCGTTCCAGATTTATCCTGAAAATCGCACAATGACGGCATTAGGAATCTCTGAAAGCGTGAACTACATGATTAACCAGTTGGGATGGAGCAATCTGAATCTGCACAGTCTCCCTTCCTATCATAAGCTGACCCTTGAATTCTTGAGCTCTTTCAAATACGACCCTGACTATGGATATTCTATCCATAAAGGCCTTGCTCGTTTTAGGCTTTTTGGAGTTCCCTACCGCTATTGCCATAGAGAGATAGCCGAGCTTATGAATGTACCCAATGGCCATGACGCTGCAACTAAAGTACAAGAAGATGAATTCATGGAGTACGAGCTTCGTAATTTTTGGGGGAGCATCTCTGGAGATCCAAACGCTGAACCTGAAGACCGAATCAACACTCAGATCCATAACTCAGCGATCCGCTACTTCCATATGATCCTCTCGCATACTATCTTCGGAAAACCAATAAATGACACTGCTGTTAACAAAGAGGAATTATTTATCATGTTATGCGCCTCCCAAGGACGCCCAGTTAACATCGCAACTTTCATTTTGGCAAATTTCAACAAGATCATTAAGAGAGCGAACCGCTACATCTGCATCGGTGGTCTCGTTACCTTGCTAGCTAGAGCCATAGGCCTTCATACCCATTTATCTCAGCTTACACCATTTGGAGTAGCCTTGACCCGTGGTTTCCGATATTTAGATCTCACTTTCAGCTTTAACCGTAGTCTTATCGGTAACCTAGGACCACCACTGTATCAGCTAAAAATAAATTACTCTCCGGTCCACAATTTCACCTTACCAAATCCTGAAAAGACCAGTATCCACAATAAGAAAAATTGGCTTTATGATTTGGAGGAGCAAAATGAAGGCGAATCATCTATTCAACCTATTGAACCTTCAAACGAACCACCACCTCAGGTTGATCATGATACTGCCTTGGCCAGCATAGAGACAACAATAGCAACACTCCGCAATGATTTTCAAAGCAGCATGAAATTCGTCATCCAACTATACAACAACTTATTGGATATCGTTGCTAATCTTACAAAGAACAACACCAATAAACGTGGCTAGAAGTCATGAATATTTTACCGCGTATTTCTTCTTCTTCGCCAAAACATTGAGAACAATGCTTTAAATAAGTTTAGGGGAGAAGAAGATTATTTTCCTATTTTTTCTAAACATTATTATGATTTAAACTATTTGCATTAGCAATATTCAAAAACAAAAATAAAAATTATTATTATTATTAGTACTTTTACGTCTACTTCGTATTTTTATTTTTACGTTATTTCTACCCTTCCGTTATTTTTATGTTCACAATTTATTAGTCTATCAGTTTCACAAACATGCATTCACTGATATTAATCTTTATGATCAAAACGTATACAAATAATCATCTAATTATAAGCTAATCTTGTGGTCAAAAAACATTTTCAAATAAAACAAAATCTGACACACACCACTACACAAGCATGGCGTGCGCCATGCATCTATATAAGTGTGTTTGTTTGTTCTTAAAAGAACATGGCGTGCGCCATGCTCTATATATATATATATACGTTGGATTTGTTTGCTTTAATCAGCACATGACCGTTGCTTTTACTGCAAAAATTTCTCTCACATAGGCATGCATCCAATCAATTAAATGGTAGGCCATATATGTCCAAACATTCCAAAATTTTCTATGGCTATATATACATGCATCTTCACTCTTCGCAAATCACACACTTCCAATATTACATTCATATTTCATAAGTTCTTGCATATTAACATATTATATCATATATCACAAATGGCTTATGAAATAGTATTTAGACAAAGATCAAATCAACAACAAGTGTATGAAGAGTTGCAAACAAGAGAAATTCTACCAACCAGGTATGCCGACGATGAAATTTTATCTAAACTAGGATCGCTAGATAGTGTCAATTATTTGCTTGAAAATACAAGTTTACATCATTTACTATCTCAGAAAAATCCAATTTATCCGCAATTAACTCTAGAATTTCTTAGCTCTTTAATTGTCAATATTAATCCTGAATCTAGAAGTTCTAGTGGCACATTTTATTTTCGTATGTTTAATGCTGATTATCATTTTAGTTTTAACGATTTAGCCGACCTATTACATTTCTCTCTTTGAAATGGCGTAGTATGTGAGGTCCCAGAAGATGAACATTGGCTAAATACCTTTAGCCTCTTTTGGAGAGGAGCCACAACAATCCAAACCGATAGTTACGAAGGAAATAATGCCTCTGCTATCCACAATCCGGCCTTACGCTATTTTCGCCAACTATTGGCTAACACTACTTTTGGTCACGCTAGTTCAAATAAAGTTAATTCTAAGGAAATGTTTTATATGTTTTCTGCCCTTAGACCAATTAGAGTCAACACTGTCCCGTTCTTATTTTCTCATATGCACTCAATAGTTTGTGCAAAACGCGGGGAAATAATTTTTGGTAGCTTAATTACAACCTTGGTCAAGGCCATGAGACTAGGACGACGTTTGATACACTTACCACATGTTCCACACGGCCTAATTAATGAATCAGTGGTTAGGACTATGAAATTGGTACGAAAACGAGACGACGGCAGATATGATTTAATGATTAGTAACCGTGTCTTTAATGAATTTATACTTCTTAACCCCAGCCGAACAGATGTGCGAAATCCTTATAATCTTTGTTACGTTCATGATCTTGTGACTGATAGAGCTCCCACGCACATTTCTCAAAATGTCGCTGCTGGTGGGGGCGTCACTAACTTTACACCGGCACACACTACACATTTCTCTAACACTTTTGTAGGTAGTTCCTCCTCATCAAGACAGAGTACCATTGATGATATACTTTATGAAGTACGTGCTAGAAACGGTATAGACGAAGAACGCGATGGACTCATTTACGCTATGCATCAACAACAAGAGGAAATAATAGACGAAATACAGTTCGTCCGAGCCTAGCAAACAGAAATTCTGCATAACCAACATGAGATGCAGGGCTATTACAACCAATGGGAGAATTCAGAAGCAAACCGTCAGCAACAGCTAGACAATGTCATACAAGAACTCGGTGGTTTGAGGCTTCAGTTCAACAACTTTCAAAATTATCAACAGCCTCCACCATGATTCTCCTACACTTCAGTTTCCACTCTTAAGTCACAACAGTGAGGACACTGTTGGATTTAAGTTTAGGGGAGTATTCTACTACTTTTACTTATTTTATTTTCCGCAATTTCAATCTTTATTAGTTTATTTTCCCTTTCGCATAATAAAATATAGCACTTTCTTGTTATTTTAAATTTTTCTTTTCTTGAGCCAAATTAAATTTTTTTCTAAAGATTTAGCTCACTTTGAAAGTATATAGGTTAAGGAGTGACGAGAGGCTGAGTTAAGGACATTAGGGATTTTTTCAAGCAAAATCGGTATTTTTCCAACACCCAGAAGTCTCCCTAGTATGGATATCAATTTGAATACCCATTGTGCCAAAATCTCTTGATTTAAATTTGAGGAATCCTTTAGTAGTTTATCTACCAGTCGGACACCATCTATATAAAGTCACACATTAAGTAGGTCAGTCGATGAATATAAGCGAAAAATCATCTAATGCTAGCAAATTAGGTCATACACCTAATTAAGTATGAGTATCTGTGATGTTGTTTTTCTCTGAATCTGTGTGTGTGAGTTTCTTAGCATTTCAAATGTTTTCTACATGCAAGCTAAATTGCTTGAGGATAAGCAATGGTTCAAGTTTAGGGGAGTTTGATACACCTAAAAATGTGTTATTTATTTAGTTAATTTACTATTATATTTCAATTATTTTTATTTTTATTTCGAAGTTTTATATTATGAATTGTTACTAAATGCTCTTATTTTATAAACACAAATGAAAATTTATAGAATTGAAGAAATGAGCGAAAACGGACCAAAAATACACAAAAAGGGGCTGCAAATAGCAACCCCACTACAAGACAAAAGGCCCACGCCCGCCATACACCAGCTGGCGCCCACCAGCCCACCTAGGAAAAGCTTGTGGCGCACGGCACCAAGCTTGGAGAGGAAGAAATGATCCTGGCGTGTGCCAGGGATCAAACGGTGGAAAATTGCTCCGTGTTTTGTCCCACATCGGTCAAATCAAACTTTGGTTTCTCATATTTTAGTATAAATAGGTCCCTTTTCTCCACATTCTAAACACACAACTTTGAACAATTGACTTGTAAAACGAGCACACCACTCGTATAGTCGGTTGGAGAAAGAGTACTCAGGCCTTAGTGCGGGAACTCTTTCTCTTAAGTTGAATTTTATTTTATTTTGTACCGGCATTATACTTGGAGTTTTATTCAGGTTCTTATTTTATTATTTTCTTGTTTTATTTTATTTATTGCTTTTATTTATTTATGCTTTATTTATTTATTTGTTTTATGTTTTTATTTCCCGTTTATTTATTTATTTCGTCTTTAGTTTTAGTTTTAGTTATGTCTAGCTAATTTAATATTGCTAGGAGTTTGAAGAATAGATGGTTTAATTGCTTATCCAAAACTAAATCCATGAATTTTATCATTTCACACATTTACAGAGAAGGAAATTACTGCGCAGATAAGTTGGCTAACATAGGGCTATCCTTGACTGATTATACTTGGTGGTCATCCGCTCCAATTTTAGATTTTGTTAATCTATTTTGAGGGTTTTGGTTTAAGTCCCCCCTCTTTGTACTCCACTTTTCTTTTTATATCTATCTTGGAGTTTTAAAAAAAAAATATTGCTAGGATGTGTAATTAGGAGCTAGTAGGAGTTCGGTAGTTAGTTCGCGCGCCCGCTTTTTAACGCGTTTTTCAAAAGCAGTTTTTATTTTAACGATTATAATTTGTCACGAGAGTGAGAACTAATTAAAGTAAAAATCAATATAGCGAGAGCATGAGATTTCTACTAGATAGTAAAAACTGAACATTGATTATAATTCGGAAGAACACCACTTAGGATTAGAGTTAATTAAATTATATTTGGTTTTCAATAAGTACTTTATTAGCGGATGCGAGGACGAGAGTTAAGCATCACCTTTATAATCTACAACACTAGTCAAGATTTGCGAGAGCTGAGATTGGTGTTTTTAAATCGATATAGTTTCGAAAACTATTCTTTTTATCAAAGCGCGAATTAAGTATTGAACCCTACGAAGCAACTAAAAGCTCATCCTAGTAATACGCTTTATTAATCTAAAAACCCAAAAATACTTTCTCTTATTTTATTTAAAAATCCAAAAAATATTTTATAATTTCCAAAACCCTCTATTTTACTATTTAGCCTTAGATTTACAACGTAACATTAGATAACTGTAGGTCGACTATTGGTCTCTGTGGGATCGATAATCTTTTATAACTACACGCGACAAGGCTGTATACTTGCAGTCACGTTCCGGTCGCATCAATTATTCATGCACGGCAGAGTGGAAAACAATTAAGGTACGTGTTCGATAATTGTACAATTATTATGCATTTGACGTTACAAAATAATTTGTTAGCTAAATTCTACGATAATTATGTCACTTGAATATTTGTTTGCGTAACGACATAATTATTTGTTTGCTTAATGAAAACATCGGATGAAGCTACAAAAAATGAAATCAGAGATCAACTTCGTCTAATTGCATATCTTGTATCGACCTTTCTCAAATCTCCGGTTCAAGATGCCAAATCAAAAAGGGCTAAAAAGGAAAAGGTGGCGGTTCGTGTAAAAAATAGATCCACAAGTCGAGATAAGTCTCGGTGGGAGCACGTTGAGACTCACTTTACGGAAACACAAGCATCTCAATCTATGATGTCGCAGTCAAATCCGTCTCAGTCGAAGGTTTCATTACCACAAGCTTCGGTTTCTATTGTTTCCAAGGCTCCCGTCATTGGTAACTTTACTCCGACTCTATCTCAAATTGCCAAAATTGACCACATGCCGAAGTGTATGCATCCTTTCCAGATATGGGACACATCGTAGCTACTATTTTGGACAGAGTTGTTGTTCAGCTCTCCAAACCTGGATATGGAGCTTGTCAAACCTTTTTCCCATTGCGTGGCTTGCAACCAGCAAACCCGTCTTCAAAGGTTATTTGCCTTGGCGCATTACCTAATCACTATGTTTTAGTGAAGTTAAAAGAAGGTTGTCCGATACCTACAACAAATGATCAGTGGAAGTGACATGCTTGTGAAGAAACTAAGGCTTGGGAAAGTTATTTTTTGGATAGGCAGAAGAAGTTTGAGGAACTAATGAGCATTGAGAGAGGCGATGTTGCAACTGTTGGTGTTGGTAGTAAAGACAATCCAATGACAATCCAATTGATCTTTGATGTAATGAATAGGGTAGGATATATTTTGATGTAACTAACTTTGATGTATAATGACATTGCCCGTGATAAATTTTGATATATAAACTATCATGGACTTTGATGTATTTTGATTATAAACTATTATGGACTTTTATGTATTTTGAAGTAATTAAAATAGTAGTTTGATGTAATGAAAATAGTATTTTGATGTAGTTTAGCTGGTTGGTGTGAAAATAGTAGTTTGATGTAATGAGAAGGAACTATGTTGGAAGACGCCGCCACAATCAAGATGCTGTTGTGGAATATTTCAAAGTTTATAAGTTGGATAAAGAATGGCGAAAACGGTTGCAACTTCTCTGTCTTAGCTAAAGAACTTATTGGCTAAAGAACTTTTATTTTGAGCAATAATTTTGTAATTTCTTTATGGATGCTTTTGATTTGAGAATGTATAATTTGGATAACGATAAAGTCACTACAATTGATTTTAATCCTTGCATTGATAAGACTTTGTGGTCTCATTCACCTTGAATGAGATGTTGCAGAAAAAGTATAGGTTTAGAGTTTTGATTTATTATGATCAACAACACTAGCTAGTCCTTATCCTTACTAAATAGTCAGAATACACCATTGATTACAGATTAACCATGAAAGTTTATTTGCATCATAAACAAAAAGATGCAGTCATGAACTACATCAACAAGTGAGTATAAAGATAACAGGGTTGAAGCCAATATTCTACATTTTCATAGGAAGGATGATTAAGTACTTTCACTCTCATGCAGTTTGTGCTAACACTTAATTACAATAGAAAAGCCCCAAACTAATTATTAATGACATAACACTTTCTTAATTTTTAACTTAGACTAAAAATCATGTGATTACTTTGCATTTAATCAAAAATTAAGGTTAAATTTGTTGGAAGTGTAATTCAAACACTGCAGCTGGTCGCTTAGCGAGAGGGATGATAAAAGTCATGACAGTTAAGATAAGTTTGGTTGTTAGCTTTCTGTTTCAAAAGTTAGTTATGTTTGTTGCTTGTAGACTAAGTAACCATAGTTTAGTATAAAACCATTGTATCCCTCATTTTGTTAATAATGAAAATCGTTGCTTTCCCCTTATCTCTCTCAACTGGTATCTAGAGCCTAAACGGTTCGTGGGTCCAAGATTCATCAACAATCGTTTTTTCCATTGATTAGCTCATTGATTGAAGATGACTAGTTCATGGGAGAATCTCAACAACATTTTTGGAAGGAAACTCCCGATTCTTGATAGTTCCAATTGGGGTCGGTGGAACAAACAAATGATCATAAAATTGAAAACATGAACTACATCAACAAGTGATTATAAAGAAAACAGAACAACCTACAAATAAAAAATTTCTGAGTGTTGAACCCTAGATTCCACATTTTCATAGGAATGATGATCAATCTCCAACACTCTCATGCAGTTTGTGCTGCTGCTAAGAATGCATTAAAATCTTCTCTAGCTTTTTTCAAACGAGGACTAATACAAAATGCTGGAGATGAAGGATATGATGGAGAAGAAGATGATAAAGTAAACCGAACGTGCCGCGGTGACGCGTCCAATTTTCTAACACTCCCTCTAGCTGAACCATTTTTCAAAACCCCTTTAATTTCTTTTTCATAACCAAAAGATGCAGTAGAAATTGGTGAATGTGAATCTAGTTCAATAGCAACACCATATTTCATTAATTCCAATGGAAGATCGAAGTAAGAGTTATCAGTATCTCCATCAATCTCATGAGACATAGCTGCAGAAGCCCAAGAGCCACATTCAAAATTCTCCAATGAAACATTCCTAGACATTGTTGCACCAACTTTTCCTGTAACTTCTTTTCTTGTTTTAATTGGTTTTATTTTACCAACAAAGTTAGGAAGAAAAAGGCAAAGAGCATTGCATTTGAATCCATCATGTGATGATGTTATTTTCATTTGTTTGAAAACATTCTTAGGACTTTGACTTTCCTTAATAACATGTTCTTGTTCTGTTTTAGTGAAAGTACCATAATGCCACTCCCATTTTTCTAACTCTTTTGTACTTAGTTTAGTCAACCATTGATCAAAATCAAATTCCTCTAAAGAAGCACTTTCTCTTCCATCACCACATGATTTACTCTTCCCAAAATGAGCTTCTTGAAGAAGTTCTTGAAGTGTGGTGCTCACATTAGTAGTAGATTCTCGATCCGGGCTCCCGAATTTTGGTTTTTTGACCGAATCGAACCGCGGTGATGAGTTAACTGAATTTGGGAGACTTAGGCTTAAAAACCTTAATTTTGGAGGTTGTAGTATTGGAGGGTGCAAAAGGATAGGAGGGGGTGTAGTGATTATAGTTGGCAACTTTTTAGTTTCTTGGTTATACACTTGTTTGATAGGTGAATTTCTCAATGAATGTGGATCCACCATAATCTGTTTTTCATTTTGGAAGCTCTCCATGATTGAGATTTTGAGGTAGAAAGTGAAATTTGGAGTTGTGGAAGGCCAAAGAGTAGGTAACTACTTATAAAGAAGAGATATGAAATGTAAAATATTTGTGTAATGCCTTCATATCTCTTAGTCGTCGTGAGGAACATGTTCTATGTGTTTAGTATTTAAATGAATATTTTTTCCCTTAGTAGCTGACTTTATGTGTTAGATAAGTAAGGGCCAGAAAACACTTGTGATTATTATAATGGTTAATTGTACTTTTATTATAAAATAAAGAGTTATTAACGAAGGTTAGTCTAGTATGTGATTGCTGCAGCACCAACATTTTTTATAGAATTCCTTGAAATAAATCTAGGTAAAACGACTTAATTGTACAATTCCCTGAAATAAATCTAGGTAAATTGTTCATTGTCATAGAGCTAATTTATTTAAACATTTCTCTAACAAAAATAAAATACTTACTAGTTAAGTACTCCAAGTTGAGCTTTATACGTGCTGGGATCAATCAAGGAAAAAATAATCATGTCAAAGCATACCAAATCATTTTTGTCCAAGTTAATAAAATACTTACTAGTAGTATGATCTTTTCTATAAATTTTATTTTTCTAATGTATCTAGTTTATAATATAGACCAGATGCATTAACTATTCAACAAATCTGAAAATGTGAGGTGAATGAAATTTAAAGATGTGCTAAGTTCATTGAAGCTAATCACATTTTCATCTGTAGTAAGTACTTATTAGCCCCATTATTACTTGGTTTACCCCACACTCTGTCCATGTCATATGTCTCTATAGTATTAATGTTGAATCACATGTCATGCTCTTCAATGAGAATCGATACTACTTCTACCTTCATCATTTTACTGTCAAATTTCCACCTAAATATCTAGTACTATATCATAGGGTAGAAAATTTCGTTAAAAAAATACACAACAATAGTCACTTCATGAGTAAATAATATAATTAAAATTAAAATAGATAATAGTGAAAATAATTTCCAAAAAAAGAAGAAGCAAAAAGGGTAATAGTAATTGTCCGCTAACTGAAAAAAAAGTATGAGTTTAATGGAAGACAGGTTATATGCACTAAACAACAAAATGTTTGATAAATAAGATAAGATGACAATTGACATCATTCATACACACTCATTAGTATAAATGTTAAACATTTTACGGTTGTGGTTGATTGAAAGGATAAAATTCTTTAGGCTTAAATGCAGTTTTACCCCCCCTGTTTTGATTAAACGGAATTTTACCCCTCGTATTTTAAAAGTCGGACTTTCACCCCTCCTGTTTTGATTTTTTTTATTTTGCCCCACTAACATATTTTGCTTATGTGGCAGTGTTGATGTGTAATATTATTTTCCATATCATTAATTATTTATTATTTTTTTGAATGAAAAAATTACTAAAAAAATTCTAAAAATGACAAAAAAAATATCAAGTAAAAATACAGTACAAAAATCAGGAAAATAGTAAAAAAAAAATAGTAACAATACCAAAAAAAACAAGTAAAATATAGTAAAAAAATCAGAAAAATAGTAAAAATACAAAAAAAAAACCAACTTTTGTAGGTGCATAACGAATACTATGAGTATTTTTATTGTCTTTTTAATTGATAGTTTTTAATACTATTTTTCTTGTTTTTCTAGTATTTTTTTGTTTTTTTTACTGTATTTTACTATTTTTTTTTGTATTTATACTATTTTTCTGTGTTATGTATTTTAATTGTGTGTTTATTATTATCTTTACCATTTTTCTGATTTTTTTAGTTGATACTTTTTTGTTTTCATTTTTAGAATTTTTTTAGTAATTTTTTCATTAAAAATAAATAAGATAATGTTTAATTATAAATAATTAATGATGTGGAAAATAATATTACACATCAGCACTGTCACATAAGCAAAATATGATAGGGGGCAAAATCCATAAAAAATCAAAACAGGAGGGGTAAAAGTCCGAGTTTTAAAACACGTACGGGGGATAAAATTCCGATTTAATCAAAAGAGGGGGCAAAACTGCATTTAAGTCAATCCTTTAATATCATTTAATATTTATTGTGTACAAAAATTAAATATTTATATCGTTTAACATTTATAGTTAAGGATCAATATGTAACGATAATTAATTAAGGGACTAAAATAAAATCAACAATTAAGTTAAGGGACTAAAAATTCAATTTATTCTAAACTTAAAGAACATGTATTTGTTGTTTAACCAAAATGTCAAGAGTTGAATGACATGAAGATCAATAGAGAATATAGAGGTGAATGTATGATATTATTGATGACAATTTAGCAAGTGTACTAAAGTCGTCGTTAAGTAATAAAATTTATCGATCCACAGGGATTGTTTTAAACTTGACAAAACAATTGAATTATATCTAGCAACTAAGAGCAATAAAAGGGGGGTTTGTTTGTTTGGATTTGTTGCCTAAATAAAAGATTTAGACAAAATATTTAGAAAAGATTCAAATAAAATATTTGAATTGAATTAGGGTTTTGTAGAGAGAAATAAGCGATTGGACCTTTTGGTTCATCTAATCCTAATTCATCTCGGTGATTCCATGTTTATTAACGAACTACAACTTTAGTTTCACGATCGATTAAATTAATTAACTATGCCCAATGTCTTGGTAACATAGTCCTCTCCCTTGATCATGAATCCCAAATCTCTAAGGTGATTTATGATCAAGTGAGGGATTCGCGCTTTAATCTTTGATCTCAATTAGTAAACCAAAATCTCTTAAGTGAAAACCAATTTTACAATAATTCCTAGATCAATAATCTATTCCTATTCTCATAGTAAAACAAATCATAAACATCATCACATAAGTCGTCACATATGTAAAGCATTAAGCACAAGGAAAAATTGATGAAACTAACTTCGTAATTAATTAATAAACATAAAAGAAATCACATGGTTCGAGACAATTCGGGACTAGAATCCCCTAAGGCCAATCATAAGGATTTAGCCGGACATAGCTAAACACAAATTAACAAGTTTAAAGATGAAAGAAAGCATTACAAAGAGCTCTGAGTTTCTTCCAAAAGTCTTCTGTTTCTCGCCGTAAAATTATGTACCCTCATTCTGCTTCAGAAGTTCAAATATATAGGCTTAGGTTACGGGCCCGCGCCCCGCGCAGGATTCCCGCGCCCCACGCCAACTGACAGAATGCAAGGGTAAAATTTAACAAACAATTGGCGCCCCGCGCAGCTTTCCCGCGCCCCGCGCCAACTGACAGATTGTTTTCACAAATTTTCTGTTTTTCTTGTGCTTTCAGCAGCCTTGTACTCGATGTAACTTCCCTTTATTATTGTGCAAAAACATAATAAAAACGTACTAAAACCTCATAAATAGGTCTTGAAATAAGTAGAAATATAGTAATGACGTGGAGTCATCACAACCCCAAACTTGAACTTTTCCTTGTCCTCAAGGAATATCTTCATCCATCGGAAAACCTGACACTATCATCAACAATCTTATTCAAAGCATTAAAGTCAATCAAGTTAGATACCCACAATTATCATTTCAATGATCATCCCTATCAAGAATTTTCTCGCATATAGATTTATAACGAAAAATCAAGAACTTTTCACAGATATTGACCAAACTTTAATCACTTCACTCCCTCACATTCTCTCCTGTTTAAATATGGTTTAAATTTCACTCAATCAACACAACATAGCCATTCTACCATAGGCTTGCAAACATTTTAGAAATCAATCACATGCATAAGAATTCACACCTTTAGAGGACTTGAGGGTTATAACGGGGCTTAGGTTTTAGGGTGGATGTTTTTGGAAGGTAAGCAGAAAAACTTGGAGTTTAAAAGATCACCTATTTCACAAGATTGGATTATTTCAAACCTTCCCCCCTTTAATTTCAAGCATTGTCATACTAGAGAACTTATTTATCAAACTTTATTTTTCTTTTTCATATCATTCGGTGTTTTCTTTTTGTGTACACCATTTTTATTTGCTATGTTCATCATTTTTTTTTTCTCTTTGTAGTTCTCTAGTACCCCACCCCAAACTTAATTTGTTGCTTATTCCAGAAGCAACCCCAAACTTAATGATGAGCATTGTGCTTGAATCATAAGTACCGTGATCTAACTCCAAGAAAATCATCTTTTTTTTGTTTTCTTTCCATAATTTCAAACTTGGGTTAACAAATAAAGAACATTTTTCTTTCGGCTCAATTGGGGTTTAACGAAGGATATAATATAAGTAAAGGTGGCTTCAAAAAGGCTCGAGGTACAAACAACATGCCTCGGTGTATAACTCATAGGAATCAATCAATTAAAAGAACAAAAGCAAGTTCTAGAGAATTAGCTAAGTTGTGGAATCTCTCATGACAAGAAAATTTGATGTGTTTGGGCTCAAATTCTCGCGGCTTGGCCGGATTATCGAGTGGTCAATGTTTGAGAAATTTCCTCAACTTTTCTAATTACAATCCAATATGAAAAGCAATCCATTTAGGGAGTCACAAATTCATGTATCATGGTGCTAACAAAACTGACTTATAATACATTCAAACAAAATCATTCGGATAGTGCACAAGTTTTCAAATAGCCAAGACATTCATCAAAGACAAAATTAAATTCAAGTAAAAAGGAAGTGAGACTAACCTTGGGTTGCCTCCCAATCAGCGCTCGTTTAACGTCAATAGCTTGACGGTCCGTGACCTAGAGGTCACGCGCTTGTTTAACGTCCCGAGGCTTGACGTCCGACACCCTCATTAGGGCGGATATTTCAGATTTGCTCCTTCCAAGTAAGCATCCATACCCATCTTGAATGCTTCCTCCGTAGGTTTATTGTGCAAGCAAAAGACGGAATTCACCCCGTCTGCGTTCCAAACCAACGCATCATCATCCTTCTTCAATTCTTCCGCAAGCAATGTTCCCTCTAGATTTAGTGGTTTTCCTTCTTTGGGATCATCATCTATGCCTTGAAGGAATATTTCGATTTCACGCTCCCGTTCTTCTTCTTGTGCATCATTTACCCCCTCCTCTAGCACATCCACCTTGAAGCATTCGGGTACTGGTCCACCAAATGTTGTGGCTTCAAACACCTGAAAGCATATTTGTTCATCGTCTAAACGGAACATGAGCTCTCCTTTCTCAACGTCAATCAGAGTCCTTCCGGTAGCTAAGAATGGTCGTCCCAATAAGAGAGGAACTTCAGCGTCTTCTTCCATATCTAGAATCACAAAATCAGCCGGGAACACAAACTCAGCACATCTTACCAAGACATTTTGCAGAATTCCATATGGATGTGTGATAGATCGATCTGCAAGAGACAATTGCATCTTTGTTGGCTTGGCTACAGCACCTGGAATACGCTTCATCATGGACAAGGGCATCAAATTGATGCTTGCACCCAAGTCACATAAAGCTGTTCTAACATGCAAGTTTCCGATAAAGCATGGAATGGTGAAACTTCCTGGATCCTTCTTCTTTTGTGGAAGCTTCTTCTGAATTATTGCACTACACTCCTCGGTCATATTCACTGTGTCATCATCCAGAGGCTTCCGTTTCTTTGACAAAAGTTCTTTCATGAATTTGGCATAAACGGGCATCTGTTCTAGCGCTTCCACAAAAGGAATGTTCATTTGGAGGCTGTAAAGCATCTTCATGAACTTTTTAAACTGTGTAGGATCATCTTTCTTAGCCTTCTTTTTGTGTGGAAATGGTAACTTAGCATAGATTGACTTTTCTTTCTCCTTTCTATCTTCTTGGACTGCCACACTTTTACCTTTCTTCTTTTCAACTAACCTCTCACTCTGCTTTTCAACTTCTTCGTCTCTCTCCTTGTCTGATTTAGCCACTATCTCCCACTCTTTTTCAACTTCTCCCTCACTCTTGTTCACTCCTTCGTCCTTCAACTCACTCTTCTTTTTTATCACAACTTTCGGTGAAGGAACTTCTCTACTTCTCAGGTTGATAGCCATGCAACTTTCGTTCCTCGGATTGTCTTTCGTAGACCCTTCAAAGCCCTTATTTTGAGTAGCTGCTAACTGTCTCGACAATTGGCCAATTTGGGTTTCCAAGGTCTTGATGGAGGCTTCATTATTCTTGTTAGCAACATCTTGATTGGCTTTCATCTGATTTTGGCTAATTTTTATTTCTTCAAAGTTCCCTTGTGTGACCTTGATAAATTGTGTAAGTGCATCTTCTAGTGGAGACTGTTGCCTTGGTTGAGAGTTCTGAGACGGTGCTTGTTGTTGGGATTGATTTTGATTTCCTCCCCATCCAAAGTTTGGATGCTCTCTCCAACCCGGATTGTAAGTGTTCGAGTATGGATTATTGATGGTGCTGCTCTTCTTAAAGTTAGATAGGTACATTGCTTGCTCGGAACCTGCAGGAAAACACTCACCATTAGCATGTCCCTTACCACAAAAAGCACACCTCACATCTTGGACCACGTTAGCTTGCATCTGAGGAGCGGGGGTAGTAGTGAAGTGTTTCAACATGGCTGCCATCTGAGTGTTCATCAATTGAGATTGCGCTAGTAGAGCGGTTTGAGTATCAAGCTCCAGCATGCCAGCCTTTTTCTTTGCTCCCCTATCATTCTGAACTCTGTATTCATTCTGAGCCATAGCCTCCACTAATTCCCTTGCTTCGCTTTCATCCTTATTTTTCAACGAACCACCAGCTGATGCATCCAACAACATTCTAGTCTGAGCCCTCAATCCTTGAGTAAAGTGTTGCATCTGGGCATGATTGTCTAACCCATGTGTTGGGCACTTCTTCAAACAAAGCTTGAACCTCTCCCATGCATCATATAATGATTCTGAGTCCCCTTGCTCGAAGTTGGTGATATCATTCCTCCTCTCTAAGAATTTATGGATTGGGAAATATCGCTCACGAAATTTCAACTCGAGCTCATCCCAAGAAGTAATAGTGTTGGGTGGCAGTGTCTCGATCCAATCTTTTGCCCTGCCAGTCAAGGATAGTGGAAATAGCCGCAACTTCTTGTTTGACTCGGTTACACCAGGTGGGTCAGTGTAGCCACATGCTTCATAGAATCGGGCTAGATGGATGTTCGGGCATTCCGATTCACTCCCAGCAAACTGGTTCTCCTTAAGAGCACTGAGCACCGTATTCTTTATGTCGAAACAGACGGGATTCACTGGTTGAAAACCCAGATTAGGATTATGGCCACCAGTTGCTTGGCCGTAGTCACCCAATGTCCTTCGCGGTGGTGGATCAACTCCAGCCATGCTTTCGGATTCGTCGTTCGAAGTGTTAGAACTAGGAACTTCCTCTTCAAGTATCTCGTCCGTACCACTTGTTAACAGGGAAGTCTGGTGTGCCAACTGAACTGCTCTCCTGTTTGCTTTAGCTGTTTTCTCGATTTCCGGATCAAAGATCAGTTCTCGGACTACCTTCTTCCTACCTTGCATAAACAATCAGAAATACCTTTAGAAGCAACTGCACTACAAGAGAATAAAATAATCAAAAAATAGAATTTAGAATTTGTAGATATCTATATTTTTTTTTGTAGATATCTATTTTTTTTTCCGATATATATAAAAAAAAACAAAAAAAACAAACTAAATATGGTTCAATCGGATTGTCAATTAAATCAACAATCCCCGGCAACGGCGCCAAAAACTTGATGACAATTTAGCAAGTGTACTAAAGTCGTCGTTAAGTAATAAAATTTATCGATCCACAGGGATTGTTTTAAACTTGACAAAACAATTGAATTATATCTAGCAACTAAGAGCAATAAAAGGGGGGTTTGTTTGTTTGGATTTGTTGCCTAAATAAAATATTTAGACAAAATATTTAGAAAAGATTCAAATAAAATATTTGAATTGAATTAGGGTTTTGTAGAGAGAAATAAGCGATTGGACCTTTTGGTTCATCTAATCCTAATTCATCTCGGTGATTCCATGTTTATTAACGAACTACAACTTTAGTTTCACGATCGATTAAATTAATTAACTATGCCCAATGTCTTGGTAACATAGTCCTCTCCCTTGATCATGAATCCCAAATCTCTAAGGTGATTTATGATCAAGTGAGGGATTCGCGCTTTAATCTTTGATCTCAATTAGTAAACCAAAATCTCTTAAGTGAAAACCAATTTTACAATAATTCCTAGATCAATAATCTATTCCTATTCTCATAGTAAAACAAATCGTAAACATCATCACATAAGTCGTCACATATGTAAAGCATTAAGCACAAGGAAAAATTGATGAAACTAACTTCGTAATTAATTAATAAACATAAAAGAAATCACATGGTTCGAGACAATTCGGGACTAGAATCCCCTAAGGCCAATCATAAGGATTTAGCCGGACATAGCTAAACACAAATTAACAAGTTTAAAGATGAAAGAAAGCATTACAAAGAGCTCTGAGTTTCTTCCAAAAGTCTTCTGTTTCTCGCCGTAAAATTTTGTACCCTCATTCTGCTTCAGAAGTTCAAATATATAGGCTTAGGTTACGGGCCCGCGCCCCGCGCTGGATTCCCGCGCCCCGCGCCGGATTCCCGCGCCCCGCGCCAACTGACAGAATGCAAGGGTAAAATTTAACAAACAATTGGCGCCCCGCGCAGCTTTCCCGCGCCCCGCGCCAACTGACAGATTGTTTTCACAAATTTTCTGTTTTTCTTGTGCTTTCAGCAGCCTTGTACTCGATGTAACTTCCCTTTATTATTGTGCAAAAACATAATAAAAACGTACTAAAACCTCGTAAATAGGTCTTGAAATAAGTAGAAATATAGTAATGACGTGGAGTTATCAATTATCTATATACGATAGAATAATTGACAAATTGTAACATCCCCATTTCTTTCATCGGTATTAAAAACTCTCAAGAGTATTTTCTAAAAACCATCGCTTGTCTGGACCTAGTACTAGAGTCATGGTATATAATATCTGGAGGTTACTAAAGTATGTGAGGAGGTGTCATTAATAAAATGGATTAAGAACCTAATGAGGACATATGTCTCATTCTAATTTCAAAACCATGACTCAGCCAAGTGCACTACACTTTCACCTTGCCTCTCATTTTCATTTGGTCTGATGAAAACAAAGCAGCTCCTCCTTGCTCTATCTCTCTCGTGGTAACCCAAACAAACAAGCAAACCACAACTAACTCATCTTCATCAATTGAATTCTCTCCCAAATCACCCAAATGGACACATGCAAATGGATAATGGTGTTCCATAGATGACAACCAACACTAGTGGTAAGTTTAATTTCCCAGAACTCTTCTCAATCATTCTAAATTCGTGCTCCAAATTCTACTATTCTAAACTCAACATTCTGTTTTTGGAATGCATGTGATTGGAAGCATGCTCATCTTGGATTTTGATGATTTAGGAATTGGAATTGGAACTTTCAATTCAAGGAGGAATTAAAGCTATCAATCCAAACTTGCAATCAAGTTATTAGCCAAAGAATCAAGCTTCAATTTGAGGTGGGTTCTTAGGATAGAATAGTTAGAATTATTCCCCAAAATTCAACTTTGCATGATAACATAGGATTTAGGGATTGAAATGTGCATGAGAAGGGTTTAATTCCCAAAACTCTTCTCCTTTATAATTATTATGATGTTCATGATGTTAATGGCTTGAAAGATTGGCAATTGTAGTGTAGAAAACTCTGTTTTGAACTGGTACTGCAGGCCTTCGCGCCTAGGCGCAGCAGTTTCGCGCCAGGGCGCAGGCAAGAAAACACAGAGGCAGAATCTGGAATGCAGGTTCGCGCCGGGGCGCAAGCCACCAACATTTCCAGATTTTTTTCCTCTGTTTCCTGCTTTTGAAAATTCATACGCATTTTGGATTGTCATCTTTTAAGTCTTGTTTTCCATTAACATTAAGAATACCTTATAATTATGATGTCGTTGTACGTATAGGATTGATTATAACCTAGGCTAGTAGCTAGGTTAGTTTCCCGGGATTGGGATATATTGGTAGTATGTTAACACATTAGAATTATGTGTAGTATCAGTCCATAGTTATGTGTGGCTGCTTGAGCACCACCAAAGGGATTCGAGGAATCCATAGTTATGTGTGGTTGTTTGACACCACCAAAGGGATTCAAGAAATCCAAAGCGATAAGATATCAATAATATTGATTGTGATGCCATAGTTATTTCGTACCATATGTGCTTAGTTCACGAAGATTGGTACGGAAAAGCGTAAGGCTTTCTGAGACCAGCTCACCTCAGATTGTTCTTGCATAGCTAAAATGAATTCAGATAATTGTGTGTTACACCATATAAACTGTTTATATATGAATACATTTATGCGCTGAGTTGCGTGAGGACTGATTATAGGTTGATTCCCCTGGTGTAGTCACCAATAGGTGGGTAGTAGAATCCACGAGACTTAGCAGTCTTACCCCCCCGTTCATGTTTCAGGTGCACAGGGTGATCGTGGTAAGCAAGCTGCAGAGTAGTTAGCAGTGCTTGTGATTGATGATGTTCGTGTTTAGAACATTTAGTTTGTCATGTTTCCGTTTATTTTCTTTCCGCTGTGTTGTACTTGTTGTACTATAGCACCTGCGTGTGCTTGAATTATTATCTATGTATTTGTAAACTTGTTGTACTCGGTATTTAATTATGGATCTTATAATATATTCTAGACAATGTATTATGGGGTGTTATACAAATAATGAATAATTTTCGAGTCATAGTTCAACTCATTGAATTAGATGGCAAATAAATAAATTTAATAAAGTGAAAACATTAAATTAAAAATTGTATAAATTAATTGAAACAAGAAGTAAAAACACAAAATGCATAGATAGAAAATTTCATAAAATAAGCACGATATAAAATAAGAAACATTATAAGATCATTACACAAATAAAATGTACCATGGAATGAGAAAAACGAGTAGAGAATGAAATGAAGAGCAATAGGGAATATAGAGGTGAAAAGATGTGCCAAGTTCATTGAAGCTAATCACATTTTCATCTGTAGTAAGTACTTCTTAGCCCCATTATTACTTGGTTTACCCCACACCCTGTCCATTTCCTATGTTTCTATAGCATTAATATTACATCACATGTCATATTCTTCGATGAGAATCTATACTACTAAATATCCAACTAAATACTAGTAGTAGTACTATATCATAGGGTAGAAAATTTCGTTAAAAAAAATTTAAACGATAATAGGCACTTCATGAATGAATAATATATTTCAAAATAGATAATAGTGAAAATAATTTCCAAAAAAAGAAGTAGTAAAAAGGGTAATAGTAATAGTCCGCTAAACTGAAAAAAGAGTACGAGTTTAATGGAAGATAGGTTATATGCACTAAACAACAAAATGTTTGATAAATAAGATAAAGTGACAATTGACATCATTCATACACACTCATTAGTATAAATGTTAAACATTTTACGGTTGTAGTTGATTGAAAGGATAAAATCCTTTAATATCATTTAATATTTATTGTGTACAAAAATTAAATATTTATATCGTTTAACATTTACAGTTAAGGATCAAAATGTAACAATAATTAATTAAGGGACTAAAATAAAATCAACAATTAAGTTAAGGGACTAAAAATTCAATTTATTCTAAACTTAAAGAACATGTATTTGTTGTTTAACCAAAATGTCAATAGCTGAATATTCCAAGTTTTGTTATTAGTCCCTCTAAAAATTTTCTTCAACTTTTAGTCCCTCAAAATTTTTCAATTAACACTTTTAGTCCCTACTTCTAAATCAACTCATGTATAAACTTCATATTTTTTATTGATTTTTTTTATGAATGTTTAAAATATTATAAGAATCTCTCCAAAAAAATATTTGAATTTTTTAACAAAGCATATATTAAATATAAATTTTTATATTTTTGGTGCTTAAAAATTCATATTTAATTCATGTTTTGTTAAAAAAATCTAATTTTTTTTGTGAGTCATTGTTAAAATATTCTACACTTTTCTTGAAAATTTCATTAAAAAATATGAAGTCTACACATGAGTTGTTTTGAAAGTAGGGACTAAAAGTGTTAATTGAAAATTTTTGAGGGACTAAAAGTTGAAGAAAATTTTTAGAGGGACTAAAAACAAAATTCGGAATATTTAGAGGGACCAGAAACATATTTATCCCAAAAAAATTTAAACGATAATAGGCACTTCATGAATGAATAATATAATTCAAAATAGATAATAGTGAAAATAATTTCCAAAAAAAAGAAATAGCAAAAAGGGTAATAGTAATTGTCCGCTAACTGAAAAAAGAGTATGAGTTTAATGGATGACAGGTTATATGCACTAAACAACAAAATGTTTGATAAATAAGATAAGGTGACAATTTGATTAAAAAAAAAAAAAAAAAAAAGATAAGGTGACAATTGACATCATTCATACACACTCATTAGTATAAATGTTAAACATTTTACGGTTGTAGTTGATTGAAAGCATAAAATCACTTTAATATATTTAATATTTATTGTGTACAAAAATTAAATATTTATATCGTTTAACATTTATAGTTAAGGATCAAAATGTAACAATAATTAATTAAGGGACTAAAATAAAATCAACAATTAAGTTAAGGAACTAAAAATTCAATTCATTCTAAACTTAAAGAACATGTATTTGTTGTTTAACCAAAATGTCAAGAGTTGAATGAAATGAAGAGCAATAGGGAATATAGAGGTGAATGCTATGATATTATCTATATACGATAGAATAATTGATAAATAATCAATAATTTCCGAGTCATAGTTCAACTCATTGAATTAAATGGCAAATAAATAAATTTAATAAAGTGAAAACATTAAATTAAAAATTGTATAAATTAATTGAAACAAGAAGTAAAAACACAAAATGCATGGATAGAAAATTTCATAAAATAAGCAGGATATAAAATAAGAAACATTATAAGATCATTACACAAATAAAATGTACCATAGAATGAGAAAATCGAGTAGAGAAAATCATTGTTAAAGCAAAACAAAGGGAACTTAGAGGTGAATGAAACGAAGAGCAATAGGAAATATAGAGGTGAATGAAAGTTAAAGATGTGCCAAGTTCAATGAAGCTAATCACATTTTCATCTGTAGTAAGTACTTCTTAGCCCCATTATTACATGGTTTACCCCACACCCTGTCTATTTCCTATGTCTCTATAGCGAGAGGCGGAGCTAGGGGTGGCCCGGCCGGGCAGCGGCCCACCCAAAAAATTGTAAATTACTTGGGTACCTCTACAGGTATATAAAATTACATTCAAATTTAAAGTTACACCACCACGAATTCAATGCTATGACTATGATCGTGTCTCTTCTCACCCTAATGTAGTCTTTTGTGAAGTGTGTGTTGTGTATGTGGGTGAGCATGTATGCATGCGTGCGTGCATGCGCATGTTAAAAGTAATTTTTGTATGTAATATAATTTTTGTATTTAATTTATGTTATAATTTTTTCACCGGCCCACCCAAATTTTATTTTTTGGCTCCGCCGCTGGCATTAATGTTACATCACATGTCATACTTTTCGATGAGAATCTATACTACTAAATATCCAACTAAATACTAGCAGTACTATATCATAGGGTAGAAAATTTTGTTAAAAAGAAATTAAACTATAATAGGCACTTTATGAATGAATAAAATAATTCAAAATAGATAATAGTGAAAATAATTTCCAAAAAAAGAAATAGGAAAAAGGGTAATAGTAATTGTCCGCTAACTGAAAAAAGAGTACGAGTTTAATGAAAGACAGGTTATATGCACTAAATAACAAAATGTTTGATAAATAAGATAAGATGACAATTGACACCATTCATACACACTCATTAGTATAAATGTTAAACATTTAACGGTTGTGGTTGATTGAAAGGATAAAATCCTTTAATATCATTTAATATTTATTGTGTACAAAAATTAAATATTTATATCGTTTAACATTTATAGTTAAGGTTCAAAATGTAACAATAATTAATTAAGTGACTAAAATAAAATCAACGGTTAAGTTATGGGACTAAAAATTCAATTTACTCTAAACTTAAAGAACATGTATTTGTTGAAATCCAATTTAATCAATACTTAATTAACAAATTTGAAAAAGGTAGTAACTTGAAAGAAATAAATGTACTAGATAGGAATCCAGAAGAGGAGACCAATATAGTTAGGAGGAAAAAAAAAGATAATGGTATAAGCAACATTCACCACCTGAGAGATATAAAAATGTTTTAATATTATTTATATACGATAGAATATTTGACAAATAATCAATAACTAGTATCCACACCCGTGCCAAGCACGGGTAAAAATGCGTCTGTAGAATTTATTTTATTTTTTTGATAAATGCATTTGTAGATTTATTGACTTATAAATAATATATTTTACTTTAATTTAAAAAATTAAAATTTTATTTTGCTAATGGTAGATAATTAATGACAACTACGTAAATATTTACAATTTGCTTAAAATATCACTCTGTGATAAAAACTAACCGTAAAATTTATGTCGTGACATAGATTTTCTTAGGGAAGATTCCTATAGTTCGTAAAAAAAAATTATCAAATTAAAAATGTATCATAGTTATTGTTTCTATTATTCCCCGCTAAAAGAATTATAAAGTTGATGAAAAATAATTTCTCTATGAGATATATGAAACAAACTTTGAGTTTTGGTAAAAAGGTTTTGAGGTGGGATATGAATTACGAAAAAAAATTGTTTGTGTATCAATATATGAATAGAAATATAGACTATAATATAAATAGCAAAATAAGAATCAATTCCCGTATTAATATTTAAGTAAAAATACAGGTTCCCGTTGAAATTAAAAAAAAAAATAGTCTTCCTATTAATGTATGAGTAAGAATATAGATCTAAGTAGAAATTTAAAAAAAATCATCCGTATTAATGCATAAGTAAAAATATATATTCCCGTAGAAATTACAATAAGAAATAGATAAAAATTTAAAATCGATAAAAAATTATATATTTCTTGTCATATGGTATATCTTTAAATTCTTAATTAGAGATATGCAATTCATTATTACTATTATGTAGCTTTTAAATCAATCATAAAATTTTCTTCAAAAAAAAATCATTGGTAGAGAAAGTGAAAATCATATCTTTAAACTATTTTATTTAATTTCAACGGAACCTATATTTCTGCTAAATTTTTTTTTTTTGAAAAAGCCAAATGAATATATATAAAATAAAAAGAGTGGTTAAGCACAAGGTGTGCTTAACAAAAATAGTTTACACAAACAACAAGAGAATAAAAGTCTTAAGGCTTAATCAAACCAATTTCTAATCCCTAAACAAACTAAAGGATTAGACCGCCACGAGTTGAAATCATAGTCAAAGTTATGCTTAAGGGTATTCAGCCACCAGCAAGAAACAATTTTCACTTTCTCTAACAATGCTTCAAGAGATAATTCTTGAAAAGGCTTATGATTCAGTTGACTGGAGTTATTTGGATGCGGTTATGACCAAAACGGGATTCTCAGTTAAATGGCGCAAGTGGATCTTGGAATGTATTAGTTCTGCTACAGCTTCAGTCCTAGTTAATGGTAGTCCGACAGAGGAGTTCCATTTTGGTAGAGGTTTGAGGAAGGGGGATCCTTTATCTCCGTTTCTCTTTCTATTAGCTGCTGAAGGATTGAATGTGATGTTGAAGACTTCGGTGAATGCAGAATTATTTAAGGGTTATATGATTGGTGATGTTCCAGACTCTCAAGTTTTCATTTCTCATTTGCAATTTGCTGATGATACTTTGATTGTGGGTGAGAAGAGTTGGGCTAACATTAGGGCCATAAAAGCCCTTCTGATTTTGTTTGAGTTGGTGTCGGGGCTGAAAGTTAATTTCATAAAAGTATGCTTGTGGGTATTACTGTGGACGATAATTGGTTGATCGCTGCATCTTTGGTGGTGAATTGTAAAGTTGGTCAGATTCCTTTTATCTATCTAGGCCTCCCTATTGGTGGTAATCCTCGTCGCCATTCGTTGTGGATACCATTGCTTGAGAAAATTAGGAAGCGGTTGTCTGGGTGGAAAAGTCGTTCCTTATCGATGGGTGGTCGCTTTGTTCTAGTCAAATCTGTCTTGTCGTCGTTGCCGGTTTATTTTCTTTCCTTCTTCAAGGCTCCTACAGGTATTATTCATTCGAATGAGTCCCTTTTTAAATCTTTTTTATGGGGTGGGAGTGAGGACATTAGGAAAATAAATTGGATAAAGTGGGACAAGGTTTGTCTTGACAGAGATGGGGGCGGGCTAGGAGTGCTTAGGATTAGAGAATTTAATTTATCTCTTTTAGGAAAATGGAGTTGGAGGTTGTTGGTGGATAGAGAGGGATTATGGTTTAAGGTTTTGGTGGCTAAGTATGGGATGACAGATGGTAGAATTACGAGAGGGGGGAGACAAGCTTCCTTGTGGTGGCAAGACTTGTGTGATGTTAGAGACGGGATTGGCTTGAGTATTGGTAGATGGTTTGAGAATAACATTAGTAGAAAGGTGGGAAATGGGGAAGGGACTTTGTTTTGGAAGGATAGTTGGTTGGAGGGCGGTTCTTTGTCTACTTGTTTTAATAGACTTTTTGAGTTGGCTCTCGATAAAAATATCACGGTGGCTGATATGTATAGGCGAGGTTGGGACGCTGGGGGTAATGGGTGGAGATGGCGTAGACATCTCTTTGCGTGGGAGGAGGGTTTGGTTTTGGAGTGTTATGCTGTTTTGGAAAATTTGTTTTTGCAGGTTGATATTATGGATAAATGGATATGGCGTTCTGATCCTTCCATTGGATACTCAGTCAGAAGTGCATATCATTTGTTAACACAGTTGGTTCCCGTCGCGATGGCAACACACAACGACGTTATTTGGAATAAAGTTGTCCCGTTAAAGGTATCCCTATTTGCATGGAGACTTCTCAATAATGGATTACCTTCGAAAGACAATTTGACCCGTCGTGGGATGCATCTTGAAGATTCAGAGTTGTGCCTAGGAGGATGTGGAGTCGCCGAAACTATTGATCACTTGATAGTTGGTTGTGATATGTCTTCGTCTCTTTGGATTAAAATTTTAAACTGGCTAGGTATTTTTGGCCCTTTACCGAATGTTGTGGCCGATCATGTCTCTCAGTTTTGCAATATTTTTCCTGTTGGTAAAGAGTCGCAGATTGGATCTCAAGTGTTATGGTTAGCGTGTTGCTGGTCTATCTGGAAAGAGAGAAATAACAGGTTGTTTGCCCATAAAGAATTATCTGTTGAAGCTTTGGTAGAGAAAGTGAAAATTATTTCTTGGTGGTGGCTGAATACCCGTAAGCATAACTTTGACTATGATTTCAACTCGTGGCGGTCTAATCCTTTAGTTTGTTTAGGGATTAGAAATTGGTTTGATTAAGCCTTAAGACTTTTATTCTCTTGTTGTTTGTGTAAACTATTTTTGTTAAGCACACCTTGTGCTTAACCACTCTTTTTATTTTATATATATTCATTTGACTTTTTCAAAAAAAAAATATTTAGCAGAAATATAGGTTCCGTTTTCTTCCATGATAGTTGGTTGGTTCCCTTTCCTATGTTGTTTCTTCTTCTACTAATTTCTCTTTTCTTTTAGGATCTATTTGTTGGTTTTTGGTTTCAACTTGGTTGAAATATTGTTTCTTTTTTTTATGCCCACAAGCTGTTTGATAAAAGTTCTCAACCAACATGCTTTTTTTTGGTACCTTAATTTTTATTTTTATTCTATCAAAACCCTTCTATTTTGAGTAGACCAAAGCACAATTTTGCATTGTTCAATGGGTTCTACGCAAATTGGAGGCTTGCATTGTCCATTCCGTGGTTTTCATTGTTGCTCGGATGGTAGGGAAGGGAGTAAGGGTATTTCTCATTTGGTGTCTCATCTCAAGATACAACACCTTTGTAGTGATTAACGGAAAAGTTCGTTACGAGAAGCCATCGAGAGTGATTTGAGTTTGTTTATGGCATTAGAGGAGTCCTTGAGGGGGCTTAGACAATGGTTATGTGGAAGGTGTATGACTATTCGCGCCTTGAGTCGGGCATGTCATCATTCCGATGAATCGGTTCGTGTTACTCTTGATTCAGGAAAGGTTGGGAGCTACATTGTAGGTATTCTAAATCCATCTACAGAGGACGTCGATACTCTTGGTGAACAGGAGGGGCTAGTATTGGACTCAAGGTTGTTAGAGAGAGTTCTCCAAGCACCTATTTGCACTATGAAAAGTATACCTCATAGTTGTTGTATGGCTTTCTCTCAAGCATTGAAAGAGGCTCTTTATAAGGTGGTTGTTGAGAGAGGTTCTATAAGCGCTTGGGTTCAATTGTTGCTACTGCCTCGGTGCACATTACAGGTGGTCAAACCTCAAAATAGGCGGGATCGTAGGTCCGGGAATCGAAAGTCTGTGCAACAACATCATATTTTGGAATGCTTGGCTACATGGAAGGAAACAAATGGTCTCGCCAAGTTAGTTGATCGTGTGTTGGGCAGTCACAAACAGAATGGTCATGATTATGGGAAACATAATATTGAGAGGGAAACTAAAAAGATGAGCACTAACATCAAGCAATGTCTCCGTAAGGTGGCAGATGGGAACTTGACAGCGGCTGTGAAGGTGCTGGGTGTTGGAGTAAGCCCTAAAAGCCAATCTATTTGATAGCATTTGCTTTTGTATTGTGACATGATTTATATATATTAAATATATATAATAAGGCATTTCTTTATTATGTTTGTTTTCCAAAATAATAAAGTCCCTAGAATAGATTGTTCATGTAATGAAACATTAAGTGAGACTTAATCGTGAGATTACATTAACTTTAGAACACTATTCTTAAAGTATCCGTAGTCAAGCTTTAATATGAAATGGGATAAAATTAAAGCATAGAGACTATTATGTTGGTAGATTGATGATCACGTCTCACTGATCATAGATAATGAGTTATCAAGTCTTCACATAGATATAAATGTTAAGGGTAACTTTATATCGGATTGACCCACCATGAGAATACTACATAGAATGTTATGAAATGTCATAAGTTATTCTCATAGTGATAAAAGGTGCATTCCATCCTTCGACCTGAAACCACTGTGTACCCTAGATGTAGGAGTGTAATACCTTGTTGCCATTCAAACGTTATCCGTAACTGGATAACTATAAAGTTGGTTGATGGGTATCCCACGAATCATGCTGAGGGACATGAGTGACCTATATGGGATTTGTCCCTCCTACATAACGGGAGATATGTCTATGGGCCCAATATTGAACTAGACAAGGATGACATACTATGCCTTGTGTTCAATATAGACATGAGGACAAAAGGGTAATTATGCACAAGATGTTTATCACAGAAAGGTTAGTCAGATCACATGACATTCTTATAACTTGGGTAACAGTGATGTGTTGCTAGATACCGCTCACTGTTTATAATATTAAGATATATATTATTGCCAACGTTATAAGAACCTACAGGGTCACACACAAAAGGACAGTTAAAACGGGAAAAATAAGTAAGACTTATTGCGGGGGTGCAATTAGTGAAAAACGAATATTGGGCTTAAGAAGTCCAAATTCGTGTGAACTGAAGCTCACATAAGAAACTCTATAAATAGAGCCTTATGAAGTTTAGTCTCACACACTTTTTTGGAGAAATTCTGAATTTCTCTAAACCCTAATTCGTATTTGAGAAATTGTGAATTTCTCTAAACCCTAATCCGCTCAAGTTCCCTCATTCTTCATCCAAGAACGGCTAGCACCGAAGGTTGAAGGTTCCTGTTCGTGTGGACTAAGTGGAGGCGCTGCAATTGCGGTGCTCGTGATCGATTGAAGGTTCTTGTTCGTGATCATACGATGTTTCTTGTTCGTGATCGAAAGGCAGTTCGTGTTCGTGATCGAAAGCTCCTTGTTCGTGAAAGAAAGCATCGGTTCTTCAAAGGTAACAATATATTCTTGACCATGATCTTTCACATGGATCCATTGAAGGAAAATAAAATTTTAAAAATCCGCTGCGTTTTATCTTTGATAAACAGTTACGTTTTCCTTCACTGGGGTCATCTGGAGTAGCCCCATATAATGAAGACACCATGAAAATGTTGGGGGATAAACATCCATACAAGCCACCTCCCTCCGTGCCGACTACCTTGTTTTTTGAAGCTCCTTTGGTGGTTGATGTTGACACTGTTTTCAGATGTATTAAATCATTCCCTAAAGGAACATCGTGTGGCAGAGACGGTTTACGAGCTCAACACCTATTAGACGCATTGTGTGGAGAAGGCTCTGCTATGGCAATAGATCTTTTAGATGCTATCACTCCAGTGGTTAATTTGTGGCTTGCAGGAAGATGTCCCAAGAGTTTGTCAGAGTTTGTTGCTTCCGCACCTTTGACACCGTTATTAAAGCCGGATGGTGGGATACGCCCTATTGCTGTAGGCACTATTTGGAGGCGTCTGGTATCCAAGGTTGCTATGAAAGGAGTCGGTAAAGATATGACTAAATATCTTAATGACTTTCATTTTGGGGTTGGAATATCAGGTGGTGCAGAGGCCATTTTGCATAGTGTCAATAGGGTGTTGAGCGAGCGACATGGAGATGGATCTTTGGCTATGCTCACAGTAGATTTTTTCAATGATTTCAACATGGTAGACAGGTCGGCACTTCTGCGTGAGGTAAGAGTGAGATGTCCATCTATTTCTTTGTGGGTTGAGTTTCTTTATGGTCAGGAAGCGAGGTTATATATTGGGGATGAGCATATTATGTCAGCCACTGGGGTACAACAAGGTGACCCATTGGGACCGCTCGTTTTTGCTCTTGTGTTACACCCTCTTATTCATATGATCAGAGACAATTGCAAGCTTCTTCTTCATACTTGGTATCTTGATGATGGGACTGTTGTAGGTGATTCAAGGGAAGTGGCTAAAGCACTTGATATCATCCGAGAGACAGGCCCAGGATTGGGTCTTGATTTAAATATTCGTAAGACTGAGATATTTTTGCCTTCATGTGATGGAAATAAACTCCGTGAGGGGTTGTTTCCTTCGGATATTGGGAGACCGGAGTTGGGGGTGAAATTGCTCGGAGGGGCTGTTCGTCGAGATAAATGTTTTATCGAGGGGGTGGCCATGAAGAGAGCTGTTAGGGTTGTTGAGGTAATGCATCTTCTTCCTCGGTTAAGGGACCCACAGAGTGAGCTTCTTTTACTTCGTTCATGCATGGGTATTGCAAAACTGTTTTTTGGCCTAAGGACGTGTCAACCAGTTTACACTAAAGATACAGCTATTTTGTTTGATAAAGAGTTGCGTGGTGCGGTTGAAGACATTGTGGTTGGTGGAGGCCCTTTCTTTGGGGATTTTCAATGGAGGATAGCTTCCTTACCTATTAAGGCTGGGGGATTGGGATTGTACTCAGCAGTAGAGGCAAGCTCTTATGCTTTTGTAGCTTCTAGAGCTCAGTCTTGGGTGTTGCAAGAGCACATATTGAGGGATAGTGGAGTATGTGGCATGTACTCTGATTTTTATAATGCTTTGGATGGTCTCCGTGATATGATTCCAACTTTTAACTTTAGCAGTTTCACTAGCAAGGACACCGTCCCCCCTAAAGCCCAACATGTTTTGGCGAGTGCCCTGTTTAGTAAAATTGTTAAGGACATGGAAGTTAACTTTCAAATGACCATCAGACAGAAAGCAGTTTTTGGATGCTTACAGGCGGCCCATGCTCAAGATTTTCTGCTAGCTATCCCAATTGACGGATTAGGCCAACATATGTCCCCGGTAGAGTATCGCACTATTCTCAAATATCGTCTGATGATTCCGTTATTTCCTACTGATGAGGTATGCCCTGTTTTTCGGAAGGCATGTCTGGATAGATTTGGGGAGCATGCAGTTCATTGTCGAGAGCTCCCAGGCTTCAAATACAGACATGATTTTGTTCGGGATGTCCTTTTTGATGTTTTTAAGCGCGCAGGAATATCTGTGAAGAAAGAGGCACCTGTGAACTTCTTGACTGACCCACTGGAGGGAAGATCTACATTGAGGCCAGCCGATGTTTTGGTGTACGGATGGGTAGGAGGAAAACATGCATGTGTTGACTTGACTGGAGTCTCCCCACTTGTGGGATTGTCGAATGGAGATTTTACGGTAGGACAGGCGGCCCTCAAAGCTGCTTTGAACAAAGTGGCTAAACATGAGAGAGCATGTTCTGACAATCAACATGCATTTATACCTTTTGCATTTGACATGTTTGGTTTCCTAGCACCAGATGCTGTGAGTATTTTGCAAAGAATTCAAAGAGTTATGCATAGCAATGTAGTGTCTCCTAGGTCTGTAGATGTAGTATTTAAGAGAATTGGTTTTGCGATCCAAAAAGGGTTAGCGGCGCAGCTTGTTGCCGTTTGCCTTCTATCCAAGTGTAATTAGCTTATATATATATATAAAAAAAAAAATTAGTTGATAAAAAAAAATGGTGAATCAGGTTCCGTTGAAATTAAAAAAAATAGTTTCCCTAATAAATAACTAATTGTGTCTAGTATAATATAGAGAAAGAGTCGTAGAGTATATCTTGACGTTTTATGAGTCATTTACCTTAGCTTTCTTTACAATTACATTCAAAAGTTAGAGAAACACAAAGAGAATAGTAAAAGATAACGGAAAAAAAATGAGACTCAGATGAGTTTATCTTCTTGTAACCATTCTTCGACCATAATATTGACAACTCTGACATTGTAACAAAAACGCTCAAAAAATATTCCTGAAATAGAAAAATCATTTTTGCAACAACACAAATCGAGAGCAAAACTACATCCCACAAAACTAAAACACAAAAGCTAAAGTGAATAAAAATAATTTCTTCGAAAGAAACACATATTACCAAAACGCAAGTCCCACATAGCACGCCATGAATAGATGAAAATCTACAACTCGATGAGCAAACCATAATATATGTAATTATCATAATCATAATTATAATAAAAGAAAAAAGAATGAAAAAAATAAATTAAATCATGTTGAGCTAAAAAGAGTTAGAAACTGAAATTGAGACTACCTCTAACTATGATATTTATTTCTAAATTCTATCCATCTACGATACATATAGAAGTTGTGATTTGGGTGTGTAGCACAAACTTGAAAACTTAATTTGATTTTCAAAATTTTAGGGATTGGTTTGACCACACAAAATTCCTAAAATATATTGATTTATTTTTATTTAATGTGTGATATAAAATAATTTCCCATTTACCGTACCGTTTAAGTTTAGGTAATTAAATTTGGTCAGAAAAAAAAAGTTTAGGTAATTAAATTAAAATTTCTTTCACTCAAAATTAAAACTTACAAATCGTGGAAACTATACATCTATCTATCTATATCTATATATTTCTATATTTGAGAGTTTCTCTCTCAAGATTAAATACCTGGATGGCATCCTCTTAAGGAACCAATTCACGCTTGGCAATATCTCAATAAACAAAATCCTACATGTCGTCTCCTCCTTAGTTTCATACTACATTAGCTTTAGTCAAAGGAACGCTGTTCGACTCTCAACAAAACCAAAAATTAAAAGTTTTTATGATATTTTATTCTATAAATTTATTCTATACATAAACAGCCAAATATTTTTTTGTTATTTTATTTTATGCACTTTTTAGATGAAATAACATTATTATTTTAACTAATATGAATTAATATAGTATAAATATTATATTATAATATTTATTTTTAAAAAACATTAATGATGTGAGAGAAAAATATAGACACAGGACGTGGGAGAAAAATGACATATAATTCTTTTTTTCTTCTCACAAGTAAAAAAAAAATTTCACACGGTGAGTGAGAGAAAATACCCCAGAAGAAAATGAAGGTCTAAATGAGAGAAATGACGAGTAAAAATGTATATTAGAGGAGTGCTAGCAACACGCCCTCTAATGCTCTAACACATACTCTTTTTTGGTTAAAATTCACATGAGTCCCATAAAATTGATATGGGGCACAAATTATTTTATGGGATGCACATAAATTTCAACCAATAAAATAGAGTGTGTTAAAATGTGTGTTCATAGCATTATTCTATATATTAATTGTTATATTAGTTTTTACTTAATGACCTATTTTTTTACGAAAATTAAAGAACAAATATACAAGAACTTTATTTCACCGTGTTCGTATGTATATGTTGTTCATTATATTTGTCGTACAACCAACTAAGTGTACTAAAAGAAATTAAATTTATCAAAATAATAAATACATCTTGAATTAAATAAATATTTTAATTAGTGTATTTTGTCAAGTGTATATATAATTAAATACACATACATCCAATGATATGTTGCCATATCAATTAATGAATATGATAATTCATGTGTTTCTATATTGAATATGATAAAATCACAAAATACTGAAATTTTAATCCATATTTTTTATTGAACATTAACCCGTACATCGCACGGATAAGTTATACTAGTAAGAAAAAAGATTCAATAATTAGACCACTACAATTAAAGGGAGAAAATAATAATAGTTTAAAAGAAGAATAATTGAATTTAATGATATTCTATCAAACATTCAAACCAATATATGGGGACGGTGCTTATAAAAAAAAATAATATAATATAAAAAATAAATAAATAAATAATATATATATATATATATGGGGACGGTCAAACATAGATCCGGTCTAAATGTAAACTTACTATTTTTTTAAAAATCATCTAAATGCTACTTTTATTTTTTTCATTTTTTATTAAAATGATAAATGTTCACATTTGAACATTTTTTTTTTGGTTACACATTTGAACATTTATTTAAAGATTCATATTAGACAGATTTCAACATGTGAACTGTAAAGGTTTAGATATTATGACTAAAGGTAAGAAGGAAAAGATTAAAGTTATAACATTTTTAATCGTAGTCTTTTTCCAGAAACGTATAATAGGAGCATGACACCACTATATCTACTAATGGAAACAAAAAAGAAAGGATAAAGAGAAAGTATGTTGTAAAAAAAATTATTTTAAGGTCAAAAAAATCAATAGCAAATAACCACATGCATATGCAAGTGATCCAAAGACGCATATGATATACAATTAATTTGATCACATTATAATCACCACCATCACCATGTTTCTTGGCTCAATTCTCCAAATGACAAATAATATTTTTCTGAAGATAGTTTTGATCCACCAAAAATAAGATGGGTGTTAGAAAAGACTACCAATATATATATATATATATAAATAAATGAAAAATCAACCCATAATTAGGCATTCATAGTACACATAAACCACAAAATCCCAGAACATAAAATAAATATACATCTCATCAAAAAAGAAAGAAGAAATACACATAATTTTTTTATGGACAAATAATACAAAAAATACAAAAAAGAAAAAAAGACGAAGATTGTGATAGTCAATGATAAACTACCAATGGCACATTAGTAGTGTTGTGGTGAAAGAGTTCAGCACTCCTGCAAAAGAAACAATAAAAAGGTCAGAAATTAAAATTTTAGAAACTAGACTACTACCCGTGCGATGCACGGGTCTTTTAAAATGTTATATATAACATTCAATTTAGTTTTATTATTTTTTGTAGACATATTAAAATATAATATATAACATTCAAATCATATTTATAGAATCCTATAAAAAACTGAAGTTTGAAAATATAAATATATAATAAACACAAACATTGCAAAAAAACATATAAAAAAACACACCAAAAATCCAATTTTTAATCATATTCGTTCAATTGTTTTTTTAATTTTAAGGCAAAATTAGAGCAAGTGTGAGAAAACGATAGGAAGTCAGTTGATTCCGGAAGATCATGACAAAAATATGATGGAACATTACAGTTGATTTTGCAATTAATTTTTTCAACTAAAACTTCAAATTGATTTTCGTTTGGATCAATAAGTATAGCATAACGATGTACGTTGTCACAAAAATCAGATGAAAATATTTTTGGTATCATGACTGCGCCCTAAAATAAAACAATAGTGGTGTTAAATATTTGTATAGCGAACCGCGATGAAGTATTTTTTTTAACAATTTATTTAAATTAAAATAGGTTAATTAGAGTTAGCTGGAGAAATATACTCCTATATCTTTATATGTTATTAACAATAGATCTTATTAAGAAAATATATATATTGAATATTAAAAAAAAATTAGGTAAATCAAACAAAAATAATTGGATTAGAAAAAAATTCTTTGAATGTTTGATGAAAAAAGAAATGGAGTTAATTCATGTAGATCAAATAAAAATAATTGGATTAGAAAAAATAGATTAAATGTGTGATAAAAAAGAAATGGAGTTTATTTTCAGGTCAACAAAATCAGGCATTATTATTAAGAAAAAATATATATATCATTGAACAAATCCGTGATTATTTATAGCCGTGATTATTTTTTTCAATTATAGGTAATTTGTAACAATTCAATGATTATTTTTTTCTCATATAAAAATTAGTATTTCTTGCATAGTTTCATATAAAAATCTCGAAAATAAAATTAAAAACGAAAATATAAAATGGAACAAAGCAAAAAGAAAGATTTGAAAAAAAATATATATCATTATAATTACGTGTTGGAAAAAAATAATCAATGATTTCATTATAATTACGTGTTGGAAAAAAATATATATCATTATAATTACGTGTTGAAAAATATAAATAATTATAATTATATATTATGAATAATTGAAAAAATATGTATTGGATTTGTAAAAAAAAAAATCACGGCTATATAGGATCATGTCAATATCCCTTGGTAGAGGATACTGTAAAAAATATATCACTATAATTATAATTAGGAATATAAAGACGTAGTTATATATTGGTCTATGCAAAATATATCAAATAAATTAAAATGGTGTAGTGGCTATTGAGCTAAGTAAATGTGAGAAGACATGAGTTTAAATCTCAGTGAAACTTTTTTTTAACATTTTTAATTACATGAGGGTTAAATTAGGGTTAATTGGGGACTTACCTCCTTTTATATGTATAATGATCAGAAGAAAGAAAAAAAGAGAAGGGATAGAAAATCATTAGTATTGGAGATATATATTAAGCGCAAAGATATATATTAGGAATGAGATAACTGATATATATTAGGAAGGAGGCAACTCTTGTATCAAAGCACAATGAAAAAATTCCTTTTTCACAATTGATTTACATTTAATATTTACGGTCAACTTTACCATATTTTGTATATTAATGTGATGTGATAATAATCATGAAATCAACAACTGGTTATGAGAATTTATTGTGAAAGCTATATGAGAACAGAATTCATTTGGTTATGTCATGTGTACATCAAACTTTGAAAAAGAGGTCCTAAATAATATTATTATAGATTTTCTGGTCATAGTTCAACTCATTGAATTAGATGACAAATAAATAAATTTAATAAAGTGAAAATATTAAATTAAAAATTGTATAAATTAATTGAAACAAGAAGTAAAAAAACAAACTGCATAGACAGAAAATTTCATAAAATAAGCAGGATATAAAATAAGAAACATTATTATAAGATCATTACACAAATAAAATGTACCATGGAATGAGAAAAACGAGTAGAGAAAACCATTGTTGAATCAAAACAAAGGGAACTTAGAGTTGAATGAAATGAAGAGCAATATGGAACTTATAGAGGTGAATGAAATTTAAAGATGTGCCAAGTTCATTGAAGCTAATCACATTTTCATCTGTAGTAAGTACTTCTTAGCCCCATTATTACTTGGTAAATTTACCCCACACCCTGTCCATTTCCTATGTCTCTATGGCATTAATGTTACATCACATGTCATGCTCTTCAAAGAGAATCGATACTACTTCTACCTTCATCATTTTACTGCTAAATTTCCACCTAAATATCTAGTACTATATCATAGTGTAGAAAATTTCGAAAAAAAAATACACAACAATAGTCACTTCATGATGAAGGTGCGTGGAGAAAACACAAGAAGGGGGGGTTGAATTGTGTTTTGGATATTTAAAAACTTTTCAAGATATTTAAATCTATCAGTCTTTAAGCTCAGCGGAATAATTTACACAAACAACTTAAGGCTAAGTGAATGATGAAGGAGTAAATGAGAGAGTGAGAGAGAGAGAAAGAGACACAACAATTTATACTGGTTCCCCTCACAAATTGAGAGTACTTCAGTCCCCTTGTTTCCAAGGGATTTCACTATAATCACTAAGATTACAATTCAGATGCTCACGCACACAAGCATGAGACTTCCTTGCTCTAGGTCACACAAGACAGAGAGACTTCCTTGCTCTAATCACACAAGATCAGAGACTTCCTTGCTCAAGCACACAACCTTAAGACTTCCTTGCTCAAGTCACACAAGACAAAAGACTTCTTTGCTTCTACACTAAGCAGAAGACTTCCTTGCTTCTACACTAAGCAGAAGACTTTTCCAAATTACTCACGCAGGAGTAATACTAACTTCTAAGCTTAAACTTATTACAACATAATAACTTCAGAGGCTTGAGCTAGTTTCTATTCTCACTTCATTTGAGAGATGTTTGCTATTACAATTCGTTGTTCTCACTTTATTCTGAGAGATATTTTCTATTGAAGTTCGTTTGTCATCAATTCTTTCTTTTGCATATTTATATGAGTTGAGAAAGACATTGAGACGTTGGAGAAATTCCCGTTGTAAATTGGACAGTTGTAGTCTTTGAATATCCGTTGAGTAAAGTCACGTCTTCTTTTGCAGTTAAGCTTCACCTTTACTGTTTGTCCAAAATACAGTAATAAGGTACAACTAGGTCCTAGAGAGAGTAGGATCACATCCTTTGTGACCGTTGTAATTATTTATCCTTAAACAAATCATCAGGCTTGATAAGAGTAGTTGATGTAACCCTTCTGATGACTGGGCGAATTCTTTTGCTTCTGATGAACCTTTGATAACTTGGAGTCTGATTGGTCTTGAATAAATGGCCTCTAATAGTCCTTCGTATTTCAGCTTCTGAACGTCTTCATCTTCTGAATAACTCATGACTAGCAGATAGCTTCTGAACTCTTGTAGGCATCTGAACATCTTTGAGCTTCTGAACTTCTCTGAGCTTCTGAACTCTTGCAGACATTCTGATCCTCTTTGAGCTTCTGAACTTTGTTTAGCTTCTGACCATGTTTTAGCTTTTGAACTCTTTCAGAGTGTAATGATTCAGACTTCCATAGGTTTCATCAGAGTTTAAATCAAGTGTGCTCTTGATATAACTTTGGATTCTCCTGCACACTTAATTTAAACATTAGTAACATCAATTGTCCATTTAATACTTTGTTATCATAAAAACTCAAGGGTGTGTTCTAAGACACGTTTTGTTCCAACACATGAGTGAATAATATAATTAAAATTAAAATAGATAATAGTGAAAATAATTTCCAAAAAAAGAAGAAGCAAAAAGGGTAATAGTAAATGTTCGCTAACTGAAAAAAGAGTATGAGTTTAATGGAAGACAGGTTATATGCACTAAACAACAAAATGTTCGATAAATAAGATAAGATGACAATTGACATCATTCATACACACTCATTAGTATAAATGTTAAACATTTTACGGTTGTGGTTGATTGAAAGGATAAAATCCTTTAATATCATTTAATAATTATTGTGTACAAAAATTAAATATTTATATCGTTTAACATTTATAGTTAAGGATCAAAATGTAACAATAATTAATTAAGGGACTAAAATAAAATCAACAATTAAGTTAAGGGACTAAAAATTCAATTTATTCTAAACTTAAAGAACATGTATTTGTTGTTTAACCAAAATGTCAAGAGCTGAATGAAATGAAGATCAATAGGGAATATAGAGGTATGATATTATCTATATACGATAGAATAATTGACAAATAATCAATAATTTTTGAGTCATAGTTCAACTCATTGAATTAGATGGCAAATAAATAAATTTAATAAAGTGAAAACATTAAATTAAAAATTGTATAAATTAATTGAAACAAGAAGTAAAAACACAAAATGCATGGATAGAAAATTTCATAAAATAAGCAGGATATAAAATAAGAAACATTATAAGATCTAGGGGTGTGCAAAAAATATGGTGATCCTTAACCAAACAACTAACCAAACCATATCCAATTTTATTATTTCAAACCATTTTAAAAAAAAAACCACACCACTCCAAATAAAAAAAACCAATTGTAAACTAGAACCATATTTTTCTAATTGGTTTGAAATTGGTTTTGAATCACACAATTAAGTTTCTAATCTTCAAATTAATTGTGTAAAAAAAAGTCTTTAAATTGAAAATCATATAATACAAATTGAAGGAAAAAAAGATTGAAAATTTAAAATAAAATTAAAAAAAACTAGAATTTTTTTAAAAAAACCAAATTTTCAAAATTAAGTTATTAATCTTCAAATTAATTGTGTCAAAAAAATCTTCAAATTAATGACCATATAATAAACACTAGAACTTTAAAATAAACTTAAAAAAAAAATGGAATTTTTTATTAAAAAAATGAGGAAAAATAAATCATTTAAAAAACTAATAATAAAAGATATTTTTGACTAAGCCCAACATTTTTTTTTAAAGGAAGCCCAACATTTTTTTTATTTGGCTCAAATCATTATTTTTTGACATCCTTTCAATAAAAAAATATTGATATGGTTGACCGGCAACCATGGTTGTTTGACCGGCGGTCAGGGGTGGTTCACGGCGGAGCTCCGGCACCGGCACGGCGGTGACACGCCGGAACATGGAATTTTCCGGCGAACCACGGAGGAGCTCCGGCGTTTACCGGTGGCTCCGGTGTTGACCACCACCCTTATTATTTTAATTTAATGTTTTTATTAAAATATTAAATTATAATTATTTTGAAAAAAATAATAAAAAAAAGGATGTTTAAAAATGATGATTTGGGCCAAATAAAAAAAATGTTGGGCTTCCTTTAAAAAAAAGAATGTTGGGCTTAGTCAAAAATATCTTTTTCTTATTGTTTATAAATCAAAGTATTCATTCATTAAATTAAATATCTTTTCAAAATAATTAATAAAAAAATTTGTTTTTAAAATAATTAATAAAATAAATCTTTTTTTCAAAATTAATTAATAAAAAAAATTAAAATTGGTTTGACTATTGTCATTTGTCATTATTGTCAAGAGAAAAAAAAGTGAGTGAAAAATCAATTTAAAATTGGTTTTAAAATGAGTAACTCAATTTTTCTTACAAATCGGTTATAAATTGGTTCCGAACCGGATATGAACAAAACTCAAATTAGTTTTTAAAAATAACCGGTTTTTGATTTAAATGGTTTTGGATTTAAACCAAACCATAAATTAGGTTTGGTGTGGTGTGGTTTTTAAACCATGCACACCCCTAATAAGATTATTACCCAAATAAAATGTACCATGGAATGAGAAAAACGAGTAGAGAAAACCATTGTTAAAGCAAAACAAAGGGAACTTAGAGGTGAATGAAATGAAGAGCAATAGGGAATATAGAGGTGAATGAAATTTAAAGATATGCCAAGTTCATTGAAGCTAATCACATTTTCATCTGTACTAAGTACTTCTTAGCCCCATTATTACATGGTTTACCCCACACCCTGCCCATTTTCTATGTCTCTATAGCATTAATGTTACATCACATGTCATACTCTTCGATGAGAATCTATACCACTAAATATCCAACTAAATACTAGTAGTAGTACTATATCATAGGGTAGAAAATTTCGTTAAAAAAAATTAAACCATAATAGGCACTTCATGAATGAATAATATAATTCAAAATAGATAAATGTGAAAATAAATTCCAAAAAAAGAAGTAGCAAAAAGGGTAATAGTAATTGTCCGCTAACTGAAAAAAGAGTATGAGTTTAATGGAAGACATGTTATATGCACTAAACAACAAAATGTTTGATAAATAAGATAAGATGACAATTGGCATCATTCATACACACTCATTAGTATAAATGTTAAACATTTTACGGTTGTGGTTGATTGAAAGTATAAAATCCTTTAATATCATTTAATATTTATTGTGTACAAAAATTAAATATTTATATCGTTTAACATTTATAGTTAAGGATCAAAATGTAACAATAATTAATTAAGTGACTAAAATAAAATCAACAGTTAAGTTATGAGACTAAAAATTCAATTTACTCTAAACTTAATAGAACATGTATTTGTTGAAATCCAAATTAATCAATACTTAATTAAAAATTTTGAAAAAGGTAGTAACTTGAAAGAAATAAATGTACCAGATAGAAATCGAGAAGAGGAGACCAATATGGTTAGGAGGAGAAAAAAAGAGAATGGTATAAGCAACATTTACCACCTGAGAGATATAAAAATGTTATAATATTTTTTATATACGATAGAATAATTGACAAATAATCAATAATTTTCTGGTCATAGTTCAACTCATTGAATTAGATGGCAAATAAATAAATTTAATAAAGTGAAAATATTAAATTAAAAATTGTATAAATTAATTGAAATAAGAAATAAAAAAACAAACTGCATAGATAGAAAATTTCATAAATTAAGCAGGATATAAAATAAGAAACATTATTATGAGATCATTACACAAATAAAATGTACCATGGATTGAGAAAAATGAGTAGTGAAAACCATTGTTGAAGCAAAATAAAGGGAACTTAGAGGTGAATGAAATGAAGAGCAATAGGGAACTTATAGAAGTGAATGAAATTTAAAGATGTGTCAAGTTCATTGAAGCTAATCACATTTTCATCTGTAGTAAGTACTTATTAGCTGTTGGAGTAAGCCCTAAAAGCCAATCTATTTGATAGCATTTGCTTTTGTATTGTGACATGATTTATATATATTAAATATATATAATAAGGCATTTCTTTATTATGTTTGTTTTCCAAAATAATAAAGTCCCTAGAATAGATTGTTCATGTAATGAAACATTAAGTGAGACTTAATCGTGAGATTACATTAACTTAAGAACACTATTCTTAAAGTATCCGTAGTCAAGCTTTAATATGAAATGGGATAACATTAAAGCATATAGACTATTATGTTGGTAGACTGATGATAACGTCTCACTGATCATAGATAATGAGTTATCAAGTCTTCACATAGATATAAATGTTAAGGGTAACTTTATATCGGATTGACCCACCATGAGAATACTGCATAGAATGTTATGAAATGTCATAAGTTATTCTCATAGTGATAAAAGGTGCATTCCATCCTTCGACCTGAAACCACTGTGTACCCTAGATGTAGGAGTGTAATACCTTGTTGCCATTCAAACGTTATCCGTAACTGGATAACTATAAAGTTGGTTGATGGGTATCCCACGAATCATGCTGAGGGACATGAGTGACCTAGATGGGATTTGTCCCTCCTACATAACGGGAGATATGTCTATGGGCCCAATATTGAACTAGACAAGGATGACATACTATGCCTTGTGTTCAATATAGACATGAGGACAAAAGGGTAATTATGCACAAGATGTTTATCACAGAAAGGTTAGTCAGATCACATGACATTCTTATAACTTGGGTAACAGTGATGTGTTGCTAGATACCGCTCACTGTTTATAATATTAAGATAAATATTATTGCCAACGTTATAAGAACCTACAGGGTCACACACATAAGGACAGTTAAAACGGGAAAAATAAGTAAGACTTATTGCGGGGGTGCAATTAGTGAAAAACGAATATTGGGCTTAAGAAGTCCAAATTTGTGTGAACTGAAGCTCACATAAGAAACTCTATAAATAGAGCCTTATGAAGTTCAGTCTCTTATGCTTTTGGAGAAATTTTGAATTTCTCTAAACCCTAATTCGTATTTGGGAAATTCTGAATTTCTCTAAACCCTAATCCGCTCAAGTTCCCTCATCCTTCATCCAAGAACGGCTAGCACCGAAGGTTGAAGGTTCCTGTTCGTGTGGACTAAGTGGAGGCGCTGCAATTGTGGTGCTCGTGATCAATTGAAGGTTCTTGTTCGTGATCATATGGTGTTTCTTGTTCGTGATTGAAAGGCGGTTCGTGATCGTAAGCAGTTCGTGATCGAAAGCTCCTTGTTCGCGAAAGAAAGCATCAGTTCTTCAAGGTAACAATATATTCTTGACCATGATCTTTCACATGGATCCATTGAAGGAAAATAAAATTTTAAAATCCGCTGCGTTTTATCTTTGATAAACAGTTACGTTTTCCTTCATTAACCCCATTGTTACTTGATTTACCCCACACCCTGTCCATTTCCTATGTCTCTATAGCATTAATGTTATATCACATGTCATGCTCTTCGATGAGAATCTATACTACTTCTACCTTCATCATTTTACTGCCAAATTTCCAACTAAATATCTAGTACTATATCATAGGGTAGAAAATTGCGTAAAAAAATACACAACAATAGTCACTTAATGAGTGAATCATATAATTAAAATTAAAATAGATAGTAGTGAAAATAATTTCCAAATTGTTATGAAATTATTTCTAAATATGGGGAAGAATAGAGATGAATGAGAGAAAGAAAGAGGAGAGAATAATAGACTGATATATTCCTTATTCTCAAGTGTGTATTTACATTGTAACATAGGCTATATTTATAGGATAATATATTGGGCCAATGATATGGGCCAAAGCCTAATGGACATCTACTGGAATTATTCATAACACTCCCCCTTAGATGTCCATCGAGGATATGTCTCGTTAAAACCTTACTAGAGAAAAACCCATTAGGAAAAAATTCTAGTGAAGGAAAAAGAGTACATCATCTTTTATGTGTCAACTGCCTCATTAAAAACCTTACCAGGAAAACCCAATGGGACAAAACCATGGTGAAGGGAAAAAGAGTGCAGAATACATTGATTTCTCCCCCTCATAAATACAAATATATTTGAGGCGAAAAAGATCAATTAATCTTCTATACTAGTTGCTCAAAAGCTTTACTTGGCGGTGACTTGTAGAAAATTTGCGCCATCTTCCTTTTATGTTATTCCCCGAATTAGTAGTCTTGCGATGTTATCTTCAATTTGAATTGTTGCAAGAACCCTTCAGAAGAAAAATTAGTTTACTATTGGCGCGGCGATTAGTTGTCTTCAAAATGAATTTTTGCAAGAATCCTTCAGAAGAAAGATTACAAATCATATACTTCAATCAAAACACATTCTTGACTTATTTCTCGTAGCCCTAAAGCTTCTTCATCATTTCATGAGATTGTTGTTGGGATTTGTTTCACAGATCTCTATGAGTGGTTATACTTCTTCATGTAAACATATAGTTTGTTTGTCATATATACCATTATGAGGATAAGACAAATAACCTGCAAATATCTAAAATGTATACTTTATGATATATTGGCACAAATAATAGGTCCATAATGTATTTGGCCCCAATTGAACTAAAATGTGGTACTTCAGGACCAATTAGTTCTTCGTCTCTAAAAGGACATTTGCTCACGATTTGTGACTTTACCACAATTAGAGTATACAACTGATTTGTGATTCGCAAAATGTAAGATTCATTTTCTAATACTCATGATTCACAAGATATTCTTCAAATATTTATTTTGTAAGAAATAATAAAATTTCATAAGCTCTTCAAGAGTCTTAATGATATTTTATCATCAACATAAACAAATTCATTGCCAAATATTTTCTTAAAAATGAACAGATTGTCATTTGGATATTTCTTATTTGGAAATATTCAACAGGAATATTATACAACATGCATATATATTGCTCGAGTATATAAGGAGACTTATTCATGTTTATTGAGTCATCTCTTCAATATCATATGATCTATATGTCTCACAAAAACTAAATCCTTCGGGGATTCACATATATTCATTATCAAGTGAGTCATTCAAATATGTTAAAACACATCTTTCACATTAATTGAGTATTTCATGTGCTACTCAAATTAATTAATTACAAAGGAGTTTTCACTTCAGGTGAATATGCCTCTTGAAAATGGTAGACATTTATCAATATCCTTGAATAACAAGTCAAACTCTAAATATTTTATTTTCGCGAAAACTTATTCAAATCTAATTATTTTCATCTTCAGGTGTATGAACTACTGGTCCAAAAACCTTTCGCTTTGCAAAGCAAGTTAAGTTTCAATTCAAATGTGTCTATCCATTTAGCCAATCATTCCATTGTCTATAATCCTTAATAGACTTTAATCCATGATCCTCATTGTCATTTCTCACATATAGCGCTTTATTTTGTGCAAAAATATTGTCAACGTTGACTTCATCTTGGTTTCATCATATTTCATTCATGACATAATTCATTGAGATCTCTTTATTTTAATCAATTACAGGTACCTGATAAGTTATTCTGGGACTGTAAAATTAATTATGTCAAATACTCTTTTGAAATTTTCATATCCTCACTTGGGTCATCTTTCGTTTTAGCTCCTTATCTTATTTGAGGAATTTATTCCTGAAACCGATTTGCTTACCATACTTCAAGCGTGGTTAAGATTCATTTGCAATATTAGATTGTCCAACGGGGACATCCATTTTGAATGGAGCATTAGCAGCTGATAGTTAATTTCATAAACTTTGCAAATGATTTATCTTTTGAACATCTGGTTCAAACTATTTTATATGAGGATCAAAATGAGATAATAATAATTTATATCAAGTGATTCATTTGAACTTCTGGTTCAAATGTTCAGCTGCTTATTATCTCCCCCTAATATTGAGAAAATTAGTTACTAATTTGCAAGCTTGGTTGGTTTCCATTTACATACCTTGATGTCGGTATTGGCAGTGATTCCTATTTTCTATTTGTCAATAATGAAGATGCCGACAAGTGTATGGAAGAGACTAGTGGCGATTCAAAGGAATTTTTTGTGGGGCGGCACAAAAGTAAAGTCAAAAATAGCTTGGGTGAAGTGGGCGGATGTGTGTCGGTCTAAGGACAAGGGCGGACTTGGGATAAAAAATCTCAGGCTGATGAATGTTTCGCTTCTGTTGAAATGGCGCTGGCGGTTATTAACTTCCCATGATATGCTTTGGGCTATGGTGCTTAAAGCTAAGTACGGTGATGGTATTGTATTCTCACCTGAGCTGCTGGGCTGTAGTAATATTAAATTTGCGTCGATTTGGTGGAAAGATTTGTGTTCTTTGGGTCGGCTGAGGCAAAATGAAGATAGGGACTGGTTTAGTGAGATTATGGTTAAGAAGCTGGGTAATGGATGTTGGGTCATCACGAGGGGGCAGCCAGGGGATCATCCACATTGGGTTCAAGAACAACTCTACAAGTGAGTTGGACACCACACTCTTACCCAAAACCTTAAGTTGTTAGGTTTATGGGTCCTCTCACTTATAAAGTGTTCAACCTCCACTATTCTAAGCAATGTGTGACTTAACACTCACACTTGTCACAACAATGGAGGGGGTACTCGATTCTGGCTTGACATTTGGGTAGGGACAAGACCTCTTTGTCAATTTTTTCCTAGGCTCTATTCTGTGTTGCTACAACCAGAGCGCTTGATTGATCAGATGGGAGAGTGGAGGAATGATGAGTGGTATTGGAATATCAAATGGCGGCGGAGATTTTTCGTCTGAGAAGATGAGCTGCTTGTTCAATTAATGGGGGTTATTGGACAAGTCAAACTATCAAAGCATAATGACTCTTGGAATTGTATAATTGGGGCTAACGGTTATTGTAGCCTTAGTGATAATTTGTTCCAGGCTACTAAATTAGATGGTGCATTTTGCCGAGTGTTGAAGTGGTCTTGGCAAAGTTTAGCACCGTTGAAGGTAAAAGTGTTTTCCTGGCAATTACTGTTAAATTGTTTGCCGAGACTCGGGTAAATTTGTATCGGCGAGGGGTCTCTCTTCCTTTGAATCAAACAAATTGTCTATGGTGCTCGTCGGCTATGGAATCGGAAGCTCATATATTTACAAAGTGTCGTGTGGCGGTGGAGGTTTGGTGCGCGATTTATGCCTGGATTGGAGTATCTACGACAGTCCCGGGGAATATCTGTAAATCTTTTGAAACCTTGGGTTTTCCGTTCAAGTGTAAAAGAAGAGGTAATGGGTTGACATTGATCTGGCAAACGGTTATGTGGAGTCTATGGTTAGCTAGAAACTCCCTCATTTTTGAAGGCAAGATTTTGACAACATGTGATATTGTGGAGATATGCAAGCACAGATCTCTTCAATGGTTTATGGTTTCTAGATGTGGTGGTGTATGCGTCATGTATGAATGGGAGAAATCTCCTTTGGATTGTCTCCTTCTGTAATTAATACACATGGAGTGTTGATACCAATTTTCGGTAGCAGGTCTTGGGTGTTTTTCTTTTTTTGTAGAGCCTAAGATCCTGGTTTGGTTTTATTTTGGTATTTGAGTTGAGTACTACTTGTACTTCCTTGTAGTGGGCTTAGTACCACTTTTACTCTGTCTCATTCTGAGAGTTTATATATAATATATGTTCCTTTTTGCTATTAAAAAAAAAAAAAAGTACCAACTAATTCGAAGGATGTGAACTTCTGCTTAAAAATTTGTTTCTCCCATAAAAGTATTAATTTAGAAAACTGTCACATGGTAAACTTCACAATTTTTTATTCTAAATTTGTAAACTAACACTAGCTTATTCTTTAAATTTTCAAGCTAAGGGAATTAATGTTCAATAAGGGATATGATTAATCTCAGCAATATTATTAACTACTTGATCAATTTTTGTTTTTGTTTTCACCACCAGTTTAATCTGGTTCTGCGGTCAGTTCTGCCATAAGTGATTTCAGCCCCCTCCCGATCGCAGTTGTGGGGATCAAACCGTGGTCCACCCTACCAAGTTCAGCGTCAATCACCACTGAACTAACTTAACGATTGGTAACTACTTGATCAATTTGATTATTACATTAACTTTAACCAATACTCATCCTCAATTACATAAATAATCAATTAATATTTCATTCCTTTCAAGGTTCTAAATCTAATCATAGAAAATTATTTAATTTCTTCAAGTCATTCCAATAATTATCCCCAAAGTGTCAGATTACAAGACCCGGAGACTAAACCTCCAAAATCATGCACAAAACTAACTATATCCAGTTCATGTGTTCTATTATTTTCAAGCTAATACATAACAGCTCCATTTTTAAACATATATATAGAAGGTTCAAATTTGACACATGAATTGCAATGGGTAGAGTTCAAATTCTAATTTATAGCAGCAACTTTTCAACTAGCTTTCCAAGAGTTGATCTTTTGGAACATTTTAATTGTATATATAACTAACAATTTCATATCAACCCCAAATTTCTAATATATATATGGAATACTATTTAACTCATTTTCCCCTATAATTCAACTTCAGGATATAATCTAAAACAAACATAACATATAGGTACATTTTTAAATGACATAAAAGCCAAGAAACTCAAACATTAAAACTCCAAAATCACAACTTCATTTTCAATTTGATAAATTAACGGAATCAAATTGGAAAAAGTAGTTACCAATCGAGTAGAGATGATTCCATGTTCACTAGAAGAAGCAGGAAAAAAGGTTTCAATAACCATAGCATCCATACCAGATTCAAGAAACCTACTCATCCAGCCTCATGTTTCTTTTATACCCAAAAAAATTTCGGGGACTTAAAAACCGAAATTTTTATAATTCAAATTTAGGAAAATTTCGGTTTCTATAACCCGAAATTACTTTTCAGGCAAAAAATTTAGATTTTTTAAAAATCAAAATTTTTAATGAAGGGCAAAACATAAAATCTAAGGGTTTTTAGATATAAAAGAAACATGGAAGCTGAAAGAGGAGCTTTCCAGATTCAATATGTTCAGCATGTCCGGCCCACATACAAGAGCAACAAGCTCTATGGCAACGGGCCTCTAAAATATGAAGGCCACAAGAAAAATTATAAGAAAATTACTTTTCCGACCCCTGCCCATTTCTTTTTTACCCCCCAAACTGACGTTTTTGCCCTCGGGGGGTATGAAAAAAATTTGCCAAAAAAATTCGGTTTTTAGAAACCGAGCTACTTCGGTTCGTAAAAACCGAAGTTTCGGCAACGGTTTTTAACCGTTGCCTTAGAACAAAAAACGTTGTCTTTAAGAGCTAACGCAACACTTTCTCAAAACAGTATCCATATGCATAAAACGCAACGGTTTTAAAGCGTTCTCTAAAGTGTTCTACGCATGAATTTCCACTAACACTTTAGAGAACGCTTTAAAACCGTTGCGTGTTATGCATATGGATACTGTTTTGAGGAAGTGTTGCGTTAGCTCTTAAAGACAACGCTTTTTTGTTCTAAGGCAACGGTTAAAAACTGTTGCCGAAACTTCGGTTTTTACGAACCAAAGTAGCTCGGTTTCTAAAAACCGAATTTTTTTGGCAAATTTTTTTCATACCCCCAAGGGCAAAAACGTCAGTTTGGGGGGTAAAAAAGAAATGGGCAGGGGTCGGAAAAGTAATTTTCAAATTATAAAGTATAATATTATTAGTAAAACATGTGTAAAACTTAATATATTGCTCTAAAATATAAAGGTCCAATTGACAAATCCAATCTTTCTAAAAAATTAAATAAAAAAAAGGAAAGAAACAAACTAACAAAAAGGCACGTGAATATAGAGAAGCAGAGAAGACCAAACAGCAAACAGCAAATTAAAAAAAAAAAAAAAAAACAGGAAAGAAAAAAAATTAATTTTTTATGTTTTTTGCAATTTAAAATTGAGGATGGATTTTTTTTTGGTATTTATTTTGTATTAAGAGGTCACTTTTAAAATTTACATATAACCTGGGGGTGCAAATAGTAAGTCTGTGTCGTCTACGGGTGTAAACAGCAAGTCATCAACTACTTCCATCAGCCCAGCCCACTCAATTAGAATGCTGACTTGCTATTTACACCCTTTAGGTTACGCTGAATTTCTGTTTGCACGCCCAAGTTAAATTATTTTATCTATTTTTTAAATTTAAATATAAAATTGGTCTTTTATAATTATTTTTTTATTAAGGGTTCACTTTTACGTTGGAAGTCGGACCTCTATTTAATTGGAACGGCTCTGCAACTTGATTTTTCTTTTATTCTAATTGCTAATTTATTTTTTTTAACAAGTATTCTAGTTGCTATTTATCTCTTAATTTTTTTCCACATGATTGTATTTGATAATTGATAATTATCTCTTAATTTTTTTTCAGTTCAACTTTAACATTGTTTATTAATCCGTTTTAACTTCAATGATGATTATTATTTTGAATTAATATATATTTATTTGAGCCCACTTTTAACATTTAAGCTGAACCTCCAAATAGTCGGTACCGGCCCTGGAGCTGAGACAAATCATTCTCATATGTTCATACACATGAGAGGCTCTCTGATGTATGGGCAATTGATTGTATGAATTGTTGCTCCGTTATCAACGTTGTCTTTGGAGGTGAACATGAGAGAGTGAAGATGGAGTGGGTGGTGTTGGGAAGGTGAAGATTTGGAAAGAATAGTGAGAATTCGGAGTTGTGCTGAAGAAAAACAAATTATATGCAAGAACCCTAACCTTCCTGAATTTTTCACATTAAAAGTCTTATTCTACCAATACGGCGATACGGGAAAAAAGTATGTATTAAGGGTGGGATGAACATTTGATTTTGATGATTGCTGGATTAGTGGTGTCTCTTCTAAGCGTTTGAAAGTTTAATTAAAATTACATCATCATCATGTTATAACTTTTATATTATTTTAGAGTGAAGACCCATTTTGGTCCCTCACAAAAACTACAAAACCCAAATTAGTCCTCGACAAAAATAAAGGGCATATTTAGTCCCTAACAAAATAAAACCGGGCCATGTTAGTCCTTCGTTATTATTTTTCTTAATATGATTTTTTTTCTACTCTTGAACCGTGACTAGACTGTCATGTGTATTATTTTAATATTCTTAAGGAACAACTTAGTCCCTGATTTTCCATCAAAAAAAAAAAAAAAACTTAGTCCCTGATTTTAGTCCCTGATTTGAAAAAAAAAACAATACGTGTTTTTCTCTTTCACAAAATAGAAAGAGAGAATACTAGGGTTTTCTAGTTTTAGGCTTTCAGTCTTTGGTTTTTCTCCTCCCACACGACAACACTCTTTCTTTTCCAACAAGAACAATTTTTGATGGTGATATTCATGTCAGATGATTCAACCGGAGAAGACGGCATACAACGTACCGGAGATTCGATGATTTGATCCCTTAAAATTTTAGAGATTAATTTTAGTTTTGTAGTTTTTGTTCAGGGATAAAATAGGTGTAAATTCGATGATTTGATCCCTTAAAATTTTAAAAATATTGTCTATGAATATTGTCTAATTTTCGTATTTTTTTTTTAAAAAATATGGGGATCAAATTATTCCAAAATAAAATAATGTAGGACCTAAATGTCCCTTATGTTTGTAAATAATACACGTGGCATAAATAATACACATGACAGTCCAGTCACGGTTCAAACGAAGAACTAACATGTCCCGGTTTAATTTTGTTAGGGATTAAATAGTGACTTTTTTTTTGCCGGGGACTAATTCGGGTTCTGTGATTTTTGTGAGGGACTAAAATGGGTCTTCACTCATTATTTTATTATGAATTTTTTTTGGGGTTTAGCTTCACATGACTTATTCGATCGGTTTGAAATATAGTATTTACTTTGATGAGATGCATTTTAAAATTGATGCAAAATTATTTGCACTGTTTGAAAGTGATAAGTAGTAAGTAGTAACTTTAAACTTGAGTCTCTAAAATGTTTTATAATTGTTTGTGTCGCGATAAATCTTAGATACGATGGGATATTGGCATTTGTTTGAGTTTTGTTTTAGTCTTCATATTTGCAGAATGAAAAAGAAAAGCATATGGGTGAGTTTGTGTATTTAAAAGAGATCATTGTTCAAGGCTGGTATGGAGATATTTAAATTGAGTCATATCATATGCAAATTAAAGTAGAATAGTATTGAGAATAATGCCTACTTTTTTTTTTTTTTGAAGATTTGATATTTAAATATAGTTTAGAATTATATTTGAAATAAAATAATATTAGGATTTAGGATTTATATTTCAGTTTAGCAGATTTAAGATTTATTTAGAATTTTTAGGATTAGTTTGTTCTTTACGATATATATATATATATATATATATATATATGTAGTCATATAGTTATGAATAATATATGAAAAAAAGAAAATAATGAGAGTATTCTCCATGTAACAAATTATTTTCTTCTCCTATAAAATTAAAATATATCACACCAAATTCTGCAATAACAAAAACACAAAAAACTATATCAAATAGTTTCCTTTAAATTTATATCTTCGATTCTGCCTTGAAGTATAGTTTTTAATTTTTGATTTTGTGTCATGTTGCAAAATTAGAATTATTACAAAGATGTGAATCTTAGCCACTAATGCGTGTGACTTGGTTATGAAACTTCAACCTTGATTTAAAGGTGAAAATTTCTAAAGTCCAAACCTCTAATTTTTGAAAAAAAAAATTTCTACCCCTACAAACCTCTTTATACCCCTACAATTTTTTAAATATTCCAGTTATACCCTTATGATATTTTTGTATATTTTATGTTTTTTACTTTGTCTTTTTATCACTTTGCCGGTAAAATCCGTACACCCTTTGAAAAGTGCACCGATCAGACCAGAATCCTTTACCGGTACGTCACATTTACCGGTACACTATTTCTAAGTGTACCGGAATGCTTTTTTTTTAAAAAATATATTGCGGTACACTTGTATACAAGTGTACCGATTCTGGAAAACATTTTAACATTGCGGTATACTTTGTTTCAAGTATACCGGTTATAAAAATAAAAATTGGAACCGGTACACTTTTATAAAGTGTACCGGTATGTTAACGTGGAAATTAAAAATTTTGTTTTTTTTTTTTTTTTTCAACAGATATGGCGCAATCCGGGGCGACACAGGTCAAAACTCAGTTGATACTACGGATGTATTTACTACGAATGATAAATTTGATACACGAGAAGATGTTCTTAAATGGGCGGAAGATGTTGGAATTGCTAACAAAGTCAGTATTATTATTACAAGGTCAGATAAAAAGAACGGCGTAAGAGGAAGGAATGACAAGTTGATTTTGGGCTGCGATAGAGGTGGAAAATATGACACTTCACAAAGTTCGACGTCAACTGCATCAAAAAAGTGTAACTGTCCATTCAAACTTAGAGCCACACCTTCGATAGATGGTTCAGGATGGAAAGTTCAAGTTCAATGTGGAGTTCACAACCACGGACTACCTGACCAATATGCAGGTCATCCTCGTAAGGCACGTTTAACTGCAGAAGAAAACAAACATGTTGAAGAACTGACAAAGTGTCTGTAGCACCAAGGAACATCGTTATTTCTTTGAAAGAAAAAAATCCAGAGTCTGTTGTTGATGCCAACCAGATATATAGGAAGAGAAACAAACTACAAAAAGAGGAAAGAGGTCCTAGAACAGACACTCAACACTTGCTGCAAAGGTTAGATGATGCTAATTTTGTCACCTGGAATAGAAGAAGAGATGATGGCTCTAATGTTTTGAGTGATATTTTTTGGGCACATCCAGATTCGATAAAGTTGTTGAACTTGTTTCCCACTGTGTTGACGATGGACTGCACATACAAAACTAATAAATGCAGGCTACCACTTCTTGAAATTGTTGGTACCACGTCAACTAACTTGACATTTAATGTTAGTTTTGCTTATATGGAATCTGAGAAGACGGACAATTATCGTTGGGCATTAGAGAAACTGAAGGGTTTGTTTACTAAGCAAGATATATTGCCACAAGTAATTGTGACCGACAGAGAACTTGCTTTGATGAATGCAATTGAATCTGTATTTCCGCATGTTGTTAATTTACTTTGTACGTGGCACGTAAACAAAAATGTGTCTGCGAGATGCTCAGTGCTTGTACCTAAGGATATGCGTGATCTAGTAAAAAAATTGTGGAATAATGTTGTATTCAGTTCAAATGAGGTTGAGTATGGGCTGAATTTGAATGAGTTTGAGCAAGCATGTGTTAATTCAAGCAAGTTTCTTGACTATGTCAAGAATTCATGGTTGAACAATTACAAAGAAAGATTTGTTGCAGCATGGACCAATAAAGTGATGCATTTAGGAAACACAACGAGTAATAGGTATGATTTGTTTTGTTTGAAAATTGTAATAATTTGTTTTGTTTTGTTTTTAGGTATGATTTAATTTACTTTTGTGTGCAATTTAATATTTAGAGCTGAGTCTGCACATTGGAAACTAAAGCAAATGTTGGAACACAGCAAAGGTGACTTATGCAATGATTTGGATGCCATGAATAAAAATATAATTCTACAAGTTGGCAAAATTAAGGCGTCATTTCAAAAAAGTTTTTACTATACAGAGCACATTCATAGTGGTCCATTTTATCAGAATTTAAGAAGTTTTGTCTCCAGGGATGCTATGACACTAATTTCTGATGAGTTTCAGAGGGTAGGCGCTGTTGGAACTAATAAGAACCTTTGCGGTTGTGCACTTAGGTCAACACATGAATTGCCTTGTGCGTGTGAATTGAGTGGGTATACACTAAAAGGTGTACCAATACCGTTAGATTCAATTCATGGTCATTGGAAGAAACTAACTATGGAAGCTCCACTAGAAGATGACACAGAGGATGACTATGAGTTGGACTTGACTCCTGCATTTGATGCAATAATGACTCGATATCAGTCACTTGATATTGTTGGTAAAAGAGCGTTGAAGAGTAAAGTGTTTGAACTTGCTTATCCATCTACAAGTTCATTGTGTCCACCACCTGAACCAATAAAAACTAGAGGAGGAGTGAAGAAGAAAGATAAAAGCAAAGCACCAAAGGATTATGATGTGTATCGTGACCCGTCATACTTTGAACATGTTGAAAGAGAAGTTAATGATTCACAAGCGACATCGAAGAGGTTGTGTACACAAACATCTCAGAAGGCACTATCTCAGGCATCTCAGAAGCAACTATCCCAGACATCTAGAAAGCTGAGAAATGATAAGTATTTGATACAATTTTCTAATCATATTCATCCACATATTATTGACATTATTGAAGTAAATCCAGATGGAAATTGTGGTTTTAGAGCTATTGCGTGTTTACTTGGTTACACAGAGGATGGTTGGCCCATTATCCGCCGGGAGTTAGATAATGAGTTGACAACTAATAACAATTTGTATGAGAAGTTATTTGGACAAAATTTACAACACGTGAGAGATTTACTGCAGATAGATGGTTTAGGAGATCAGTTAGAAGATAAATGGTTCACCATACCTGCCATGGGTTACTTGGTAGCAAATAGGTATAATGTCATTTTGGTGACATTGGGTAAACCTAGAACGACTTTCTTTCCTATGATGACTTCATATTCATCGTCAGCAAAATTTCATTGCATCGGTTTTGTGGGTGGAAATCATTGGATTCCGGTAAATTATTTATATAAGTATTTTAACCTATTTTATTTTAAAATTATTTATATAAGTATATTAACCTATTAGTTTGTTCTTGCAGGTTAACATGAGACCAGGGTATCCGTTGCCCGATGTGACACTCGATTGGAAGAAATATCGTTCACCTGAAGCAACATCTTGGATGTCAAATTTAACCAACCGCTTACAATATTGGCGAATTCTAGATCATTCAGTTAAACCTTCAGTTGGTGTTGTTGTTGTTGATTAATTATTACGTCAAAATATTTTATTGTCAAAGATTTTATGTGAAACATTTTATGTGTTGTTGCACTAATAAAACTTCTATATTATTCCAAATGCAATAAATAATAAAAGTCCATAATCAAACTTAAAGTACATAAACAATAATAAAAGTACATAATGAAACTCAAAGTACATAAGCAAACTAGTCTATATCTCTATCACCACGGGTCACATCCAATGCATAAAAAAGATCCTCAAACACGTCATCGTCTCTACCAGCATCCACCTGTCCGATAAATCTCTCCAGCGCAGAAGCAATCGCATCCATCCGTCTCTGTTCACCAGATGGTGGTGCATGTGCTGGTGGTGCATCTTGTGCTGGTGCATCTTGTGGTACTGGATCTGCTTATGGTGGTGCATATGCAGGCACAAACTGTGGAACAGGTGGTGCTCCATGCGGGCCATCATGCGGACGACACAGTATAGGATGTGATACAGTATAGTACCATGGCAGGTAATCAGTTGTAGTCTCAGCATCAAATCTCACTGGACGTGTGAACTGAAGTATCCGATCAACAGAAGTGTGATAACCAGACCACAGAGTATCGATATCCGTATATGATGGAGCTGGGTGTGGTGGTGGTGGTGGTATGTACTGCACGAATCCAAACTGTCTAAGACAGCTCTCAGGCAAGTAAGGAACGACGGTACACCCACGCAAGTAACCACTGAAACAGGTAATCAGATCAGAAGGAATGCTACCTCTATGACCTTCAAACGGACGCCAAATTACATCAGACGGAGTCAGTGCATCCATGATAGGTCGATAAGCAGGAAGCTTCGTCTTCCCCTGCTTATATACCCACCGCATAGCTCGAGGGTAACCCATGTCATCACAACGGTGTACAGACTCTCCACGTCTACCAAGGGTAGGGAAATACTCATGAATCCAACACTATTACAAAACAACAAATACAATATATTAGAATCATGATTTTCACTAAAACAGAACATATTCATACAATATATTAGAATCATGATTTCACTTAATACGATTGTTACCTGTAGAAGTGTCGGATACCCTGCAAGAGCATGTGTCGTAAACATGGATGCATCATTCAGATTATCATATAAACAAACCAACGCAGCACTAGCCCATGAAAATTTATTCAATGTGGACAAATCTCTAAACATGGGTAACCATTTTGCGTTGACTCGTGTGTAACTCTTATCAGTTAGAATGGTACATCCAACCAACAACAACAAATACGCCCTGGCAGCACAATCATATATGTGGTACATATGTAGATTCCTCTGCCAGTAATCATATAGCCACTGTTGTGTAAAAGTTCCTCCCCTCTGTCGTGATGTCTCCAAATATGTCATCTCATACGGGACTCCCAACAACTCAGTAGCAAGTGCAGCAGCTTCTTCCATGGAAACCGGTACAGGCGTGTAAAATATACCTCTAACAGGTATATGTAAAAGACACGCCACATCATCAAGTGTAATCGTCATTTCACCAAACGGCAGGTGAAATGACGATGTCTCTGGATGCCACCTCTCAGTAAAGGCTGATAAAAGCTGCGGATCCACCTTACTTAAACTCGTCCGCTCAAGCCATTTCAACCCAGAATCATCCAACCAGCCTTGAATATTTTGGTGATGTTCACCAGGACCAGGAACCCAACCAGTTAGCTTGGCACCAAGAGATGCTATACGTAACTCAGGTTTCGGTCCTTCAATACGTTCCTACATATATTTAAACGAAATCAGTATCACAACTAGAATGACATTTAAACAAAAACATTATCAGAGTTATGTTGATAACTTCATCAATATAATTAACAAATAATAACAACGCAAAATAATTTATGCCGTCCCAAACCATATATAACGAGCAACATGGTCTGAGTAGCGCGTCAAAATACTCGTATCAAGCGGTCCTCCAGGCCATCCATGCTGCGCAACATCGTCATCCTCCTGCATCATAGGCTGCTCAATTTCCTATTCCTGCTCAACAGGAATAGAAACTCCACGTCCTACGCCGGCATATCTAATTCTACCGTCTCTCCCTCTTGTACGCACCACTGAAATGGAAGAAAGAAAAAAATTATAAAAAAAAACGAAATGCACTGCGGTACACTTCAAAACAAGTGTACCACAGTTATAAAATTTTACACACTCGGTACACTTGATAAAAAGTGTACCGCAGTGCATTTTTCAATCGGTACACTTGATAAAAAAGTGTACCGCAATGCAAAACGCAAGGTACAATGTTTGAAATATTGAATTCCGGTACACTTTTTTGAAGTGTACCGCTAGCAATGTATATTGCGGTACACTTGTAAAAAATCACTTACTCTCTGTTTTCCGAAAATTTTCTGCTCGGTACACTTTTTCAAAGAATGATGAAAATGAATTTTTTTTTACAGTTTTACCTTTTATACGAGGGCATATTTGTCATTTCAACATTAAGTGTAGGGGTATAGAGAAGTTTGTAGGGTAAAAAAAAAAAAATTCCTAATTTTTTTAGGACGTGCGTGTCATTCGATCCCAAACTAATCATTGAATTCCTTTTTGGTTTGAACTACCACCCCAACCAAAACGAATAAACCATTGTTTGAATCTCTTTATAGTATATGTGATAAGTGGCAGATCCCAAAAAAAAATTGCTAGTGGGGTTAGAAAATAATGTATATATTTGAACTAAAGAAATATATTACGTACTTTTTTAAAATACACAACTATAGTTACAAAAAAAAACTCAAATTATAATTAGAATTCTATCAAGTTTCATATTCTAAAAATATTCGATAATATTTTCACTACCTACATTATAAAATTGATCACTTTCTATATATGTAATTAAACAGCGGTCATTTAAAAGAGAAAGAAGAAGAGACAAAACATGGTTGAGAGAGAAGAAGTTGATGCTTCGATTAAAAGAGAAAATGTGTCAAAAATAGAAAAATTGAATAATAAAAAGGTAAATTTGAAGTTGGGTCATCTCGTGAATATTTTCTACATTTTTCTACTTTGTTTCTATCTTTCTCTTAATTTCACTCTCTTTCGTGATTATTTTTAAAAAATTTATTGAGGAGAGAAAATGAAATTAAGAGAGAGATAGAGAGGAATGAGAGAGATGTAGAAGGAAGTGAAGGAGATGATCCAAATATTTCCAAATTTTTTATTCTCCATTTAAGAGAGATAGACACAATAGAAGATTTGTATGACCCATTAAAAATGGGTCCCACTAATGAGTAGGTCCCACAAATCTTCTATTGTGTCTATCTATCTCCTAAATGGAGGAGTAGTAAATGAAGGAATCTAAATTCGATAAATTTATGGTGAGTGGATAATAGACCAAGTCACGGGGATTAAAAAAAATATTGGTCGGGTGAGTGGATAATAGACCAAGTCACAGGGATTAAAAAAAATATTGGTGGGGGCTTGAGCCAATATATGTAACACCTGCATCCGCTCATGTCTATATGATAAGAAAAAATACTCTTAACATATGCCGAAATAAATTGTAAAACCAATTCGATCATCACAGAGTTAATTCGCTTTCAAATTTGGTTCTTCACATATGCAAAAGTAGATTTCTTACTCTTCTAACCATTGACGGCAAGCTTAATTAAGCACTAGTGCACAATACATGCCACACATCAATTATTCCTGAGAGGTCTTCTTGTGCCGCACTAGTCAAATTACGGCAAAAGAATACCTCGATTTAGACATAATATTGATTGCTTTTTTTGTTTTTTTAATATCAGACATGTTGATTATTTCTTAGCCGGATGTAACTACATAAATTTTTAGGAGATTCATCAGATCATTTGTATCAGCTAAATTTGGCCTCCAAAAACAAACAATCATCAGCAAAAATTTGGCTTCTAAAAAAAAAAAAACTGATTTCTGTAAAACTATGGTCACGTAAATACGCTTGTTTTGAAAAAAATTATTTTCTGGGTGTGCCGTCGAAAAGAAGGATTCGTCAAAATCTATAACTTTATTAATGTTCATTTTGTTTTGACAAAAAATTTATTAATATTAATAAAATTAAAAACAGCTATACCATTAATTATACCTTAGCTGTCTAATGTTTTTTTTTTAATGCTCATAAATGACATCGTTACAAAATTACTAGATACATATGCAATATTTTAAGATTATTACTGCTCGATCTTGCATAAGAAAAACTTAAAAATTACTGCTCGGTCATTTTTAAAGAGAGGCATGATCGAGTTGATTTTTTATGTAGCAGCTTTTACGGTATGTTAGAAGTCTCACATTGGCTAGAGATATGACAAAGATAACATTTATAAGGGTAGTGCAAACCTCAACTCTCAAGCTAACTTTTGTGGTTGAGTATAGGCCTATCAAATTCTAATATGGTATCAGAGTCTATCTTAGATCCATTTATTGATTATTGTGGAGACCTCCATATTTGGGTCACCCATTGTTGTTGATTCCACGCACCAAGCCCAATAGTGTTGGGCGTGAGGGGGTGTGTTGGAAGTCTCACATTGGCTAGAGATATGGCAAAGATAGTCTTAATAAAGTAGTGCAAACCTCAACTCTCAAGCTAGCTTTTGTAGTTGAATACAGGCCTCTCAAATTCTAATATGGTATCAGAGCTTATCATAGATCCATTTGTTGATTGTTGTGGAGACCTCCCATATTTGGGCCACTCGTTGTTGTTGATTCCACGCATCAAGCCCAATAGTGCTGGGCGTGAGGGGGTGTGTTAGAAGTTCCACATTGACTAGAGATATGGCAAAGATAGCATTTATAAGTGTAGTGCAAACCTCAACTCTCAAGCTAGCTTTTGTGGTTGATTATAGGCCTCTCAAATTCTAATACGGTAAAATCTTATTATCAATTATTATTACATCTTGGTTATTCTGATGCTTTATTATCGGATTTATTGGTGGCAATTAGAAAACTTTGAAAGAATAATTTACCTTCCAAGGTGGGCATCTTTGGTTGGCGTATGCTTTTAGAGGAACTTCTGAATCGGACAGCCTTAGCTTATAGGAATATAGTGACCACTTCTAGTGATTTAAATTGTGTTTTATGCTCTTGTGTGATGGAAGACTCTAACTATTTGTTTTTGAATTGTTTACATGTGAAACACCTTTGGAAGAAGATTTATGACCGATGGGCAAGGTTTATAACAATCAGAATATAGGTTTCCTTCACTTTCAGCATTTTGTTAACATGGTGAAAATGAAAAAGGGAATGAAAAATCCGCCATTTGATTTGGTTAGCAACAATGTGTTGTACTTGGAGAATGAGGAACAACGTCATTTTTAGAGGCGACGTATCAGATTTTCAAGGTCTGTTTGAACGCATAAAATCTTTCTCTTGGTTTTGGTTCTTAGGTAGAGCATGTCGTTGTTGTAATTTTGAATTTTCTGATTGGTGTAACGACCCCTTAATGTGTCTTTGTAGCATCTAAGGGCGTCCTTTGGTGATTTGTAAGGGTTTGAGTACCCTTTGTGCTCCTTACTAATCCCATATTTTGCTTATAAAAAAAAGAGTTGATTTTTTATGTATATTAAGTCAATGGTGGTGCTCGAACCCTGGACTATGGGGTGCATTTTTAATCGATATTTTAATAATTATAATATAAATATTCGTAGATGCAAATTCATATATAATACATTAAAAAATTATATTGTACTTGATTTTTACCTTGATCAGAGTCGACCAGATGACGGTGCACGGCGGTTGTTGTTGCGTTTTGTCCAAGCAAACCCGGAGGGGGGTTGTGTACCTGCAGACACTCCGACGCTCAAGTCAGTTGAGGTGAAGTGAAGATTTTCAATAGAGGATGATACGTACCTTGTAGAGTTGTGGAGGTGCTCTATATATAGCCCCAGCGCTTGGCCAAGGCCGTTGATGGGCAATTAATGCCCATCAATGGCTGTCGGAAAACGGCTGAGGAGCCGTGATGAGCAGTTAATGCTCATCATTTCGATGTTGAGCGTTACAGAACGCAGGGGAGACGTGCGCTGTCCAACGGTCACGTGGACCTGGACCTTGTGCTTTGGGCCTTGCTCGACGGCCCAAAAGTGGACGTCCTCAACGTGTTGGGCGTTTAGGCCCAGTCCAAAACAGGAGCCCCCCAAGTCGTCATACTACGGTACTTAGGCTAATAACGTTGAGGTTTTGGATCTTAATGTCGAACATAAGATGGTGTCGACGGATAAACCTTTTTGCCTATTGGGAGCGTCGACGATCTGTTCGCTTGGGAGGAGTAAGTTCGTTAAGATTTGTCGCGGAAAGGAGATGTTTGGGGAAGTCGAGGACTTTGCGCGGAATTGTTGCACATTTATTGCGATTCGTAAATAACGCCGAGGATTAAATACGACGAGATTTTCGATGCGATTTTCCCTGATGTTTGGCGAGGTTTGCGAACAGATGGATGTGACTTGGATGGACAAGCCGCTCCATCTCCTTTCGCCACGTGTAAAGGCTACCCTTAGCACTCGAGTACCTGTTAGCAGGTTTGAATCTCGAGGACGAGCTGCAGCCGTCCGATCTTCACGCCCTTTCACTTCTGCGATGAGTGCGTTTGGACCGTTGGATCTTGCGAATCGTGGCCTTTGGATCAAAGCAACGATCCAGATCTTATTGGCGCCCATTTACTTCATGCAGACGCGCCCGTAGGTAACTTCCTATATATAGGGAAGTGGAGGGATTTTTTAAACATTTACTGTTTTTTCTCTCCACTCCTTACTCAAACTCTCTCAACTTCTCAGCTTCACAAATTTCTCTGATCTTCTTCAAGCTTACGGATCACATTATTTGCTAGATTTCCTAATACTTTGCTACTACAAGTAAGTAATTTTTCTACTCCTTTATGTTTGTTTGAGGCTTTAATACCTTGATTTTAGCGAGGTTACTGTTTTAAGTTTTGCCTTTTCTTTGCGGTTCTACTCTCTGTGGTTTTGAGGGTTTTTGAGTGGTGATTAACACCTTTCCCTCCCGCAAAACAGAACTAAAACGTTTGTTTAGTTGATATTAAGCCTTTGTTTAAGAGTTCACTGGCGATTTTCGCTTTGTGAACTCACTTTGGCTTACTGGATTTGATAAATTAAGTCGAGCATTCATATGAATGTGCGAACATTCATATGGATATGCCGAACATTCTTCCTTTTAGGAAGATAAGATGTTTGTCGACCATGTATGTCCGCGAGGATATGAATGAATCGAGCATTGTCCCTTTAGGAAGATTAGATAGGCGTTGAGCATATGTGTTCGTAAGAATCTCTGTATCCTCGCCCTTTCACTTGATTTGGCGGTGGAAGGGTGGATTTGATGTTTTAATGTCAAATTCATCTTTCTCCTCTGCTTTTTCAGGTGTAATGGCAGAAGAACAAGCTCCTGCCTCGACTTCGAATGTGGACGGGGATGATTATGCATGGGTGGCCGATGAACCGAGGACCACTGTCTCAAAATTCTCCCTGAATGGCGGGGAGGGAATGTTTAGGACAGTTCAGCGCTCTCCTCTGGACGACTGGAAAGCTTGTATTCCGAACACTAATCGTCGGATATGCAGCAAATTTCAATGAGGATCCTTCCCCATGTATCAGATTGCTTTCGAGTACATGGGGTATAGACTCCCGTTCAGCGACTTTGAAGTCGCGGTCTTCCGATATCTGCACCTCACTCCTTCCCAATTACATCTGAACTCTTTGGCCTTCATACGGGCCTTCGAGATGACCGCGGCATTTTTGGGGTTCATGCCAACCATCCCGCTATTCTTCCACGCCTTCCATTTGCAAAGATCGAGGCTTCAAGGATAGTTACTTTTTCGTAAAACCCCTCACTTCCATTGCCTGGCAGAGCGTCATATACCGAGGACCGGCCAAAGACGCCACCGGGGTGCAACTGGTAAGTCCAGATGGTCGACCGGTTATGGAGGATTATAGTCGCTTTCCTCTGTCGTGGAGGAAGAGCCATTACTTGAAGCCGGCTAGTGATTTCATCTATTCAGGAGAGGAGCTGACAGTTGAGGAATTTTCAAACTACGAGCAGATGAAGGTTTTCGTGAGCAGTTTTCCTCGGAAATGCTATGAGGACGAAGATGGGAACCCGGTTCTTGACGAGATGGGTGTCCCCGTAACAAAGAAAACCTTCATCGACACGAAGAAGCTACTCGCCAGTAAAAATGTGGCGGAGATGGAAGCGTGTTTCAGTATGCTCGTTATACTTTATTTTATCTTCGTCGTATGCATATATGAATTCAGTTTTTTCACAAGTGTACTGATCCTGTTTATTTATTTTTGCAGAAGAAATGTCGACCATTGCAGCAAAGCTCCGAAAGTCTAAGGCTGCCAAGGAGAAGAGGTAGGCTGCCGTGCTTGGCTCTTCTTCCAACGTTGCTCCTTCCCGTGGAGGGGATATAATGGATAATGCCCGGGGCAATGCTGTGGTCGTGGACTTGGAGGATGTGGTCGTCCACGCTAACGCCGACAGTCAGCCTCGTCCTGCCAAAGTCGCTCGGGTCGACCAAGGCAACAGCTCCGCTACTGGTCGGGTTTTTCCAACTTCGCCCAAATTTGTGCTCCCTCCGGCCATCGGTAGTCCGGACCTTGTCAAGAAGTCTCCCGTATCTCTATCTGATGCCGAGCAGGCTATAATGAATGACATGGGTCCTGAAGCCTTGAAGAACGAGCTCGCGGATGCGATGGTCGCAACCTTCAAGCTGATGGAGATTTCCAGCTTTCTAAATGGTCGGGAATGTAAATACTTAGAGGAGAGGGACGCAGCAAGGGAGGAAGCTGTCCTCGCCAACCAGAAATTGGAGCAAGCCAAAGTCAATCATGCCGCTTACAAGGAGAAGTATACGCTCCAAGCAGGTTTGGTGACCAAACTGGCTGAGAAGGAGACTGAAGCTGCTCGACTGGTCGGGGAGAAGGCAGAGCTGGAGGGAAGGGTCAAGGACTTGACGACGGAGAAGGAGACCCTGGAGGGAAAAGTGAGAGATCTGGAGAGCAGGCCTTGTTCGAGTGGCACTGCCCCTGATGCCGACGAACTGGTGGTCGACCCTAACGGCGAATATAAGGGGTTCACCCGGGCAGCTTTGGTCTCCAGGATCTTCGAGCTTGAAAGCCAGCAATTGGATGTTGCGAAGTCAAGCTTCGATAATGCTGTCGCCCAGATGATGGTCCTTAACCCCGGTGTGGAGCTGGTCGTAGCGGGTGCATCTGAGCTCAAGGAGGTCCAAGATGGTGCCATTGTAACCCCCTCCCCAGATGAAGAAGATTGACTTGCTTTTAACTTGTCTTTATTTTGTAATTTTGAATGTAATTTTATGTCGGCGTTATGCTCGCCTAGGCTTTTGATTTATTTTGGCGTTTGTTCGCCTGGCTTGTAACATTATGACATCTTGGCCCTCTGGTCGTTTATATTTATAACTTTTACTTTGCAATTTGTGTTTGTTTATAATTTGGTTTGTTTGTGCAGTGTTTATTTTGAATGTGTCGATGAACATTTTAATGCCCGCACAATTATTTCCCCTCGAATTTGATCGTTTAGAGAATTCGAGGATACCTTAAAAACGATGCTCGATTCTTACTTAGGGTTTTAACTTAGTGTTTTTAGACGTTCTATTCGTTAGGTAGATTACCCTTTGCGCTAGTGCTCGTCTAATAATTACGGTTGCTTCTTGATGTCGCGGATCGTAAGCACCGTCCCCGAGCAATTTGTGGAACTGCTCGAGCGTTTGGCTAGCTCTCAAACTAGAGTCGAGGAAAGTTTCTTTGCTGGAAATCTTTCCTCGCAGCATTGAGCATCCCATCGCGAGCTGGGTGTTCTGCCGGGCATGTACTAAGCAACGATGGGGCTCGAATGTAGTATTCCCTCGTTGAGCGTGGACGTCAGTATCTAGGGCTAACGTCGAGCTTTAAGAATTTTTAAGATTCCTGCCCGTACCTAGACATTCCTCCGTTGTATAGGCGCGTCTCCTCGGTGGGATTTGCAGCCTTCATTGAAGAGCATGTCGAATTACGTTATTTTCAACTATAGTATTGTTTTAGCTTTTCAGCGTTCCATGTGCGAGGAATTTCTTTGCCATAGAGATCTTCGAGGTGGTATGCTCCGTTTTCTGTTTTTGCTCGAACTCGATACGGTCCTTCACAATTAGCTGCGAGCTTCCCTTCTCGTGAATCCTTTTGGTTTCTTCTTAATACCAGGCTTCCTACCTCGAACTCTCTTTTCATGACCCTTTTATCATGCCGAGCAGCTATTTTCTGCTTGAGGGTTGCTTCTCGAAGAGAAGCCCCTATTCTTAGTTCCTCGATGAGATCTAGTTCTTCTCTCAGTAACTCGTCGTTTATATCCTCCTCGGGAGGATATTCGACCCTCGAGGATGGTTCTCTTATTTCCACGGGAATTACTGCCTCCGTTCCGTACGTTAATCGAAAGGGTGTTTCCCCGGTTGTGGAATGAGGAGTGGTTCTATAGGACCACAGGACGTTGTGCAGTTCCTCAGTCCAGTTTCCTTTGGATGCGCCCATTCTTCGTCTTAGTCCTCGGAGTATCACGCGGTTGGCTGCTTCAGCTTGCCCGTTGGTTTGAGGATGCTCGAGTGATGTGAAGTGTTGAGTGGTGCCTATTGTGGCGAGGAATTCTTGGAAATTTTTGTTTGTAAACTGTGTTCCATTATCCGTTACCACCACTTGTGGGATTCCGAACCTTGCGAGCACGTTTCTTTTAAAGAAACGAAGTATGTGGGATGCACCGATTTTTGCGAGAGGTTCTGCTTCAATCCATTTGGTGAAGTAATCCACGGTAACTATGAGGTACTTGACTTGCCTTGCTGCTGTTAGGAAAGGACCGAGGATGTCCATTCCCCACCAGGCAAACGGCCACGGGGAGATCAGCGTTTTCAGCTCGTTGGCTGGTGCGAGGTGCATGTCCCCATGTCTTTGGCACTTGTCACATCTAAGAACGTGGCCTTTGGCGTCGTTTTGCATCGTCGGCCAATAGTATCCCGCTCTTAGTGCCTTTTTTGCCAAAGATCGTCCACCAATATGTTGCCCATTGATCCCTTCCTGGATTTCTTGCAAGATGAACTCTACGCGTGCTTCCTCCACACATTTGAGCAATGGGATTGAGAATTGATTGCCCGCTTTTTTGCGCCTTGTGCTCGCAAGTTTTGAAAGGACAGCTGCTCGTGCATTATGTTCTCGAGGAACATGTTTTACCTCCGTTTCTTTAAACTTTGCGAGTTTTGTTTTGATTAGATTCAGATATTCGAGGATTCGTTCTTCCTTTGTTTGATATTCTCCTGATACCTGAGATGCTACCAGCTGCGAATCTGTGAATATTTTGATTTCCTCGGCTCCCATATCCTCGGCCAATCTTAACCCTGCTAGGAAAGCTTCGTATTCGGCTTGGTTATTCGTCGTTGGAAAAGAAAGTCCGAGGGACACTTCTATTAGGACTCCGTCCCCGTTTTCGAGTATGATGCCCGCTCCGCTTCCTTGGGAATTCGAGGATCCATCAACGAAGATGGTCCATTTATTCTTTTTGGAAGTCGTCGACGTCGTCATTTCGGCGACGAAATCGGCAAGCACTTGGGCTTTCAAACCCTTTCTACTTTCGAAGCTTATGTCGAATTCTGCGAGTTCCAACGACCATTTTAACATTCTTCCGACAATATCTGGTCGTGCCAGCAATTGCTTTACAGGTTGATCTGTCCGGATGACGATGGAATGGGCGAGGAAATAGTACCGAAGTCTCCTCGCAGCCATTATTACTGCTAGAGCAATTTTCTCTATTTGCAAGTATCGGAGTTCCGGTCCTTGCAGTGCTCTGCTTACAAAGTAAACAGGCTTTTGCCCTTGCTCGGTTTCTCTTATGAGAACGGCGCTTATGGCCTCTGACGCAACGACGAGGTAAAAATAGAGTTTTTCGCCCTCGACTAGTCGTGTTAATACTGGTGGTTCGGACAATGCTCGTTTGAGGTGTTGTAATGCTCCTTCGCACTCTTCAGTCCATTCGAAAGAGTTTTCTTTTCTGAGGAGTTTGAAGAGGGGCAGAGCATGTTGGGCAGATTTTGCAACGAATCTGGCCATCGAGGTCAGCATGCCGTTCAATGTTTGGATGGATTTCTTCGACTTCGGAGTTGGATAGTCGAAGAAAGCTCTGCATTTGTCGGGATTGGCTTCTATTCCTCGTTCCGTTAGGTAAAAACCGAGGAACTTTCCAGCCTTAACTCCGAACGTGCATTTCTCCGGATTGAACCTCATGTTAAACTTTCGCGCTTGGTCGAACACCCGTTTCAATTGGATGGTATGATCGATTTCCTCCTCGGATTTAACGATCATGTCGTCCATGTAAACTTCGAGCATGTCTCCAATTTCATTGTGAAATACTTTGTTCATCATCCTTTGGTAGGTGGCACCTGCATTTTTGAGCCCGAAAGGCATTACATTATAATAATAATTACCCGTTTCGGTCATGAAAGCTGTTTTCTTTTTATCGATTTCAGCCATTTTTATTTGATTATAACCAGAATATGCGTCCATAAACGATAGTAATTTAAACCCGGAGGAATTGTCTACTAATTTATCTATGTTCGGCAGAGGATAAGCATCTTTAGGGCAAGCCCTATTAAGATCGGTATAATCAACACACATACGCCACTTTCCATTAGATTTCTTAACAAGTACAACATTAGAAAGCCAGGTTGTGTACTGGGCTTCAGCAATGAAATTGGCCTCTAGGAGGTCTTTTAAAGCTTTACGAGCAGCCTCCGCTTTTTCGGAGGACTGCTTCCTACGACGCTGAACTACAGCACTAGCCCTAGGATCTATGGTCAATTGATGACAAGCGACCTCGGGGTCTATTCCGGGCATTTCAGCTGCACTCCAAGCGAACAGTTCAGCGTTCTCCCTTAAGCAAGCTTTCAACTGCCTTTTCACCAAGTCGGGGAGATCAGCTCCAATCTTTACGCCCTTTGATGGATCCTCGCCAAGGGGAACTAGCTCGAATTCTCCATCAGGGATGGGACGATAGTTTTCCTTGATCAAAAGGTCGTCTTTGCTCGCCTTCTTTTCTTGTTTGCGTTCTTTCTTGGAAGTTCGAGCATCCAATTCAACTCCATCTTCGATACTGATTGAGTTTACGCCGGGGAGCTTTGTTTCCGCTTTCTTCTTCTTCGGCGTAACCACAGAGTTGAGGTTCTTGGACGCAGCTTCAAATCATCGCCGAGCAGCTTCTATGTCCCCGTTGATTGTGGCGACCTGTCCATCCTTAGTGTAATACTTCAGCTTCAGATGGATGGTCGAGGACACTGCAAACAGTTCAGCTAAAGTTGGTCGTCCAATGATGCAGTTGTACAGAGACGGGCAGTCGACGACCAAGAATTTGATCTTCACAGATTTCATGGCCCTGTTTTCGCCAAAGGTGACGATCAGGTCCACGTATCCCCAAGGTTTTGTCGTTGATCCGTTGAATCCTTGAATGTCGGATCCAACGTAAGGGACCAAATTTTCCTCGGTAATCTGCAGCACTTTGAAGAGTCCTGAGTACATGATGTCACAGGAGCTTCCTTGATCGACGAGGATTCTTCTTACGTCGAAGTTGGCCATTTTTGCTCTGACGAGCAAAGGGATTTGAAAGTTTGGTGATCCTCCGGGGACCTCCTCCCTGTAGAATGCCAAAGGAACAAAGCTTTCTTTTACTTCTATTATTTTTATTTCCTCGACCGGGGACGCTTTCTCTAGCTCATCGAATTTCCTTTTGATGGATCCGATGGTTATGGGATTAAATCCTCCTCCGGAGATGACTAGAGCTCCGGGGAAATTTTCCCAACTCCCGTCCAGATGCGCAGCAAGGTAATCAAGGGCCCCTTTCTCCTCGTCAGTTTGCAGAGGAAGGAAATCTTCAGGTCTTGAAATGGCGAGGGCTACTCCACCGATCACTCTATTTTCTTCCTCGACATGTTGTTCCGGGCTTGCTGGATCAACTGCCAACTGATTTTGCCGATGAGTGTTATTATTGGCAGTCCTTGGCTGCCCATCCACATACTGTCGTGCATATCCTTTCTGAATGAGGATTTCAATGGCATCCTTTAGATGCACGCAGTCATCAGTCACATGCCCGTAACTTTTGTGGAAACGACAAAATTTCTTCTTGTCCACGTTTGGTTTCGCGGGCAGTTGTTTTGGGAACCTGATTCCCGCATTTTTGAACTCAGCATTTGATATCTCAGATAAGATCCTGTCTCGAGGAGCATTCAGGGGAGTGTGGTAGGTGAACTGACTTTTTGGTGGTTTAGCCTCTCTGACTTTTCCACCTTCTCTCTTCTTTTCATCTCCTCGACGTTCTTCTCTCTGCGAGGAGGGGCCACCGACCTCGAAAGTTTTAGGTCTTCTGACCTCGGAGGCCTTTTGCTTATCCTCATATTTGATATATCGTTGGGCTAACTCGAAGAATGCATCGAGGGTTTGTACTTCGAGGATCCCAACTGCTTCTTGGAATTTTGTTCCCTCGCGCAATCCTTCTTCGAGGAGATACAGCTTCATCTTGTCGGTCGCTTCGACCTGGACAGATACTTTGTTGAACCTCTCGATGTAATTTCGAAGAGATTCTTCGGGACCTTGGACGATTGCCTTTAAGCTGGCCACCGTTTTTGGATGTCGCCGAGAGGTTGTGAAGTGCGCCGTGAACGTGCGGCATAGTTCTTCACATGAGTCGATTGAGCCTGGAGGCAAGTTCCTCCACCAGGTTGATGCTCCTCGAACCAGAGATAGTGGGAATAACTTGCACTTAATTGATCCCCGGAGATTCCTGTAGTCGAGGGCGGTTTCAACGATCTGGACATGTTCATCGGGGTCAGTTGTCCCATCATATTTGTCCAGCGTTGGGGGTTTTTCCAGTCCTCGTGGGAGTGGAATGTCCATGATTCTTCTCGAGAGGGGTCCTCGGTGCCTCTCGTCTCCACTGCCCGGAGATTCCCTTCTTGGGGAATGTCGGACATTGCCTCCACGAGCAGCTGCTTCACCGCTCCTCGGTGGTGATCGATTATTTCTTCGAGGAGGTGAACGTCTGTTCCTCGGTGGGGAAACGTGGTTGTTTCTTCGTGGAGGAGAGTGATTCTGCCTCCGAGGAATGTCTCTGGGAGGACTCACTAGTCTCTCCGCATTTCGTCGAGGTGCAGGCCTCGGGGACCTAGACCTCGATCGTGAGCGATTATTCTCAGGTGTCGACGATCTTTGTCGACGAGTACTTCGCGATATCCTGGAAGCAGCACGCGATTCTTCGACTGCTCGGAGTCGTCGATTCTGCTCGCGGATCAGCTGGTTGTGGAGGTTGGTGCGGCAGCGGTACATCAAGCGGAGTTGCTTGTGCATGTGCAGCGCTACCTTCCGGCGTGACAGAGGCTTCCTGGCCATCAAATTGGTTTTGGTGATTTGGAGGATTTGGGTGATTGTTTTCTCCTACAAATTCATTGTTTGCACCAGCCATTTGGTCAAGAAATGGGTTTTTTGTTGTAAGTTTTGGTCTAGTTCTGGGAAAAGACGGGTGAAACTTTAATTCCCCACAGACGGCGCCACTGATCTTTACCTTGATCAGAGTCGACCAGACGACGGTGCACGGCGGTTTTTGTTGCGTTTTGTCCAAGCAAACCCGGAGGGGGGTTGTGTACCTGCAGACACTCCGACGCTCAAGTCAGTTGAGGTGAAGTGAAGGTTTTCAATAGAGGATGATACATACCTTGTAGAGTTGTGGAGGTGCTCTATATATAGCCCCAGCGCTTGGCCAAGGCCGTTGATGGGCAATTAATGCCCATCAATGGCTGTCGGAAAACGGCTGAGGAGCCGTGATGAGCAGTTAATGCTCATCATTCCGATGTCGAGCGTTACAGAACGCAGGGGAGACGTGCGCTGTCCAACGGTCACGTGGACCTGGACCTTGTGCTTTGGGCCTTGCTCGACGGCCCAAAAGTGGACGTCCTCAACGTGTTGGGCGTTTAGGCCCAGTCCAGAACAGTACTAAAAAAAAACTACATATAGTATATGTTTTACAATTGCGCCCTACGCAGATTCATATTTTAAAATAGTTGAATAATCAACTCATTATCAACATTGTTGAACATATCTCTTTTATCATAAATCACGAGACAATCATTCAAGTTCAACCATTCATCCCCGGCATCTTATGCAATTGATGCCTCTCTAGTTTCTATGGTTTTCACCACTTCTTCACCCTAACCAAAATAGAAATAGAAACAAAACAAAGACACACTTCTCCTTCGGCCTAATCAATTTGTTCACCACTCACCAAAATAGAAACTAAAATGAATATAAATATGAGAATTTAATTTCAATTGCAGAGATGATACAACAAATTGTAAAGGGATGAAAAATAACATAATGTTGAAGTTATACAACATATTTTTATCACAATTGAAGTTAAACAAAAAATTCCCAAATTGTAAAACCTAAACCATGGATTTTTTTATTGATTACCTTACTAATTGTCACATAAAGAAAGAGAAGGGAGGTTGGGTCTGGTGTCACAGAGAGAAAGAGAAGGAGGCGCACGGTGGCCGGCAACGATGGGAAGGACAGATCGGTGTCAAACGGTGGTGGTTTGTGGTGGAGAAGTATGTTATGTGTGTTTGTGTTTTAGAGTTAGAGAGAATATAATTCTTAGAGAGAAGTTTAGAGAGAAGTTAAAAGGAAAAAATGAGTGAAGTGAAATTATTTTGAGTTTTGAATTAATGGTGCAATAAAATAAAATCAGGGGGTGCAAACAGTAAAAACAATAGAGGTATTGGTAAAAAAAATTATAATTTCAGGGTGTGCACTTGCACCCCCTCAGTGCAGTGCAGCACCGCCCCTGGATATGATCTTTATGCAACTTCAAAGATTAATCTTTTAATCCGGATATAATTATAAAGGGTGGAAAATCTTTCCGTCAATAGGATTTAAATATGGTCAAGTTGATTGATATCATAGAAATTTAATGATATAGTATAATCTAATTGAGATTCTTGAGAAATTATGTTACGCGTCGCCAAATTATCTTTAGTCGGTAACCTGTTATGCAATAACCTCCAAATTAAAACATAGACCTTCAAAGATACCTACCTATGCTAAATCAAGTCTAAAGTAGCATCCACATCTAAATCGTCCATAGTATGTTTAACGAAAAGTTTTCATAAAATACACATACACTAAAAATCGTATGTTTAACGAAAATTGATTATTTATATGCATGCAATCACAACATTGAACTAGAAATTGTACTCTTTTTAACTTGGCGTATGTTATGCGTTACACAAAGTAAATAAGTGTCATACCCCATTTTTTGACCGATCGATTTTGTTCGGCGTTTAAAACCTTTTTGCCCTCTTTGTCATTTCTGACGAAATTTCGGCAGAGAGGTATTTTAAAATACCTCATTTTTGTGTTCATTTATTATTTATATTTATATTATTATTATTATTATTATTATTATTATTATTATTATTATTATTATTTATTATTTTGCTTTTTCGTTTTTTATTTTTTATATATATATATATATATATTTCAGTTTTTTTATTTTCCTTTTTTGTTTTTTTATTAATTAAAAAAAAATCAAATTTTTTGTCCAAAGTCAACTTCCCATTTCACACTACTTTCTGCAGAGAGCAGGTCCTTTGTTGTCCAAATTCAGGGTTTGGTTCCCTAAAGCAATTTTTTTGTCCAGAAATTCAATAGGCCTTTGGGTATATATCAAGAAAAAATCAGAACTGAAAGAAAAAATCGAACCAGCCGCAGACAAAAAAGAAGTTTCATCTTCTTCGTAAAAAAAAAAAATCAAATACAGTAAACAAAATACCAGAAAACAGAAACCCAGTTCATCATCATCTTCATCGCAAATCATCAACCCAGAAATTCATATACCAAACCGAAATCACAAACCCATCACCAATCTTTCAAATCCAGAAGCAAAAAAAACCAAAACAGAAAACCCACAAATCAAAACCAGACAAACCATCTCTGAATCATCATCACCTTCGTTCATCATAATCAAAACCGGATCCAAAACACCAAATCCAAACCGTCCGAACCAAATCGGAAAATCAAACCCGAATCCAAATCAAAACACAGAAAACGAAATCCTTTTCCAAATCCCAAACACCATTAAAACAGAACACAAAGAAAGAAGAAGAAGAAAACGAAAACAGAATCAGAGGTTTTTTTTTTTTCTTTCCAATCCTTTTTTTCGAAATTTTTTAAGAACAGAGTGAGATAGATCGAGAGAATCAGAGAGATTGAGATGAGATTTCTGTTTGTTTTTTTTAGAAAACGCAAAAAATCAGAGAGAGAAGGAGGAGGGTGAGCGGCGGCCAAGAGGGAGAAGAAGAGAGAAAAATGTGATTTTTTAGGGTTTGGGGGTATTTATACCCCAGCCCGATCCGGTGTGCGCATGTCCATTGCAGCACACCATGCACCCTCTTTTCTCAGCCTCTGATTTCAATCAGGTGGCCTAGATCTTTCCTTCTTTAATTTTAGATCAGGGCCGTCTGATCCATCAGACGGCCAGATTTGATCCTGTGTTTTTTGTTTTGTTTGTTTTTTTTACACAGCTGGGCCCTTGTTGGGCTGGACTTTCACTGTTTCACTGCTATCACCACCCCCTTTTATTTCGTTTTACTATTCACACCCCCCCTATTTATTTTATTTTATTTTATTTTTTTAGCTTATGAGATAAGTGCTTTTGGCATAAGCTATTTTAGCTTTTATTCTAGCCAATCAAGCATGATGTCGAGGCTTATTTATTTATTTGATATTTAGACATTGGTAATATTATTTCATATTTTTATTTTGATTAATTAATTTTATTTTTTAGCTTATGAGATAAGTGTTTTTGGCATAAGCTATTTTAGCTAATTTTTAGCCTTGTAAAGCATGATGTCGAGGCTTACTTTCATCTTTTACTTTTGTATTTATTTATTTATGTTATTTATCCATGCATATCATATTATTTCATTATATTCATTTATTTATCATTTTTTACCTTTATTTTTGTAATATCATTATTAAGTATTTATCGCTCATTAATTGCCGTTTATTTTTGTTCTTGAATTTTGAATGTAATTAGGCCAAGTGTAAACTCTAAATAAAAGTGCATAGCATCCCCTCTCTCGCATCATTTTATGTTTATTTTTCTTGCAAGTATTTTAGAATGTGATTAGGCCAATGTACTCATAAATGAAAAATTGCATCTCATGCATATTTATTTTTTATCGCATTCCGTCCATATGCGTAATTTTAAATTCCGAGGGAAAATACACCGTTTTGATCAAAATATCATTACGGATCGTCTTCGCGCTTAATTTGCTTATTGCGACGTTATTATTCTTTTAACGCGTTACCTTTTTATTTTAGAACCCAACATTCCAATTTTAAATAATTAGTCACTTTATTCTCAAAAATGAGGTCAACACCTCTTCAAAAAAATAGTTAGTCACTTTATTCTACAAAATAAGGTCAAAACCTCTTTCAAAAAATATCAACATAATTTCTTTTCAACATCATCAAGCATCAAAAATATTTTGTCATCATACACTTTTCAAACTTTGGACTTTAAACCAAACGTTTCTTTTTACCGCGAAAACCTCGGATTTTAACCCGAGTGCTTTTTTTACCGCGAACTTGGATTTTAAACCAAGTGCCTTGGAATTTAAACCAACAGCGTCTTTTATCGTGAAAACCTTGGATTTTAACCCAAGTGTCTTTTTTCATCCCAAACTTGGATTTTAAACCAAGTGCCTTGGACTTTAAACCAATGGCTTCTTTTATCACTAAAACCTTGGACTTTAACCCGAGTGTTCCTTTTTCTCGCCTAAAATCTTGGATTTTAAACCAAGTACATTTGTCTCATTCATACATCATTAATCATGCATAAACCTTGGATTTTAAACCAAGTGTCTTTTATCACCCAAAACATTTTCTTAACAAACCTTGGATTTTAAACCAAGTGTCCGCGTTTTATTTCGCAATCAAACATCAATCAATTTAATCATATAGACTTTCTTCATAAACTAACATCAATCAAACTCATATTTTTGCCACTTTTGGCTTTTGGTATTTTAAAACCATTTTCAAAACCTTAAAATCAAATAAACAAATTTACTCGTCTTTTTACCCCGAACTACGGTGGTTTGATCCCTCGGGTACGTAGGCATGAGATTTATCTCTTCAATCAATAAAATCAACAAAAACATTTTTCTTCTTTTTTCATTCTTTAAGCATTTTTTATCATCACTTTAATTTCCCACTTATACATTTTTTATAAGCAATTAAAATAAAGCGCAAAGTTAGAAATAAAAACAAGAGGTTCCTATAGAGTACTATAGATACTTAGGGTGCTAATACCTTCCCTTCGTATAACCAACCCCCGAACCTTGTTCTCTTAAAAATAGGGTTTTTTTTCGAACTTTTTCCCTTTCCCTCGGATAAATTAAAGATCGGTGGTGGAATATTAAATTGCGATTCGAAGTTAATTAATAACTCGATATCCAAAAATCACCGCGACAGAAATGGCGACTTCACTGGGGACAACCAAGCGGGTTGAACCTAACTTGTTTTAAATTACTATCTTCGCGCTATTATTCTTTTTTATGTGAATGTTTGTATATATATACTTGGGTTTGATTTTGAGTGGTGAGATAAGTCCCCCACCCGGACTTGAGTGAACAATAAGATAGGATAGTGGTATAATCATAATGTCTATCCGAGAGTAAGTTTCGGCCGTGGCATATGTGGTAACCACACTCAATTGAGGAACTTTGGAGGTAATAGTGCCAACATGAGTAGTCGTGTTTGACATTCTATCTTCAAGGAACCGACGATGTTGAGGACCTTTAGTTACATGTAACCCATCTTGACCTCTTTAGGACGTAGTGCGGTGGCTAATCGAGAGTAAGTCTCGGATTGGTTGATACGCGATACTACACTCAAACGAGACTTTTCTACGGATTTTGTTGGATCGGAAGTAGTTCCGTAACCCAATGATTTTCGGAGGAGGTCGAGGACTTTGAGAACTTGTTAGAACCCGTAATGCAGGTACACATGAACTCTAGTACATACCACATGGGAGGGTTTCACCTTTGACTCCAACATTATATCTTAAACCCACTATGTTTTCTGCATCATGCATGCATGCACTCATTCATAAATTTTTACTCATCCAATGTCGAAGGACTTAAGCAATTTTTTTGTAAACATTGTAGATATGGATGTTGTAAGGAGAAACACCCAGAAATACAATTTCAAGGCACTAGATTTATCAAGGTTGAAGGAGCTAGGATCCTTGGTGACTTTCCCGGAGGACTTCCGTAGAGATCATGGGAAATTGCTCGGTCTTCTCAAAGTGAATATTGAAAAAGGAAGTTTGGAAACCTTGGTCCAATTTTATGATCCCCTCTACCATTGTTTCACCTTTCCGGATTACCAACTTGTCCCTACCCTCGAAGAATACTCTTATCTTATTGGTTTACCGCTACCCGACAAAGTACCTTTCAGTGGCCTCGAACCCACTCCAAAACCTCTAACCATTGCAGAAGCCCTCCATCTTGAAACCTCCGTTGTCAAAGCAAATCTTACATCTAAAGGAGGCCTCCTAGGCCTATCTACCAATTTCCTCTACCAACAAGCCTTTGCCTTTGCTGAAGTGGCAAGTAATGATGCCTTTTACTCCATCCTAGCCCTACTCATATACGGCCTCGTACTCTTCCCAAATATTGACGATTTTGTCGATATTAATGCCATCCAAATTTTCCTTACCAAGAACCCTGTTCCGACATTGTTAGCCGACACATATCATTCCGTCCACGATCGAACCTTAGTCAAACGTGGAACTATCCTTTGTTGTGCACCGTTACTATACCAGTGGTTCATTTCCCATCTACCCCAAACCCACTCTTTCAAAGCTAATCCTGAAAATCTTTCATGGCCTCATAGAATCATGTCCCTTACTCCATCCGATATAGTTTGGTACTATGCAGCTTGGGATGTCGGAAAAATCATCATTAGTTGTGGTGGATACTCCAACGTACCTCTTCTCGGGATGCATGGAGGAATTAGCTATAGCCCTACCCTTGCCAGACGCCAGTTTGGATACCCGATGAAAACCAAGCCGAACAATCTTGCCTTGACTAGTGAATTTTATCGCAACAAAGAGGATCACTCGAGTGTAAGGGAAAAATTTGTGCAAGCTTGGGGTTCTATTCGAAGACTTGATAGAAAACAGTTGAGAACAAAGTCGGACTCGATATGTGAATCTTACACTCAATGGGTCATCAATAGGGCTACAAGTTTTGGAATGCCTTACCGGATGCCGAGGTTGTTATCTTCGACCACCCCACCGTCATCCTTGCCCTTACCTTTTGATACCAAAGAGGAATTCCAAGAGCAATTGGCCGAGCTGACCCGTGAAAAAGACACTTGGAAAAGAAGATGCCAGGCGGCCGAACTTGAGAATGAAACACTAAGAGGAGAGTTAGAACAAAAGGACCATCTGATCCTCCTTCAAAGCCAACGAATTGTTGAGAAGAATGATTTACTCCAGCAAAAGGATGCCTTACTCATGAGTGATCCTAAGAGAAAGAAACGCAACATGGATATGTTCTCCGGTCCACATCTAGACAGAGCAATGGCTAGTACAAGTTGGCTCATTCTTTTTCCTAATGTGCGGTTATCTAATCTTTTAGCCTCACATTCAGATCATAGTCCGATATTGCTACATTGTACTCCTTCGTTGCGATCTCGTTTCAATGGTTCTTTTCGTTTTGAGAACAGCTGGTTGAGAGAACCAGACCTTGAGGAAGTGGTGCTTGATGGATGGGGTGCTCATGAGAATATTGAGGTGGTAGATCGTGTAGCAAGATGCGCTAACAGACTACAAAGTTGGGGAAGGAAGAAAAAGGTGAAATTTAAAGAGGAAATAGATGAATGTGTGAGAGAGATGGAGGTGTTAAGGGGGAATCGGGGGGAGGAGGAAGGTAGAAGGTATCAAGAGATCCATGACCGTCATGCTGTTCTAATGGTTCAAGAAGAGGACTATTGAAAACAACGGACAAAGATGCATTGGCTTAAAGAAGGTGATATGAATACTAGTTTTTTCCACAATTCGACAACTGCTCGTCGCAAGAAAAAAAATATCAGTAAACTTGTTGATGAAGGTGGCATAGAAGTCCATACTCAAGAGGAGCTTTGTGAGATAGCAAAACAATATTTTGATACTCTATTCAAGCCTAATAATGGTGAACAGAAACCAGTCCTTAATCTTATCCAGAGGAGAGTGACGGAGGAGGATAATATGTACCTTGTAGCGCCTATTACAAAGGTTGAAATTCAACAAGCTTTGTTTCAGATGCATCCGGATAAATCTCCAAGTCCAGATGGATTTAATCCAGCATTTTATCAGAGGTTCTGGGAGCAAATTGGTGATGATATTTTTGTGGCAGCATCTACCTGGTTGGATAGAGGGTACTTTCCCACAAGTCTTAACGAAACAAATATTTGTCTCATTCCTAAATGTGACAATCCCATTTCTATGAAAGACCTACGTCCTATATCTCTTTGTAACGTTCTTTATAAGATGATATCTAAAGTGCTTGCTAATAGGTTGAAACATTGTCTAGATAAGTGTGTTTCCCAGGAACAGTCAACATTTGTGGAAGGAAGATCAATTCTTGATAATGCTCTTATTGCCATCGAAGTGATTCATTCCTTAAAGAGGAAGACTAAAGGGCGTAGAGGTGAGTTAGCATTGAAGATTGATATTAGTAAAGCTTATGATAAAGTGGACGGGGGCTTTCTCAGTGGCATTTTGACTAGCATGGGATTTGGTGACAGTTGGATACGTTGGATAATGATATGTGTAAGCTCTGTCAATTACTCAGTACTCATGAACTATGACAAAGTTGGACCGATTATCCCGGGTCGTGGGTTACGACAAGGAGACCCTCTTTCTCCTTACTTGTTTATTCTGGTCGCTGAGGGTTTGACTTCTCTTATTCACCAGGCGGTTGGTAGGGGTGATGTTCATGGAGCGAGAATTTGTCGTAGCGCCCCAGAGGTGTCTCACCTTCTATTTGCGGATGATTGTTTCTTGTTTTGCAGGGCAAGTGTCGTCGAGGTAAATCACCTTATGAATATTCTACATACTTATGAACTAGCCTCTGGTCAGGAAATAAATTTGGCCAAGTCCGAAGTATTTTTTAGTCGCAATTTGTCTCATGCAGCTAAAGAAGATCTGGCTAGTATTCTTGGAGTCCGCCATGTTTTAGGAACAGGAATATATCTTGGTCTGCCGTCTATGATAGGAAGGAGTAAGAAAGCGATATTTTCTTACATTAAGGACCATATTTGGAAGAAAATGAATTCATGGAGAGGGTGAGCGTTGTCTAAGGCTGGTAAGTAGGTTATGATAAAATATGTGCTTCAAGCCATCCCGTCATATGTGATGAGTTTGTTTATCCTTCCCTCCTCACTCATTGATGATATTGAGAAAATGTTAAATGCATTTTGGTGGGGAGGTGGAAGTCATAACAATAAAGGGATCCATTGGTTAGCTTGGGATAGACTGGCATGCCCTAAAGCGAAGGGTGGTTTGGGGTTTCGTAAGTTTGAAGCGTTTAATATGGCTATGGTGGCGAAAAAAGCTTGGAACATCATTCAAAATCCAGAGTCATTGGCGGCTAAACTAATTAAAGCAAGGTATTTTCCACGTTCTTCGTTACTTGAAGCATCTTTAGGGAACAATCCTAGCTATGCTTGGCGTAGTATTTGGAAGGCTAAACAAATTCTCTTACATGGGTGTAGGTGGCGGATTGGTAGTGGTGACAGGGTACGTGTCATTTATGATCCATGGCTGAGAGGGAATGGTGATCGTTGGGTGACCTCACCTCAAGTGGAATGTGTGTATGGTTTATTTGTTAAAGACTTGCTCCTTGAGAATTATAAAGCCTGGGATATAGCTAAGATTCGTAATTTGTTTTTAGGACCGGTGATGGAAGAGATTATTGCAACTCCTCTTATTAGTTCGGTTAAAGAGGACAAAGTGGTTTGGGAGGAGGAAAGAAACGGGTGCTATTCTGTTAAATCCGGTTACAACCTAGCCATGAGATGTATTTTTCACAGTGATAGACACCATGTGGAGGGTAATTGGAATGATATTTGGAAAGCTCAATCTCCTCACAAAACGCGTCACTTACTCTGGAGGTTGTGTAGGGGGTGTCTCCCGACACGAGTTCGATTGGCACAACATTATGTAGATTGTGAACTAAGTTGTCCCATGTGCGATGATGAGGTAGAGGATGACATTCATGTGTTTTTTGGATGTGTCGCAGCTCGTGAGTGTTGGATGGTTGCAGGGCTGTCACAGTTACTAGAGAATCCGGCGTACCAGAATGGGACAGTCACAGACAGAGTATTTGGAATGTGTAGAAACGAGGACAATGCAATGCTAGCAAGGGTATCATCGTTATTTTGGTGTATTTGGCATAACCGAAACAACAAGATCTGGAATGACAATGTTCAGTCACCAAGCCAGGTTGGAAGAATGGCCTTCGCTGTCTGGAATGAGTGGTTTACCGTCCATCAGCTGCGACGTCATAATATTGCTCCTGTTGCGGATACTAGGCCAGTTCGGTGGGAGAAACCAGGTGTGGGATGGATAAAATGTAATGTTGATGCTGCGTTTGTAGCTAGGTCCAGTATTACTTCTATGAGTCTTTGTTTTCGCGACACCAATGGTCAATTTGTGGCTGGCTTGACTCAATGGCAGCAATCTGTTTATTCCATAGTGGAAGGCGAAGCATGGGCACTATTACATGCTATGAAAGAGGCTATACATCGTGGATTTGGGCGAGTTCAATTTGAAAGTGACTCAAAATTGTTGGTTGACGCTATCCAGTCGAGAAGATCGGGCAATTCAGAATTTAATTTAATTGTTAATGACATTATTCTGTTTATGTCATCTTATGTAAACTTTGAGGTTAAGTTTATTATGAGGCAAGCGAATTCGGTTGCTCATACTCTTGCTAGGGCGGCCAATTCTTGGGCTAGTTTCCATAGATTTGAGATTCTTCCCCTATGTATTGAACATTTAATAGTTAATGAAATGCAGTAAGTTTGTTTGTTTAAAAAAAAAAGTAGAAATGCGCATTACAACCAAAGGAAAAAAAGAATTTTACTTCTAACTTAAGTACATAAAAAAATCTCGAATTCAAATTTATAATCCTATATATATTTCTAGTTCTACCAACTAATTTATAATCCATAATGTTAAACTTGTATAGAGAAACTATACATGTATTACTTTGCATTTTAAATATTTTATGCAATTGTCTCATAAGTGTACCAAAAATATTATTGGTGTGGTCAGGGTTCGAACTCCGAATTTCACATTTCTCCAAATTTAAATGTATGAGTCTAGCCACTAGGCTACTAGACCAAAAAAAAAAATTATGCAATTAATTTAAGGTAGAGCGTTGGACGGGTTCGGTTGGTTTCGGGCTCAAAATACCTTATCCGAAAAAATCGATAGGGTAAAACTTTAGCCCATAATAATCGACCATTTCATTCTTCGGTTTTGACAGGTATATCGACTTATATAGGTCACGATTTGACCGGTTCGATTTATTCATGTTAGCCTGTCAATAATTAAAATATTTGCACTTAAGTTAATTTGTCGGTAGTCTCCGTGAGATTAGCTCAGTTGGTAAGGACATCGCAAAATATGTGCAGGAGCCCAGGTTCGAACTCGGAATACTCTACTTATTCACCTTTAAATGTGGATTTTCTAGCCACTAAACTACTTGACAAAAAAAAAGTTAATTTGTCGGTAGATACTACTAAGAGAAAGGTACAATTTAACTTTGCAATCATCTACTCCATTTTGATCTATGTGTGTAAAAGACTTACAAATCATTATATATGTAAAAGCAGTTAAGTCACCAAGTAACCCTAATTTAACCCTACTGAAACCCTAATTTAATTATTAAAAAATGTCCTCAACAGCAGTTTAACTTATAACCTTTTTTGTAAAGGCTTCATATATTAACCACTATGACATATCAATTAATTTGAAATATTTTTGTAACCAATATGTATTGCATATGCAATCCAATCAATTTTTTTTGTAATACATGTTCAATTTTTTTTCTAAGTCGATCTCCAATTTTTTTATACACCTACCTCAGTAGAAATCGAACACATGACATGTCACAACAATATATAATTTAATATTTTTCGGTGCTATGCAAATATTTAATTTGTTTAAATAGAAATCAATTTTTATTTTAATATTTATCATATATGCTTTGTTTTTCCTCTATATATATCTCAAGTTTAGCTTTCACAAATTTTTACTCTAACTATTCATTCTCGCCGCGTTTTATATTTTCCTCTATATATATATCTTAAGTTTAGCTATCACAAGTTTGTGTTTCTATTGCTACTATGACTGATCAAAATATTGAATTTCAACTTGCGCTATGTTGTTTAAGAGGTTTTTTTAATTTTATTTTATATTTTATATACTCTAACTATTCATTCTCGCCGCGTTTTATATATACTACTTTCTTTCTTTTTTACACATAACACCATTGAATTCATACTTCAATAACTGACATAGAGAAGTACGTCAATCATTGTCGGATCAAATATCGAACTTATTATGTTGAGTTTCACAATGGCAAAGTAAGTATACATTTTATTTCAACCGAATGTATTTGATTGTATTTGAACATTTCACATTGGTAGAGATTTAACATTGTTATTATTTTTATTTTATTGCGCGGTCATGTTACAAAAAAATGTTTGCATATGATTTTGGTGACAACAACGTACATCGTTATGCTACACTTAACCTTTATTTGGTAGGTGAGAAAATGAGAAGAGAGAAATAGAAACACGGAAACCAATGCATGTATTTGGATCCAAATACTACATGCATTGGTTTTCCTGTTTCTATTTCTCTCTTCTAATTTTCTCTCCTACCAAACACACCCTTATTGATCCAAACGGAAATCAATTTGAAATTTTAGTTGAAAAAATTAATAGCATCATATATTTTAAACATGAATGATCTGCATTGCGTGATTTTTATAATATTCAATATGGTGCTTGAGTGATTTTATTATACACTGTGATGAGTCAGTTTGGACTAATTTTAAAAGACATATTTGATTGTGTCATTTATTTTAAAAAATTTATTATAGTTCTTTTTATATAATATATGAAAACCTACAAAATTTGTGCGATAGCACGGGTCGGTGTCTAGTTTTTTTAAAAGAAACAATGTTTCAATATTTAATATAAGACAAGAAAAAACCTTATGATCTTACAAACACGATCAGATTCCGTTAAACAACATGTTTACATTTTTAATATTAAACCCAATGATGTTTAACAGTTTTTATGCGGTTTTGACCCTAAATTCCACAATTGTTTGATTTTGACCTTTTAAGTTTTAATTGCTTAATTTGTCAAAAAAAAAGTTTTAATTGCTTGATTTTAACCTCCTAAGTTTCACAATTGCTCGATTTTAGCCCTTCATGTTTCAATTGCTCGATTTTGGCCCCCTAAATTTATCCTTTTTTGCATTTGCTAACCCACCGTTGACTTTTTTGATTAAAAATTGGTTATGTGGCATTTTAAAATTAAATAAATATTTAAAAATAAATAAAAATGTTTTTGAAAAATTACAAATTGTTTTTTTAAAAAATAAATTTTGATTTTTTTTTATTATATTTTATTTATAAAATAATTTTGTTATAATAAAAAGTAAAATAAATTATGAACTATTTTTTAAAAACTTTGTAAACAAAAAATTATTAAAAAAAAAAAATTTTAATACATTTTTTATTTTAAAACATACTTTTAATTTGAAAAACATATTATATTTATTTTTAATATATATTTTTTAAAAGCCACATAAGCAATTTTTAGACAAAAAAATCAACGGGGGCTAGCAAATGCAAAAGGAGATAAACTTGAGGGGCCAAAATCAAGCGATTGAAACTTGGGGGCAAAAATCGAGCAATTGTGAAACTTAGAAGGCTAAAATCAAACAATTGAAATTTAAAGGGTCAAAATCAAACAATTGTAAAATTTAAAAGGTCAAAACTGCATTTAAGCCATCATTATTTATCCCTCATAAACCTGGTAATCTGAATAAACTTGTCTAATGTACCAAACTTAAGTTAAATTAGTATGAATTCAGTCGGTTTAAATATTTTTACTCGTTCCTACAGTTGATAGAGGACGAACCGTCCAATTAAAATTAGAACATAAATAAATTAAATCATGTGAACTTTTGAATATTCCCAAATTTTCCTATTACATGGAATTCGGATCTGAAAATTAAACATTTGTTTTTGTTTTTTCTTTTTAAAGGAAAATACTTTTTTAAAGTAAAATAATAAATTTCAATTAATATAAAAATCATATCTGGTACTACATGACATAGTTTCATGAATATCCATCATAAAGTTTTTTTTTTCATAATCAAATATCTCTCTCTCTCTCTCTCCATTTTGTAACTCTCTTCCATGGAATCAAGATCACAAACCCCACCACTTCATCATCATCAATCTCTCAACATGAACCCTACCAACAATGATGACACAATTGACATTGAATCCATTCATGATCATCAAGAAGAAATTACACAACAACAACAACATCAAAATCAACCATCATCAATCAACAACAACAAAAACTACTTGCATGCAGATGATCAAAAATCAATCACAAACAAAAGGTACATGCCCCTTCTGATAATCAACTATCTCTTACTCTTTGTTGGTTCAATCTCATCAAGTTTACTCTCAAAATACTATTTCATCCACAAAGGTTCAAGCAAATGGGTTTCAACTTGGGTTCAATGTGCTGGTTTTCCTCTCTTAATCATCCCAATTTTTCTCCCTAATCTCCTTAATCTCACTAAAAGAATACCCTTTTCAGATTTCACATTAAAAATGTTAACTTTATCAATTTTTGTTGGAATCATGTTAGGGTTTAACAATCTTTTAATCTCATGGGGTGTTGCATATCTACCTGTTTCAACCTCAGCACTTTTGTTATCCTCACAACTTGTTTTCAATCTTATTCTCTCAGCCATCATAGTGAAACAAAAAATCACTTTTTCAAATCTAAATTGTGTTATTCTTCTCACTTTGAGTTCTATCATTCTTGCATTGAATTCTAGTAGTGAGAGACCAAAAGGGCTAACAAAAAAAGAATACTTTATTGGATTCTTTTGCACCATTAGTGCAGGATTGTTATTTGCACTTTATTTGCCAGTTGTTGAAAAGATTTATAAAAAAGTTTATTGTTATGAAATGGTGATGGAAATGCAGCTTATAATGGAGATTGCAGCGACGGTTTTAGCGTCGGTAGGGATGGCGTGGGATGGCGGTTTTAAAGAAATGAAGAGAGAAAGTGAGGAGGTTTTTGATAAGGGAAGTAGGGTTTATTGGGTGGCAGTTATGTCGAATGTGGTGACGTGGCAATTTTGTTTCATGGGAACTGCTGGGATGGTGTTCTTGACATCTTCATTAACTGGTGGGATTTGTATGACAGCTTTGTTGTCTATGAATGTGTTGGGTGGTGTTTTGGTTTATAGAGATGAATTTGGTGGTTTGAAAGTTGTTTCAACTGTTTTATGTATGTGGGGATTTTGTTCTTATGTCTATGGTATGTATGTTAAGATGTTGGAAGAGAAAGGGAAGATTGTGAAGGAAAAGAATGATTCATCATCCATGGAGTTGATTAATATGAGGAGGAGTGGAGGTGCAACTATGGTTGAATAATATATTTCTTAGGTAAGTATAGTGATGAGTATATGTATGGGACATATTAAAAAGTTTAAGATGTATGTGATATATATATCAAAGTTTATATTGAACATATATTGGTAGTAACTTAAACTTTTGATTGTATTCAATAAAATTGTACTCATCAATGTAAAGAATGGTTAATTGGATTAAAAATAGCTGGATGGTACATGGTTTTGGTTTTGTATTCGATGGGCCCACTGAACCGCAGGTTTGGGAGCCAATTATGACATTAAGTGATTTCAGTCTCTTAATTTTATTTAAGAATTGTTGGATTGAAACAAATATAATTGACAAGGTCCGGATGGAAAAAATTCAATTCGTTTCTCATAAGAATTTGAGTTCGAATTATGCTATCAATGTGATCTTATTGATATATAATATGATAAGTAGTAGTTCTAAGAATATTTCATCTAAATATGTGTAGTGAGTTCAATTTCTAATCTATTCATTTAATTTTTTTTTTTTTTTTTTTTTTTTTTTACTTAAATTTTCATATATATAATGAGATAATTACACATGAACCAAAGGTAGACGGGCAACAAGCTGCGCCGCTAGACCTTTCTGTATAGCAAAACCTAATCTTTGGAAAACTACGTTCATAGACCTAGGCGACACAACATTACTATGCATGACCTTTTGAACTCTTTTCAAAAGGTTTACCGCCTCTGGTGCGAGAAAACCAAAAGTGTCAAATGCAAACGGTATAAAAACGTGTTGATTATCAGAGCATGCTTTCTCATGTTTGCTCATCTTGCTTGAAGCAGCTTTGAGGGCTGCCTATCCCACAGTAAAATCACCAACCCCTAGTCTCACAAGTGGGGAAACTCCAGTTAAATCTACACAAGCATGTTTCCCACCTACCCATCCATACACTAGAACATCCGCTGGACGAAGTGTCGATCTTCCTTCTTGTGGGTCAGTCAAAAAATTCACAGGTGCCTCTTTCTTCACAGAAATTCCTGCACGCCTAAAAATATCAAAAAGCACATCTCTGACCAAGTCATGCCTGTATTTGAAGCCTGGAAGCTCCCGACAATGAACTGCATGCTCCCCAAAAGTGTCAAGACACGTTTTACGACAAACAGGGCAAACTTCATCTTTAGGGAATAACGTTAATGTAAGTTCTTTAATTGAATCATCATATTAATTAATTAGTTTTTTACTTTTGATTGAGAGATACTTTAGACAAGGAAAGAAAAAAAAACATTTGAGTCTTTGTTTTCAAAACACAAATATTTGCCTATCTACTTGCATTTATATAAACTTTAAGAGTGTAGCCACAAATTTTAGATTTATAATATCCTTCTTGCTTATCTGTCTCAAAATTAAATTGATCTTACTAGAAGTAAATATGTGCATTGTGTAGCCACAAATTGTTGTTCATCTCTATGAAATAATTATTTCAATCAAATAAGATTAAAATCAATAATGTCAAACAGTATAATATGTACCTTGAACAAGATAGAGTTGATGATAACTTACTTTGCATCACACAATCAATATTATTTCCCGGCAAATTAAAGTAATAAGTTGATCTTAATTAAGTTTGGTATACCTTTTTTATCACAAGAAATCCGTTCCTAAAATTTACTTGAATCTTAAATTGAGTCACGTATATTATGTGCTGCAATATCTAGGTGCTTACGATCCACATTAGTGTTAGTTTTTTCATAGAGTTTAATGGATATAAGCAGACAGAGTAAAGAAACTTTGCATACACAACCAATCAGAATGTTTCAACCTTCCAAATCATATTAAGAAAGTGGGGTGACGTGGCGGAAAACATGGTTGTGATTAGTTGATCTGTCTGTGCATATTCTTTTTTCTCTTTTTCATATAAAAAGATAAGGTTTACAAAAAAGACCAAATTAATGTGAAAAAAATAAAAAATCTCTTACTAGAATTGAGAAGTATCAATACAAGAACTAGAATTGAAAAGGTCCATTTTTTTTTGGTTGTGTAAGTTTAGGATGGAATCCTGAGTCTTGGTCAAGTATTAGAAAGAGAAATCCATGTCATGTGGTTCTCTGGGTAACACACTCTTATTATTTATAGTAAGAAAAATTATGACAACATTCGATTCACTGAACCGTTTAATTTGATTCGTGGTCAATTCTGACATAAAGTAGTTTCAGTCCTTTTTAATTATAGTTGCGGGCGATCAAACTGTAGTCATCTCTACTAAGTCTAGCGTTGATTACCACTGGACCAACTAACGATTGGTTATATATAGTAAATTTAAATAAAGTATAATATTTCTTTATTTATTTATTTATTTTACTAAATTCAATATTTTACTAAAACTAGTAAAGACCGATAAGTTTTGATTTTGTTTTTTCATATTTTTCATTTTTCTTTGTTATTTTTTCCTTTTTCATCGATAATTTTTGTACATATGCATCTCATCAACACACTGATTTTACTTTCTCATGTTAATTTCTTCTTCTTCTTTTTTTGGTACATTCTCATGTTAATTTCTTAAAATATTATATGTTGATAATTTTTTTATGCCGATGTTCTTATATAATAAAATTTTACTTGGAAAGAATTCTTTTGTTGAAAAATTGAAAAGATTTCTTAAAAGAAATAATAATTGGACGTGTAGTACACCTCCTTGGAATCTTTAATTTTATTTTTGCTCACAACAAAAGTAGTTAATGGATGAAACTTTTTCTAAAAGAGTTCACATAATGCATGTGTCACTTTTTATATTTGGTTCCTAATACAACTAATAAACATATTTGATAATGTGGCTTAGTGTAGACTAGAGATTAATTAGGTGAGTTGAGTTAAAAAGTAAGTGAAAAATTTCAAAATCACGATTAAAAAAGAGTATATGAAAAAGACCCTAAGGTAAATGATTCAAAGTACATAAAGTAAAGTGAAGTGAAGGTGTACTTATGAGTTTGTCATTTTCCCCGCCTTTTGATTTTGTCAGTTCCCACATCTTCTACGTAAGCCGTTCAATTTAGGTTTGACAAATTGATAAGAACAAATTCATATACTATTGTCGTGTCACTTATTTAGGTTGAGAGATCAATTATGTAATATGTAAATATGATGTTTGTAATTAAATCCATTCTCTGCATTTGGGCTAGATGTGATGTATGAAATGTTTTTCCATGTTATTTTTATTATTTCTTTCAGTCTTTTTATAAAAAAATAACTCATTTTTTATATTTATTAAATAACGGGTGTATCTAATCTCCATTACAGATTAGATACATCAGTTATTCAATAAATCTAAAAAATTAATTGATTCTTATAAAAATGATGGTGGGTTTTGTAAAGGCACGGATCTACCCTTGTTTAATTGGGGTCAGCCGACCCCATCCCTTCTATCATTTTACAACCAATAATAGTATAATTTGATACAATGACCCCACTTAAAATGCATGGATGTCCCCACTTCAAAAATACTTCATCTCACAGTCACAAATTTTAACAAAAATAAGTGAACTTTGAACTAAAGTCTTGCTCTTTACTTCACAAACAAAGAGTCTTGGTACTTTTTAACTTTGGGTCTTATTTTTACTTCACAGAAAATGAATCAATTGCACCGTTTTTTCTTTTGTAATAAGGGGGATAAAACAAGATAAATGAAACTGGAAGGAAGACATAGGGGCGAATAGATTTACAATGACAAGAGACAATTTTGAGCTTATACAAAACTTATAATTTGTAAACTTATACAACCAAAATATATTTCTTAAAGAACAATTTATTCCGACCAACTTATAAGTCTATTTGGCAAACACAATAAGTTAGTTTGAAGAAAAGTTAAAGTGAGTAACTCAATTAATTTAACAGCTAATTACAAAAATTCACCGTTTAAAGAAAATGTTAGTTTGTACTGTAACTCATAGTTTATAAGCTAATGGGATAAAATAAACTTATTTGATAACCATTATTTTCTTATGAGGTTATAATTTGTCAAATATTACAAATTCAATCATGTAGTTTATCTTTTACCTGCTATAAGCTAGTTTATTATTTGTCCGCATCCACTATAAACTCGTCAACTAGATTAAAGTTTATAGTTTATCGTTTTCTCTAATTTTATAAATTATATATATATATATATATATATATATATATATATAGAGAGAGAGAGAGAGAGGACATATCAAACGAGAGCATTATCTTATTGTGAGAGATGAGAGGAACTAATCTCAACCCTTAGATCTAAATAAAGGGATGAGATTAAAATACACCATTTTCCTATTCACGTGCACCCCTTCATCTTTCTTTCTTTTCTTTTTTTTCGGAAACTGCACCCCTTCATCTTTCTTGGTGCCATACTGCCATTATTCTAGACTAGATCTTCAATGATTTCTTTTTTCACAACAATACCTCTTCGTCCATAAATCTCTCTTTAAACTACACCCCTTCACAACAATAATAAATCTCTCTTCATAGATAATTTTCTTTTCCATCAGTCAAATACTAACGGCGCATAACTTTCTTCTTCCACTCACTATGCATGTTAACAGAATTTTCCTGGTATTTGTATGTAAAATCTCAGGTTTGCTTGATGTATTACAAGGATTTGTCTCAAATTTAGTATTTGTATGTAAAATATGAACATGAAATTTGTACGCAAAAAAAAAAATATGAACATGAAATATTTGATTAATTTAGATTTTATTAAATTACATTTCAATTTGAAAAGTTGTGAATATGGACTTAGTGGAGTCGAGAAGAGATGCAGATAAAGAGATTAGCCCATTTTCCATGAGAAGAGAAGTAGAGGATCGAAGAGCTGTGAGGTTAGCATAAGAAAAGAAAAAAAGGAAAAAACAAAAAATCTGACACAAGAAGAGGAAAGGTTGTTAAATGCGTGTGTTAATGGACAAAGAAATCATGTGTGGTGCTCACCAAAAATCACAGTTTTATTTCAACCACTAAATTAGATCCAAGGGATATAAATGACTTCTCTCATCTCTCGTAATAAAACACCCTCTCACTTGAAACTTCCCCATATAGGGGACATATCAAATGCTGAATGATTTTGACCCCACTTACTAAAATTTCTGGATCCGTCCCTGGTTTTGTATAGAAAATATTAAATGTATTTAAATTTATTCACTCCAAAAACTAGTTATATAGAAAGTGGGAAGACGGCGAAAATTAATAACTAATATTGATCGTCTAAAAAAATAATGCAATAATTATTATAGAGTAAAAACACTAAATTATCTAGTCTAGTTGTTATTTTTTTTTTGACAAACAAAAACTTATATCATTTCATTATTCAATAAGCGAGTAATACAAATAGGTAATGTCTCAAAGTGACAGCGGCGAGGCCAAGAAATGACCGCCCGAGCAAGAGTATGGGCAACCATGTTCGCTTGCCGCTTAATAAACTTAACCATGAAGTTTGGATTACAAAGTAGCATATTATTAATGTGACTAATTAGCACGCTAACTCAGAGCTACCGCCGCGTAAATGATAAATTGCATCCACCACGCTTTTAGAATCCGTCTCAAAGATAACATTGATTATGCCTCTATGTCTTAGTTCTTCCATTGCTTTGAGTAGAGCTATGGATTCACCTTCTATAATGGAGCAACTCCCTTCCATCCATCTAGTTTCGGCCATTACAAAGTGCCCCGCATGATCACGCAAACACCAACCAAAACTGGTTCTATTCAAATTTTTATGGAAGCCCGCATCGACATTGCATTTGTACCAGCCATAATTCGGTTTCTGCCATGTCATAATCTGCTGCTGCTGAGCATTTGAGTTAGAATTGTGTTGTAGCTGCTGAACCGAATACCATTCCTCCCATAAATGTCGTGCTATGAATCCTAAGTTTCTTCCCGACTCATTCGTATTGTTCCATACTTTATTATTACGGTTATTCCACAAGACCCAAACTAACATAGCGAACATACCTACTGTATGTTTATCCTCCGACTTTGTCAAGTTAATTTCTTGTCCTGATGCTACTTCATAAACCTTAAGTATTCTCATCAGGTTGTTAGTTTCCGCAACGGTAGACCTACAAAACAAGAAACAGTCATCAGCAAAAAGGAGGTGGGACACCGCCGGTGCCCCTCGACATATTTGGACTCCATGTAAGTCTCCACTAGCCAGGGCCTTCTTGATTAGTGTTGTCAGCCCCTCTGTAACCAAAATAAAGAGATAAGGTGAGAGTGGGTCTCCCTGCCTTAACCCTCTACCCGGAAAAATAGGACCAACTTTTTCAAAATTCACCAAGACTGAATAATTAACAGTACTAACGCATAACATCATCCAATGAATCCACTTATAAGAAAATCCCAATCTTTCAAGCATACCCCGCATGAAACCCCAATCAACTTTGTCATAAGCCTTGTTGAAATCAATCTTAAGGGCAAGTTCACCTTTCATTCCACGTGTTCTCCTCTTAAGTGCATGAATGACCTCCATGGCAATGAGGGCATTATCTAAGATCGACCTCCCTTCAATAAAAGCTGACTGCTCTTCAGACACACACTTGTCAAGACACTCTTTCAACCTGTTCGCCAGCAATTTGGATATCATCTTATAAAGCACATTGCATAGGGATATAGGCCTAAGGTCCTTCATAGTAGTCGGGTTGTCACTTTTAGGTATCAGACAAATGTTTGTTTTGTTTAGTGAAGACGGGAAATAACCTTTACTCAACCACTCTTTTGCTGCCTCAAAAATATCATCACCACACAAGTCCCAAAAATGCTGATAAAAAGCTGGGTTAAAACCGTCCGGGCCAGGCGCTTTGTCTGGATGCATCTGGAAAAGGGCTTCTTTCAATTCTTCTCTTGTAATAGGCCTATCCAGCCTCTCATTGTCCTCCCGTGTTATTTTAGGGGAAATCAAGGAAAGAACCGGCTCATGCACTGTTGGATTTGATTTGAATAGATGATTGAAGTAGTTCAAGGCCACCTCACAAAGTTCAGGTTGAGTCGTTGCAACATTATTGTCTTCGTTCATGATTTTGCCTATCTTCTTTGCCCGTTGTCGAGATGTAGCCGTCATATGAAAGAATTTTGTATTCAAATCCCCCTCTTTTAACCAATGCATCTTAGCCCGCTGACGCCAATATGTTTCTTCTTGGACCAACAGTCTTGCATGTTTCTCGTAAGCTTCTTTAAAACGCCACGAATTTGTCGAATCGTGACAACCTCTCATTCTTTCCATCTCTTCACTGCACTCTTGCAACTCTTGTTTGAATCTCGTCCTCTTTCTCCTTCCCCACCCTTTTAGTTTCTCCGCACACCTTGCCGTTTTGATTGTAATATCACCGCATCTCTCCCTACCCCATCCTTCCTCCACCACGTCTCCAATGCCATCCTCCTTCAACCAACTATTTTCAAACCTAAAGGAAAAGGTTTTTACGTTTCTCTCCATGGGTGAATTTTGGAGCAAAATTGGGCTATGATCAGAATGAGAGGTAATAAGATTCACTAATTTCACCCTGGGAAAATTCATGAGCCATTCTGAGTTAGCCATAGCTCTATCTAGCCGTTCCTCAATCACATTCGGCGTCCCTCTGCTTTTAATCCAAGTATACGGGTAACCCTCCAAATGAATGTCGGTTAGATCACAATCACAAACTGCACTCCGAAAACCATTGCACAACCAGTTAGGATGAGGATGATTCCCTTTCTTATCTTCCTGCGCCAATAAATCATTGAAATCACCTACAATACACCAAGACAATTCACCCTGTTATTATTATTAGTATAAAGGGAAAAACCAATTACATTTAGGTGATCTAATAATATGTAAATTCAACAATCTACAAATCTTAATAGTATAAAACTTTAATACCACGACTTAAATAGAGTGAAATGTCAAGAATTACATTTAGGTGATCTAATAATATGTACTCCCTCCGTCCCATTATAAGGGAAAAATGACCCTTTTTTTTGTCCCAAATTATAAGGGAAAAAATAACTTTCAAAAATGTTTTTTACTTATTCTTATAAAATTAAATGCAAATTGCATTTAATTTTTTTCTCTCTCCTTTTCTCAATAAACAACAACCAATCAAATTTGTTTTTACATTTTCTCATGCAACTTAATTATTTCAAGAAAAACCCACAAAACCATATTTCAAATTCTCAAGTTTTGGTTTTTTTAATAAGTGTGTTTTTTTTTTCCCTTATAATATGGGACGGAGGGAGTACATTCACTTATCCTTGTACAAAGTTAAGAATTGACGTGGCTTGACTTCTTTTCTATAACTAAATGAAGTATTTTGGTAGTAATATTTTTATCGGTTATTTTTCACTTGTAAACTCTCTTTTTTGCTAAGTAGTCTAAATAATAAGATTCACACATTTAAATGTGGAGAAACGTCAAATTTAAAGTTCGAACTTCAGTTACTCCAATAATGTCTCTGGTAACTACCATTTGAGTTACATTTATTGGACTTTTCCTCTTGTAAACTCTAAAAATGCTTATATATCCATCCGATACATCAAACTTAATTAATCACAGTCGGTAGATTCAAATATTGTTGTTCACCTCATGTATTGATTTTGTCTTATATTGAACCTAGGCTTTAGGCAAATTAATGTTGCATTTGTAGTCATTGTTACAAAAAGAACATAATTAGTAAATGCAAAAAAAAAAAAAAAAAAATACTCGTACAAATTTCATATTATTGTTTTCCGTCACACTTACCTATAGATACCCTATATAGTTTGTATTATTATCCCCTAATCTCTAAGCATACAACCATAGTAAGTCTCTAGCTACTACTAATATTACTAATTTAACAATCTACAAATTTTAGCATATATACAAAATGATACTGTATATTTTAATTTTTATTCTATTTTCCTTTTTATTTTGGTTATGTCCCAGCACTGTATTTTTTATACTTTTCTTTTATTTTTAATAAATTTTTATCAAATAATTTAATGGCAAAAATCACACTATTAAACGTAAAGAATCGAGAATCACGAATTTGAACTCACACAACAACACATGTCTCTACAACTACCAATTATTAAAACAAAATTACAGATTTAATATACTTTTAGCTTATAAAGAAAGAAAAAAAACAAATTAAGCTAAATTGTCCAAATCAAAAGCATTTGAATAATGTTGAAATTATCAAAAAAAAAGTATTTTAATAACTAGAGTTACAATCATAATCTTGACAAAAATAAGAAAGACTTAAATCATAATAATTAAATAATGACAAAGCAGCTAGCTTGACAGAATTTTTATGTTCTAGGCTACTGTAATTAGCAACAAGTGTTTTGCAAGAGAACAAAACAACGGAAGTTAATCAATTAAAAACTACTTAAAATTCGAAAGAATTAAAATCCAACCACTGCATATTGAGACCCTCAAGAAATAGAATGCGCATGCATTTACCAAAATGAAGGAAAAATATGAACATCAAATATATTTATATAGGAAGCTATAGAATTCATTTCTAAGGCATACGTGTATATATATCACTGTCACGCAGGTACTTAATTAAATATAAAGACAATATGATATTACTCACATCAGAATCGACCTTTGTTCAGTGGTGCTTGTTTTTCATTCTGATGAATAGGAGGGGAGTTTTGTACATGCAGGTGCTCCAACGTTCAAGTCAGTGAAATGAGTAAAGTATAGATTTTAAAAGACAATAAAATGTACTTGACTCCTCTGCATGAGAGGAGTATATATAGTCCCCAAAGTTGGGTCAAAATCGTTGATGGACATTTTAATGACATAAATCAGTGTTGCAAAACGGTTGAGAAGCATTGATGAGCACTAATAAATGCTCATCATTCCGATATCGAATGTTACAATACATTGGATATGCTGTCCATTGACTTTGGCAACATGATCTTGGACTGTTCCGCGTTGGACCTTGCTTGACGGTACAACAGAAGAATTTCCTCAACTATTGTGCCTTAAGCCCCGTCCAAGACACAATCCTATACTTTATGTGTCAATAATATATATGAACATCGGATAACAATTTGTCATTAATTATTATAGTATAAGTGTTGAGGACCAATGAATTTAATACATTAGGATGCCCTTTGTTTTACTTTCTTTTTTTATCGATAGACGAAATGACAAAGCTATTGAAAACTCACATACGCAAAGTAAAGTAGCCGGGTTTTGAACCCCGGTCCTGACATCCAATACTAGCCATTTCAACATTTTTGTTAGTTGAACTAAGATTTGTGGACCACTTTGTTTTACTTTAATTTGGTATATAATAATTCTTAGTTTGTTTTAATTTTGGATGGTTTTAATTAAATTTAGTTGATGTCATTTGTAAATGTAGGAATAGAAATATGATGTGTCTCATGTGGGCCTAAAATGATGCCACTTATGACCCATTTATATTTAGAGTGAATTTTGCTATGATAATTTCACAACCGACTACCGACATTTCTTTTATATCCCTTGGATTTTCTATTTTGCCCTTCAATAAAAATTTCGGCTTCTAGAAATCGAAATTTTTTTGCCTTAAAATAAATTCGGGTTATAGAAACCGAAAGTTTTCCTTAATTTGAACTAGAAAAAATTCGATTTCTGCGTTCCGAAATTTTTTATAAGGGCAAAATCGAAATTCAATGAGTATAAAAGAAACATAGGGGTCGGTAGAGAAGTTATTTTTTGCTATAAGTAAGCATGTGTAACCTTATTTGAACAACTTGGAAATGTAATAGAAATGTCTCTTATTGATATTGTGAGTGAATCTGACTCCTCTTTGGTACTTAGACTAGAACTCTAATTGAATTTTATCAATGGATTTCATTCCATTGTGGTGATTCCTCTTAGCTTATCAATCTTCATGATTATGACGTCTTTCTTCTATTATCTTCTCAACTTAATCCGTCTTTGTTTATTTTTTTCCCTTTTATTTTCTAATTTGTTTGAAGAATCACTTGGTGATATCTTTTTTATATGGGGAAACAATTTCGTCCACATTATTAAGTGTCAATTTATTTTTTCATCCGCACTCATCTTTTTCAAACTATTGTTAATCTTCTTTCTTTGCTATCAAATGTCATCGACACAAAATTATTATTATTTTTAGATCTCTACGTTAAATTAAGATTAAATTCATATTTTGGTTCTCAAAATAGCAAGAGTTGGTTTTGTTAATTTTTTTCACGGGTCAATAAAAGTTATATTAACCATTCACATTACAAAATGAGAAGCTTTTTTTTGCAAATTGATCGAGACGCTTTTTTTTTTTTTGAATGGTGAGGCATATGTATTATTGATTGCACCATTTAGTAGTCAACAATTGTATTGATAAGTTTTACCAATCGTTAGTTGGTTCAGTAGTGATTGACGCTAAATTTGGTAGGGATAATCACGGTTCGATCCATCGCAACTGCGATCGGGAGGGGCTGAAATCACTTTATGACAGAACTGACCCCGCCCAAACCAGATTAAACTGGTGGTAAAAACAAAAACAAAAATTGTATTGATAAGTTTTTAATCAAAGTATCATCAATTAGTAAAAGAGTCTCTTTACAAAGAAAATTGTATATAATTATTGATAATTTACTGTACAAGACAAATGATATCATGGGCATACAAAGTCATAATTTTTTTGTAATCTATAGGAGATATTTTTTTGGTTACAAAGGCTAATCAAAACAAAAGACAAAAAAGAAAAAGAGACTATTCTCGAAAAAAGAAAGTTTCTGTCGCGTCATCCCGGAGAATATCCAAGAAATCTTCTGGGAGATGCGTGAATTGTAAGATCGAAATCTGAAGAGGCTCCAAGCATGACTAAGAAATCCGCACAATTATTTTCCTCTATGAGAGTGTGGCAAAAATTAATGTTACTTTCAGACATCAACTTTTTGATGTCTATAAAATAGTAATTACAACATACAATATGATAAATAATATATTTTACAAAAGTGCAAAGAGAAACATTATATTTCAATAATTTTTCTCATATATTTAAAAAATTTAAATATTTTGAAACAGTTACATGTTTATTTCAATATTATAAATCAAGTAAAAATTACTTTCATATCTAACAAATAATTTTATCATTTGTATAATGACAATCTTATCTATTAATTAGAAACCTGCATACTCGTGCTAATGCATGGACATTTTGCTAATTAAACAAAAATTAGTTAAAGAAAATTGTTTTTCCGGTCCCGTGTTTCTTTTATACCCTATAAAAATCTATGGATTTCCTGTTTTACCCTTTATTAAAAATTTCGGTTTATGTTTACCGAAACTTTTTTCCTTAAAAAATAATTTCGGGTTATGTTTACCGAAATTTGAACTAAAAAAATTTCGGTTTTTACGTCCTGAAATTTTTTCAAGGGTAAAATGGAATATTTGGAGATTTTTGGAGGGTAAAAAAGAAACAGGGGGCTGGAAAAGCAATTGTTTTAGTTAAACTAGTTTTAGAGTTGTCAAAAATAGATTGGATCAGACCATTAACCCATAAATTTTAACAGGCTGGGCCGTCCCATTATTTACCCGGCATTTTAAAAACTATTTAACCGTTTAAGTTTCAATCATCAACCATTAATCAACTCAAAACGGATAATGAGTAAATAATTGTTAAACTTTGATGATTGATGTAATATTTTGAATAACCTAATTGTGAAATTTCAAATCCAGTGACTTTGGTCTAGTAGTGAGGGGTTTTGGTAGCATATAAGAGGTCTTAAATTCGATCCTACCTAACAAAATTTGTAAACAATAAAGTTCAACCATTAATTAACCACAATTTGTTATATTAATCCATTGAGAAGTCCGGACCACAATATTATTGATACAGTAGACTACTCCCTCCAATCTTAATTATGAGCAAAAATATATTTTTTAGATTCATTCAAAACATAATATATTAGTCTATAATATAGGTCAAATATATTAATTATTCAATGAATCTGAAAGTTGATGTTTGCTTTTAATTAAGGATGGAGAGAGTATGCAACAACATTGTACCACAATTACAATATAATTTTTAACCTTGTGTATTGCCGTATTGTATTGTAACCGTATTACATGATTTCACCTATGTTCCTCAAAATCTTCTCATCAAAGAATTATAATTGTAGAACCTCAAATCTAACAATTGGTATTTACACTTTTTTTTTTGTCTTAGATGAAGTGATAATCCATTCAAATTAAACTCACAAATAATTGTAAGATCCTGAATTCAAATCCAGGTCACGACGTCTGGCCTAACAATTGGTATTTACACATTTTACTATGAAAGATAAATATTGTAGTGACATGATGCCACTTTATATATTTTATAAAAAGTTAAAATAACTTTACACTAAAACAATTGCAATGTACGTCGCAGCAACCGCAATGGCTGTGATTGACATTGCAATTTGAAACCAAGAAGTTTACCATGAGACCTAACCAAGCTAACTAATAAATTACACTAGAAAGATGATAACTTCATATAGTTGTATTATTCAAATTTCAAATATAGTTTGTTCAACTTCAATCAACTACACCATGATTCCCCAAATAAATCATCTCAGTAGAAGACTCATTCTTCAAGTTCTTCATTCTACTTTTCTCTTCCAACATCTTAACATACATACCATAAACATATGAACAAAATCCCCACATACACAAAACAGTTGAAACAGCCTTAATACCATCAAATTCATCTCTAAAAACCACAACACCACCCAACACATTCATAGATAACAAAGCTGTCATACAAATTCCACCAGTTAATGAAGATGTCAAAAAAACCATCCCTGCAGTTCCCATGAAACAAAACTGCCACGTCATCACATTAGCCATAACAGTCACCCAATAAACCTTACTTCCCTTATCAAAAACCTCCTCACTTTCTCTCTTCATTTCTTTAAATCCGCCGTCCCACGCCATTCCTACCGAGGCTAAAGCCGTCGCTGCAATCTCCATTATAAGCTGCATTTCCATAACCATTTCATAACAATAAACCTCTTTATAAACCTTCTCCATTACTGGTAAATACAAAGCAAATAACAACCCTGCACTAATTGTGCAGAAATATCCAATAAAGTATTCTTTTTTCGTTAGCCCATTTGGTTTTTCATGATTAGAATCCAATGCTAATAGGATAGAACTTAATGTAAGAAGAATCACACAATTGAGATTTGAAAAGGTGATTTTTTGCTTTACAATGATGACAGAAAGAACAAGATTGAAAACAAGATTTGAAGATAACAAAAGAGCAGAGGTTGAAACAGGGAGATAAGAATTTCCCCATGAGAAGAAAAGGTTATTGATTCCTAACATAACACCAATTGAAACTGATAAAGTTAACATTTTTGAGTTGAAATCTGAAAAGGGTTTTCTTTTTGTTGATTGAAAAAGATAAAAAGGTGAAAAAATTGGGAAAATTAAGAGAGGAAAACCAGAAGATTGAACCCAAGTTGAAACCCATCTACTTGAACCTTTATGGATAAAATAGTATTTTGAGAGTAAACTTGAAGAAAGTGACCCTACAAAGAGCAAAAGGTAGTTAATTACCAAAAGGGGTATGTACCTTTTGTTAGTAGTGGATTTTTGATCTGCATGCATTGTTTTGTTATTGTTGTTGATGGATGAATTTGATAGATCTAGATGAGTAGTTTCTTCAACACTTTCTTGTTCAATGGATTCAATGTCACTATCATTTTTCACAGTTGTCATCATGGTGAGAGATTGAGAATATTGATGTTGGTGATGAATAATGAAGTGTTGTTGTAAATTGTAACCTCCAAATTGAAGAGAGATTATTGAAATGAATTTAAAGGTGATGAAATGAATTTAAAGGTGATGTTTTTGTGTTTTAGTAAAAATGTAACTCATGATACACGGCTGGACTTGGTAGAGAGTATCACGATTTCATCGTTCGCAACTATGATTAGAAGATGGCTCTGAAACTACTGGATGACAGAACTTATCTTGAAAATTGTAACTAATGATCGGTTCATGTTGTTTTGTTACTTTTGTGTAGTTGTCAGTCTGAATGAGAAACATCTGTCATCACAATGTGTGAGGTTGTTTTGTTTTGTGACTCCTACTTGTGTTGTGTTATTTTCAAAGAAAGAAAAAAAACTCTTACTTTGTGTTGGTGATATTTCATTTCCACTGCTACTTGTGTTGGGTTATAATCTTAGTTGACCACATTGAAATACTAACCTTTTAAAGACAGTACACTGAACTCATCAGTGCCTAAAAGATAGAATAACGGTTACTATCCATAAACAAATTTCACTTTTTCAAATTCATTCTATAAAGACTATTGTATAATTCGTGTATTTAAATTATAACGTAGTCTAAATACATTAATTAGAAATAAATTTAAAAAAGTGAAATTTGCTCTATTTATAAAGGAAAATGCTATTTGATTGGTCAAATTCTAATCACTCTCGCTCCCATGTATGGTTAACCAATTTTTGATTGGTTAAATTCCCTAATTTTGTGGATTCTTCTCTTTATAAATAGACTTTGTTGACTAAGTTACTTTTTTGACACAGTTGACTAAGTTATTATATATTTACTTTTAATAATTAACAGTAATATTTTGTTTAATTTATCTTTAAAAAAAAATTCACTCAAAATTTTTCTTTGAATGAGAAAGAAAGAGTTTATCCTTTTCAATTGTAAAAGGGCAGAGAGTTTAATTTTTTTCATCACAACATTTACTTCTTTTAAAACAATATTAAGTATATAAATTTTTTCTGAAAAAAATTATTAACTCAATAGTTTTTAAAGGATTTTAAAGGGTCATAATATCTTTTTGATAAAAAAATGTTTGTATATATTTAATTTCTTTTTTGTCGACGAAGTACAAGTACCATCTAAAATTCACACAAAGATATGTGAGATTTTCGAGTGCAAATTTAGGTGAAAATATTTGTCTGTTTGATTTACAAGTATATATTTAATTTAATATTTCTTAGTGACATTCTCTTCAAAAACATATATTTCTTAATCAGCATGTGTTTAATTTAAATAAAAATAATATATCATCAAAGTGTAAACAAATAGTAGGCTTTTAACCTACAAAAAATTACAAATAGGTTATTGATCTCGATCAACGATAAATATAATTTTTTTTTATATATATTCTTTATTTCTATATTCTGTATGTTAAAGGTAATTATAGTGGTTATCCACCAAAAATAAATAATACCTATAGGGCATGTGTCCCTAAAACAGTCTTGATTATTTTATTATTGATTAAATAATTTTTTATTACTATAAATTATTCAAATTTTATATTTCATGTTTATAAAAAAATTAGCAAGGTTTGGTTTCTAAATATATTTTATTACAATTTTTTGTTTATATTTTTAAGTCAATTTATTTTTATTTTTCATATTTTAGATGAATGTTAATATTTATGTTTATAATATTATAGAAATTTCTCACACAGAAAATTATAATTTTTTAACAAAAGATAAATTAAATATGAAATTGTAGGCGTCAAAAACTTAAAAGTTGATATTTAATTTATCTCTTGTTAAAAAATTAAATTTTTGTAAGAGATATGTTTATAACGTACTCCCTCTGTTTTTTTTTTTTTTAATTGTCCGGTTTCGTTAGATTTAGTGTTTCTAATTAACTGGGGATGTATTCGATTGAGATTTTGAAAGACTATTTTGACCAAAAAAGTCTTGAAGATTTTAAAAGATTTTGTGGGATTATATTGATTTTGTGAGATTTTAAAAGATTTTTTTCAAAAGACTTTTTACCATCAAGATTTCATAATACTTTATATATTAGGAAAATTTCAAAAGACTCAATATATATTAGGAAATCAATATATATTAGGAAAATTTCAAAAGACTCAATAAATTTTAATAAAAAAATTGTAACAGTAATAAATTAAGGGTAAATAGGGTTTTACCCCCTGCAAAATACGCGAATTTTGGTTTACCCCGTGCAAAATATTTTTTTTGGATTACCCCCTGCAAAATAAAGATTCCTTCAATTACCCCCCTATGTTGACAACTAGGATATGGAATATTCATTTTTGCTTATGTGGCATGTCTAGGTGGCTTTTATTTTATTTTTGATTAATTTAATGATTAAAATATTGCCACATAATAATTGTATTTAAAAAAAATTATATTGACATTTTATTTAAAAAGTAAAAAAAAAATATTTGTTTCAATTTATGATTTTATTATAAAAAATGTCAATTTTAATTTTAAATTTTTTTTCTCATTTTTTATAAAAAATGTCAATTTAAATTCAATTATTTAAAAAAAATTAAATTGACATTTTATTTTGAAAATAAGAAAAAATACATTTTAAAAAGTAAAAAAAAATAAAGGATTTAATTTTTTCTGGTTTCAATTTTCTGATATTTTTTTTAAAAAATGTCAACTTTAATTTTAAATTTTTTTCTCATTTTTTAAAAAAATGTCAATTTAATTATTCAAAAAAAATTCAATTATTTATAAAAAAATTCTGATTTTAAATTCAATTATTCAAAAAAAATTCTGATTTTTTTTTAAAAAATTCAATTATTTAAAAAAATGTCAATTTATTTTTAAATTTAATTACTTTTTAAGAAAATAATCAATTTGATTTTTTTTAAGTCCATTTTTTTTTTAGATTTATTTTTTTAAATTGAATTATTTAAAAAAAGGGTGGTCAATTTAATTATTTTTAAAAAATTTAGGAAATTGAATTTCTTTTTATTCCAATAATTGAATTAAAAAAAATTAGAAAATTGACATTTTTTTAAAAAATCGGAAAATATATTTAAATTAACATTTTTTTTAAATTAACTAAAAAAAATTAAAAATTAACATTTGTTAAAAGAAATCTGATTTTTTTTTAAATGACAACCTTTTTTAAAAATAATTGAATTTAAATTGACATAATTTTTTTTAAAAATGAGAATAAAATTTAAAATTAAAATTGACATTTTTTTAAAAAAAATCAGAAAATTGAAACCAAAAAAAATTAAATCCTTTTTTTTTAACTTTTTAAAATGTATTTTTTCTGATTTTTAAAATAAAATGTCAATATAATTTTTTTTAAAATGAGAATAGTTTTTTTAAATAATTGAATTTAAATTGACATTTTTTATAAAAAATGAGAAAAAAATTTAAAATTAAATTTGACATTTTTTTAAAATAAAATCAGGAAATTGAAACGAGAAAAAAATTAATTTTTCTTGTACTTTTTAAAATAAAATGTCAATTTAATTTTTTTAAGTACAATTATTATGTGGCAATATTTTAATCATTAAATTAATTAAAAATAAAATAAAAGCCAACTAGACATGCCACATCAGCAAAAATGAATATTCTATATCCTAGTTGTCAACATAGGGGGTAATTGAAGGAATCTTCATTTTGCAGGGGGTAATCCAAAAAAAAAAATTTGCAGGGGGTAAACCAAAATTCGCGTATTTTGCTGGGGGTAAAACCCTATTTACCCATAAATTAAAAAAAAATTTGGGAATCCAAAACAACAACAAAAAAAAATACGATGAAAAGTTCTCTTTACGTACGATGTTGGAAAAGAAAGCATATGGAGCAAGTGAATCACCGATTACCGATTATATATATAAAAAAATGTAATTTTTTATTGTTAACTAACTGCATAACTCACTTCAGTGGCCGTAATAACACAAGAAATAACAAAAGTGTTGAATCCAATATGAAAAAAAGTTGCAGAATTTGTTCAAAAAGAAAACTTGCAAAAACCATATTTTATAAGCAAGTGAAGAAAGAAAAGAAGAAGAAAAGTTCTGGTACAGTGATGATGAACTCTGGAAAGAAAAAAGTCTTGAAGAGTTTGAAAAAGTTTGCTGAGATTGTTGAAAGAGTCTCTCAAGTGTATTTTTAAGTAAAAAGTCTCACAAAATCCACTACATGAAAGAATCTACCAAAATCCGTTTATTTTTTAATACCAAGTGACATTTTATATGTCATGAGAAATCTCAATCGAATAACAGCGGATTTCATTGCCTTGAAAAAAAATCTTAAATACCACAAGATTTGATTTTATAAAAGTCTTGATTGAATACCAATGGAATCTTTTAACATAAAAAAGTCGTTTAAAATCCATTGAAATCTCAATCCAATTTGTCAATTGTATCATTTGTCAATTACTCTTTATATTTTTCAATAAAACTAATTAATGCTATATATTTGGAAAACTAAGTTTTTTTAAAAAAATAAAATTTGGTACATCATATTAAATATATTTTGTTTTTTGTCCATAATATATTAAATTTATTGGAAAGAGAAAGTGTGTGGAAAAAAAAATGAATTTATTGGTAAATTAAAATTAGGGTATAATAGGAAGATAAAATGCAAAATACAATTTCTTAATTTGTTGTTATTATTCTAAATGAACACTTATAAAAAAACGCAGGGAGTACTAAATATGACTATAAAACGTATAAATCAAAAGTTGTGATTAAAAATAATTGAGAATCAAACTTTATCAAATATTTTATAGTGACTAAAACAAAATTTAAGATATTTATAAAGATTCGTCAAAAAAAAAAAAGATATTTATAAAGACTAAAAATTTATTTAACGCATTCCAATTTAGAGTATTTATTTTCACGCCCTTGAGCTGCTCAAGCTCCCTCTTAAACTTCCAATTTTATCTCTCTCGCATGTTAGGTAGTGAATATGTAAATAGGAAAAACCAGAAAAGAAATAGTATATTGCCTCAGCAGCGAACTGAGTTCTATACTTAAATAGTGAACCTTATAAAAAATTAAATTTTGTGTACCCTCACCTTTTCCCAGAGGCAAAATCAGGGGTGGTTGGAGTGGATCACGGCAAAAAAATGGAAAATTACTAAAATATGCTTGATATTTTTATAAAATTAATAAACCGAAAAGATAGCATAGTTGGTGTTGTCATGTTTGTAGTGTACACACATGGAAGTCGTAAGTTTTACTCTGGCAGCACTTGCTTTTTGCATTTTTTTTAGTTTTTTCTTTTTTATAAAAAAAAAATCATTTTTAATATCGATAGTTCAAACCCGCATCCTTAAATATCAAAACATTGTCTCAAACTACTAAAGCAAACATATTTTTTTAGAAAATATTGACTTACATAGGTATATATTAATATTAAAGAAGAACAATTTTTATTTTTCTCATAAAAAAATATATTATTTTAAGACATACAATTAATTTTTTTTTATGATCAAATTTGTGCTTATTATGACTTAATTTTTTGTATGAAATATAATTTATATATTATAAATTTTTAGCGGCCCATTCCAAATTTTTTCTCAAGTTTCACCATTGCCCTTCTCCTCACCTCTCATGATTCTTTTTTTTTTTTTTTTAATGAAACACAGTTCGCAACTTAAAGTGTGAACCCTTCTTTCACTTTCCAAGAAAATATTTAGAATGAAACATTGTATGAGTGTATGTGTGTGTGTGATTGGTCGATACTATGTTACAACCGCTCCAATGACCAATCAAAATATGATCTTGGACGGTGACCAAATTTATATAAGATTCACTAGTTAAAGTGCAAACTAGTTCACACTCTAAGTAGCAAACTGTTTTTTCGTAATATTTTCATTCATGTGGGCGAGACGGGTGTAAATGTTTGGATTGAGATAAAAAAAATATCCATTCGCTACTTAAGATGCAATTGAGTTTGCAACTTAAGTAGCGAGAGTATTTTCGTAATTTAGAAGGGTGCATGGGAAATTAAGGAAGATGTGGAAAAAAATACTCTCCAATTTATGATGTGAGCTTTTGAATCTGCGGGATGATCCAACACTAAAGGTGTAATGTCTATGACAAAGTTAAGTTAAGAAGTTTACTCTTTAGACCTCTGTACCTTAAAAATTCTATTTTTGTTCTTTAAGTATGACTCAGATTCTATTTTCCGAACTATATTTTAGTTCGAAAAAGTTTGGAAAATAGAATTTGAACTAGACATTAATATTCAAAACTAGCAATTGTGTCTTCATTTTGTATAGTTCTTAATATCAACTAATTTTACGTGAAATTGAAGTTGGTTTTGAGATTATTAGAACAGGAAAAACAGGTTTAAGTAGAAACATGCGTTCTACGTTCAAGTTTTTCAGTAGTTCGAAATCTTCATTCCAAACTCCAAACAATTTAACAGTTTGGTTCAAAAAATAGATTTCAAACTTCATATCTTATTGATATAGATTCTATTTTTCGAACTTGTTTAAAATAAAATTTCGTTTGGAAATTAAATTTTGAACCAAGAATATGTAATTTAAAAAATTTAAGACACAATTAATCAATTAATCTTGATCCATATATTTTTTATTTGACAAATTGGCTAACCTGTATCAAGAACATACACTTCAGGTTGATCAGACTTCGAATCAAAAGGAGGTAACTACAAATAAATAAACTTATTCAAGAAAAATTCAAACCCTAAAGAAAAATGCAAGTTTTAAATATTAATGTTTGATTCACATTCTATTTTTCAAACTGGTACTGAATTTATTTTTCAAACTTTTTCGAATTGAAATTTAGTTTGAAAAATAGAATCAAAACCATACTCAAAGGGTAAAAATGAATTTTTAAAAGGCCCGAAAGCAATACGGGGGTCTAAAGAGAAAACGTTCATAAGTTAAGTGGGTCGTGATAGTGAGGCCCGCTCATAAAAGGCCCACAAAGTCGTTGGTATGGTTTATATTTTTCCCGCCATATCCCAAAAGCTATAAATACTGAATAAATGTTAGGTTTCAGAAAGAAAAAAAAAAAAAAAAACCCGCAGAAAGAAATTTCTGATGAATATTTGAGGTTTGAACCTTATTTGAAGAATGCCTGTAAGAGGTTTGTTATGGAGCTGAATCCAACATTCATATCAGATGATAACCCTAACAAGGACATCAACATTGCCTTCTATAACATTCCAATCGTGAAACGGTAAATGTGTTTCCATTTCAATTTTTGTTTTCAATTAGTTAATTTTAGCTTAATTTTTTGGAGTTTCAATTAGGTATTAAATAGTTTCACTAATTGTGCCTTTGTGCGAGTCTTCAATTTATGCGTATATGTTTGTGTGTGTGTGTGTATTTGGCGAATGAAACATTTACATAGACACTAATAATTTGAGAAATTTGAGAAAATGAAATAATTGAATTTAACCACAAATGTTGGTGTTGTGTCATTTTCGGATACTGGACACACCTTCAATTTGAGTTTTTGGTGCTACGGAGTGTGTTGTTCACCACTAATTGTGCCTTGAATGTGGTGGGATTATAAAGAATGTTGAACAACAATTGAAGTATACTGAGGTAGTTAACAGTTAATACTATGTTATTTATCATTTGGTATATATTTTGATTATTGTGGTTGTGATATTATGCCACAGTAGCCAATTATCTGTCTATATGCAACCTGTAACAATCGAACAAAGTGGGAACAGCTGTGCGAAGAGGGCAAATTTGCTGCTTATAAAAGGGCAGAATGCAGGAGACATCCAAATTTGCTGCTTTATGAATGTTATTCTTCGTCATGACAGTCGAACATGCCAGGGCTGGTCACACGTTAGATTTCCCTTGTCCCAAGTCTGCTTGAACCGTTCAAATCATAGTGAAATTGAAGTGTTCATTTATAAATAATCAACCACAATCTGTCTTCTTGTAGGGTGATATTTACGGGTACTGTAGTTGTTATACCTGATAATGATATATTGCCTTTGGCGAGCCCTGGAGAGAGATCAGAATGCTGTAGGGGTGCTTCTCGGTGCAAGGGTTCTACACCTGTAAACAAAGGTGGGACAGGCATTAGGGCTTTCGGAGTCAGAGATCTATCTAGCATTTAGATGAAGATGGTCAGCAATTTACTGCTAGATCATGATGCTCTCCATCTTTACGCATTATTATGTGACCATCTGATTTTGATTTCACATTTTCAGCTTTTCTGACTAACTGAATGGCGTTGCCTGTATTGTGACTATAAACTTTGTTGAATGTTCATATTGATGAGCATCATTAGCTATTTTCCCTTGCTTTAATCAAATTACATATTTTAGGTAGATGAGCATCATTACCTTAACCTGGTCGTTTTTCCCCCACATGCACTATACACTTAATTTTTGGGGTCAAATATTTGCCGTGTATCTGAGAAAAAAATTAAACTTCTATTTGGTAGATTGATTTGATAGGCACAGGAACTGGATGAAGTTCAACGAATAAGGAACACTCAAGATTGCTTTGTCAAACTTGTTGATAGTATTGCTCAATGGTTTGTGGTCATCGAGAAGTAAAGCCGGCAATCCTTCTTATGCTTGTTGGTGCAAATCTACTCATGAAGACATCAACCTTAGAGGGGACATAAATGTTTGTATTGTTGGAGATCCAAGTTGTGCAAAGTCTCAATTTCTTAAGTACTGCCCTTTTTCTTTGGTTAATACTGGTTGGTCTATCCAAATTGAATAGCTTATATATGCTAGTTTATTATTTCAGGTATACTTCAAACATTGTTCCAAGATCTGTGTATACATCTGGGAAATCATCATCTGCTGCCGGCTTGACTGCAACTTAAGGAACCAGAAACTGGTGAGTTTTGTATTGAGGTTACCATAAAGTTTTCTTCTTTTGTACTTTAGAGAGTGTGAAAATTAGTTTGTGCTCTCAATCGAGGTAGCAGGACGGGACTGACATAGGGAATCTATATTACGTTCTTACCATTCACAATATTCCAGTATTTATTTTCATTTGGGTTTTAGTCTTTGTTTTAGCAAATTTAAAATGCTAAATGTGTAACATTTTCTAGTTTAAGAAAACTAATGCAGCTGTTCATCTCAGTTACGTGAAATAAAACATAATAACAGGATCAAAACTGCTTTAGGTTGAAATAATAAATGATAGCCTAAATGATATATACACAGTTGAGAGGAATTAAGTTAGAGAAGGTATTAGAATCCTCTGGTTTCTATTCAATTAGTAGGCTGCATATGTTTGTCTGTCCATCTTGGATTTTGAGCTATAATATTCATGCCAAAACGTTTGCATGTTGTAGTTAGAATTTTACATGTAGCAACCTGTTTAAAGTGTTGCATAAAAATTATTTATGAAACATGACTTAGAGATATTGCATAAAATAAATCAAAAGGAGTGGGTTTTAATATGTTCAGGTGTTATAGAAGAGCTTGTTTTATGAGTGATAGCCTAAATATTCACCAGTGTCGTGTTTTCTTATGTAAGAACATGTTTTCAGGCTGGCGCTTTGAAGCTTGCTGACAATGGCAATTGCAGCATTGATGAATTTGACAAGATGAATATCACAGATCAGGTAAGAGACATGTTTTTTTTTACTCATGTTCAATGATTGGCAAGTGTCTTATATTTGATTGGATTGAAGGTTGCAATTCACAGGGCCATGGAACAGCACACTATTAGTATCACAAAAGCAGGAATACAAGCAACACGCCGCTGCCAATCCTGCTGGGGGACAGTATGGTAAGTGTAAACCACTGAAGGTAGTATGTTTTGGTAACCTGGCTATTGATACCCTTGCCATTGAGTACAACTTGGCCTAATTTAGTTTTGGCCCTTTCTATATTTCAGTACAATGTGGCTCTTCCACCAGCTATACTTTTAAGGTTTGATCTTGTATACATTATGGTTGATGACCCGGATGAAACAATAGATACCAACATGGCTCAACATATTGTAAAAGTTCATCAAATGTGTGATGATGCTCTTCATCCTGCATTCTCCACAGCAGAAGTAAAGCATTACGTTGCCTATGCAAAAACTCTTAAACCAAAGGTTTTATTTTTCTTCTTTTGTTTTGGATAATTTTTCCTTTGTGCTTTTCTTACTTAGCCTGATTCATGCAGCTTTTGTCTAAAGAAGTTTTTGTAACAGGTACAACCTCATCATGTTGATGAAGCAGAAAAAATGCTTAAAACATCAATAATAAGGCAGGACATATTCTCTGTCCTGTTTTCAATTTTGATTTTGGAGCTAGCTTTCGGTGACAACTGCACATTTTACTTTTTGTCCTGCCATGTGAAGTCGAGTGAGATTGATCTATCCGAGTTTCAAGAACTAAACAGGGAGGACGCCACAGGTAATGGCAATTAACATGATAGTAATAGAGATGCTGATATTAAGTCTTAATCACCTTTGTTAGTTAGTTACTCGAGTACTAACCTATTATACAAAGTATATATAGATACACCTCTAGTTAATGTAAAGCACTTTGTATCATTTTTACTGCAAACATACAGAAATGAAGTTCTTCTCTACAATCTTCTCTAGAATCTTCTTGTTAACATGGTATCAGAGCTCACACGAGTTCTGGCAGCCATTTCTTCTGCGTTTTTCCTTCGTTTTCCATCGGATTCTTGCTCTTTCTCTCTTTGATTTCTGGTTTCCTTCCTTGTTTCTGCTGAAATGGCTATCCAACTTTTCTCTGATTACTCTAAAAATTCTGTGAATCCATATTATATCCATCCAAATGAAAATCCTGCTTTGAATCTTGTTACTCCTTTACTCAACAACTGCCAAATCCGTTCTTTGGATTGATACTGCATGTGGAGTATGGAAGAACCTCAAGATTCGATTTTCGCAGAGTGACATCTTCCGCATTTCTGATGTACAAGAAGATCTTTACAAGTTTCGTCAAGGTAATCTCGATGTCTCAGATTATTTCACTCAATTGAAGGTGTATTGGGATGAATTGGAGAACTATCGACCTATTCCTTTCAGCAAATGTTCTTTCCCGTGTTCGTGCGGTGAATTGATTCCGTCAAACTCTATCGTGAGCAAGATTATGCGATTCGAATCTTGAAAGGTTTGAATGATAAGTTTACACACTCCAAATCTCAGATTATTATGATGAATCCTCTTCCTGATATTGATAGAGCCTTCTCTCTAGTGATTCAACAAAGAACGTGAATTGGCTAATTCTGTATTTGATACTCCTGATTCTGATGTCTCTGAATCAGTTCCTACTTTGCAAATTCATACTGGTGATTCTAATGGAAAGTACTGTCAAAATGGAAAAGGAAAGGGTCAAGGTCATTCCTCCAAGGGCAATCGCTTTTGCACTCACAGTCATTGAACCAATCACGTTGTTGAAAACTGTTTTGTGAAACATGGCTTTCCTCCCGGTTATAAACCTAATGGGAAGAATCAATCTTCAAAGCAAGCTATTCTACATCTACTGAAGTCTCGGCTTCATCATCTTATACTGCACCAACTGGTATAACGCAGGAGCAGTACAATACCCTTTTTGAACTTCTTCAACAGTCCAAAACTCCACCAATTCCATGATTTCATCACCCTTTGTCTTGAATTCTCATTCCTCAAGTAACACCGGTAAGTACTCTAATTTCTGGATATTAGACTCTGGTGCTACGGATCACATTACATTCAATTTGTGCTTTTTAACTCACAAAAGTATTGGTGCCTGTTCTTGTTTCATTACCAAATGGTTCACAAGCTTTGGCCTCAATTTCAGGGGAGATTGTATTATCCCCTTCTTTAACTCTGCATGATGTGCTCTATATTCCATTTTCGTATCAATTTAATCTCTGTTACTAAACTATCAACTAGTAACAATTGTCATATGATTTCAATACTAATTCCTGTCACATTATGCAGAATCATTCCAAGGAAATGATTGGTACAGCTAATCTTCATCGAGGATTGTATGTGATTGATTCTGCAATGTCTGTTTCTAATTGTAACTCAGTTGTTAATAATGCTTTTGATGTTTGCAATTTAAAGTTAGGCCATTTATCCAAGTTAGGTTTACAAAATATTTCAAAGCAATTTCCTTTTGTTCAATGTAAAGATACTTTACAACCTTGTGATTCTTGTCATTTTTCAAAACAAAAGAAACTACCCTTTTCTCACGGTATCAGTTCTTCAAATGCACCATTTGATATATTGCATGTTGATATATGGGGACCTTATTCTATAATTTCGACTTTAGGTCACAAGTATGTTCACACTTGTTGATGAATAGTCTAGATTTACTTGGATCATTTTCCTAAAGACCAAAACTGAAACTAAACAAAACCTTGTTAATTTCATTGCCTATATTGAGAACCAATCACATCTCATCCTGTTTTTGATGATGATCATTTATCAAATGAATCATTTCATCTTAATAAGCAACCTATGTCTAATACACCTCCACAAACTGAAACTTTGACTGGTCCACTTAATTCTATGGTTGAGTCAGTCTCTCCAATTCCTTCTCCTTCTGGATCAGCATCTGAGTCAGTGCCTAATTATGAACCTCTGTCCAATTCTAAGTCAATTCCTTCTGATTCCACCGCTGAAATTGCTTTCAGAAAATCTACTAGAACTGCTGTCCCCCCTAGCTATTTGAAAGATTATCATTGCTATTAGACCTCTGATTGTGTCTCTCCATGTTCCTCAAATATTCAATACCCTTTGTCATCAGTTTTGTCTTATGAAAAATGTTCTCCTACATACTAAAAATTCTGTTGCTCCATATCAGCCACTATAGAACCAAAAGGCAATGGAAGCTGAATTAGTTGCCCTTAATGAAAATCAAACAAGGTTCCAGTTGGTTGCAAGTGGGTCTATAAAGTCTAGTACAAATGCTAATGGTTCAATTGAGAGGTATAAAGCCCGTCTAGTTTCCAAAGGATACACTCAAACGGAGAGTATTGATTACTTCGACACTTTTCTCCGGTGGCAAAAATTACAATAGTTAGAGTTCTACTCTCTTTAGAAGCTATAAAGTGATAGCATCTTGAACAATTGGAAGTCAATAATACATTTTTGCATGGAGACCTAATGAAGAAGTATACATGTCCTTACCTCCTGGTTATTACAATGACCCTTCCAAGGTTTGTAAACTTCACAAGTCTCTATATAGCCTGAAGCAAGCTAGTAGGGAATGGTATGCTAAGCTTTCAACTTTCTTAATCTCTTTGGGATATAATCAATCACAGGCTAATCATTCCCTTTACATTAAATCTTCCAAAAATAGTTTTACTGCACTCTTAGTCTATGTGGATGATAAATTGTTTTTATGTATGCTAAGAGTTGTTTTCAATAGACATATTAGAGAACTTATGAAAATAAACTGAAATATTTTTATAAAAATTGTCATAAATTGTTTTCATAAGTTCTTCTAAATAGTCTCACAAAATTTATGTCAGTAGATAAGTCTCAACAAGTTGATCCAAACAGGCTTAAGTTTTAAATTCATCCTTATAAAACCGACTTGTGTAAGGTGATGGTGAGACTTGAATTTGTTCCCAGTATAGGTATCTGAAGCACTCATGTTTCTTCGTTTGTGTCATGAGAAAAGAAGACATAGTAATAAGGCTTAAATTCATGTTTAGTCTCAGTATAACAATTGTGCGATTTTGGTCTTGCACTTTTCAATTGTGCAATTTTGATTTCCAATATTTTTTCCAATAAAGGAGTCTCTGATTTTCCCTTGTTCTACCAAAATTGTAAAATCGCGATACTTTGAAGATTAAGATTGGAATTAAGTCTCATAACAATCATAGATTGAGCTACCAATATTTGTGTCTGGTATATTAAATTTACTTTTTTTGCCTAATATGAGAAAAAGAGGACACACTACATCCATAATATAAAAATTTCAGTGATGAGACTCGTCAGGCATCCACATGTTGTCGAGCTTTACGAGGTAATGGCGAGCAAAACCAAAATTTACGTTGTTATGGAGTATGTTAAAGGCGGCAAACTCTTCGACAAGGTATCGAAAGGAAAACTAAAGCATGATGATGCAAGGAGATACTTTCAGCAATTGATCAGTGTTGTTAATAACTGTCATAGCAGAGGTGTGTGTCATCACGATTTAAAACCAGAAATTTCTTCTGTTGGATGAAAATGGAAATTTGAAGATCTCGGGATTTCGGGTTAAGTGCACTTGCCGAGACTAAGCACCAAGATGGATTACTCCATACAAAATGTGGCACTCCTGCGTATGTCGCTCCGGAAGTGATACACCGCAAGGGATATGATGGGATGAAAGCTGATATATGGTCGTGTGGTGTGATCCTGTATGTTCTATTGGCCGGTTATCTTCCATTTAGAGATCCGAATCTGATAGATATGTATAGGAAAATCTGTAATTTCAAGTTTACTAACTGGTTTGCATCGGATGTACGCAGATTGTTGTCGAAAATTCTGGATCCAAATCCAAAGAACAGGATATCAATTACCAAAATTATGGAAAGTTCTTGGTTCAAAAAGGGGTTAGAGAAGCCTATTGTTACTGACACAGACAAAAAAGAACTAGCTCCTCTCGTTGCTGATGGAGTATTCGGAGCTTGCGAGAATAGTGATCATGTTGATCTGTTGAAACCTTGTAATAATTTAAACGCGTTCGATATCATCTCCTTTTCATCAGGTTTTGACTTGTCTAGTTTGTTTGAGGAGAAAGAAAAAAAAGACAGAAATACGGTTCACGTCTAGCAAGCCTGCTTCAAAAATCTTATATTAGTTTTGCTCAACCGGCTTCAGTTTTCTGTGAGGGTAAATCTGCAATTTCTCTTGGTCATAATCCCACCTTTCATGAACGAAGTAAACACATTGAAATAGATTACCCTGTGATTCGTGAAAAGCTCCAAACAAAACTCATTCATCTTCTTGCTGTGCCAAGTAGCTCTCAGTTAGCTGATGGTGCGCCTTAGACAACACGAAGAGACTGTGGAGCGCTGTAGACAGCAGGAAGACACTGTGGTACGCCCTACACAGAACGAAGAGACTGTGGTGGCCCCTAGACAGCACGAACAGACTGTGGAGCGCCGTAGACAGCAGGAAGAGACTGTGGTGCCCCCTAGACAGCACAAAGAGACTGTGATGCAAGAAGGTAATATATCTGATCATTGCTATACTTCATAGTTTAATTATTGTACGTTGTAAAAACTAAGTTCTATACTATTGAGATTCTGAAGGTTGAATACCTTTCGGGGATACTACATAGTGTCAAACGTGACCACATATTTAATGGTTGATTTTCTGTGGCTTTGTGTTGCAGGAACTACTTTTGCTGGGATGAGAGGGACATTGAATAGTTGTAGATGATGGTAAGCAAGTAGCAGCAGACGCTGTGGGTGCAGAGCAGTCCGCATCACTAGTATCCATAATTGATCGAATTTTATCTGTGGCTTTTAATTACTCCATCTGATTTCGAATATAAACAACAAAAAATATCTTTCAATTAGTTATATTCTATTCAATGATTGATAATATCATTCTGAAAATACCCTTCACCTAATTTAGATTTTATTTTTCAGTAATCTCTTTTATTCTTATTAAACAAGTTTCTATAAAAGATATTTTAGATCATACTATTATTATTTTACACCAAGAAAGTTAAATGAAATTACTTTATATTTTTCAATATCGGTGAATTACATTTTTATTGCTTATATTTTAAATGGGAGGGAGTATTTCATTGATTGACGACAGCCTAGTAATGTGGAAAGAAATTGGAAATCATTCATTTTGCAGGCACAATATTCCAGTAACTTGATGGTTCACATTGATACTTTCAGCTGCAAACTGGTTAAGGCGAAAGAGCAGTCTTGGTATATTTCATCGATTACATCAAATCCTAAACCCTAAGCCGGTTAAGGCGAAAAAGCACACATGTCAGAGGCAACTGCACTGATATATTTGGAAAATCAGGTTTCTATGAAATAAAAGTCTTATATTCAATTTGGTCATCCTAAATAATAAATTTATTATTTAAGTCATATTTTGAATCTACTTCAAAGATTATCATGATTAAATCATGTTCGATCGCTCTAAGGAAAGAATATAAAACCTCAAAATCCATCTATCTCATTATAGAAAACTTAGTAGTAATTTCAATTACATTGTTGTAAAGAAAGTTATATTGACCTGTGTTTCAAAACTTTAGAGATATTTTGACTGAGTGATTTTCGATATAAAAACTGCATAGTTCCAAAACTTCTTAGGTAAACATGGTTCAAAAAATAGTACTTTAGTCACATTTAAAATGTGTTGGTGCTTTTATTCAACATCCTGTTATGTTGTAGAATGTTACAAAACTAACTTTGTGAAAAATTCCCTTTGAAAATTAGACAGGTATGCTGAATCAGAGAAATCATGTGTTTCAATATTCAAAATCCATGAAAATCAGTCAAAATCAGTCAAAACTAAGTTGATATGAAGTCCAATCATAAATTACAAAGATTAAATACATCCTTCTTTTATTATAAACTTTTAATCTTACATAATACATATTTTCATCATGTGTGTTACAATGTTTGAAGAATTAGTCTTCGCAATTGCGCACAATATAATAGAAACAATTTTCACTTCTAAAATGATTTTTTATTGTTGAGATTTATGAAGCACGGACACCGAACATGACATAGACACAGACACGTTGACTTGACACTGATAATAATTTAAGAAAATGTGTTGTATTGTGTCGGTGTCTGACATCAACACATGTCCAACACTGAGATACGCCTAACCTGAGGAGTGTATGTGCTTGATAGGTTGAGATATATGATTTGTATATCGAATTTGATTATGTTTGTGTAAATAAAAACATTCCTTATAAGAAAATAATTCAAAAACAGTTTGAAGTTTGAACATAATCAAAGTCATTGAGGGATTGATGACATAACCAGCTAAGCCATGTGCCAAGTTTCAATTGAGAAGCCAGAGTGAACATAAGCGCATTTTTGTCCTGAACAACCTACAGAAACATATATATAATTAACGATTGATTGGTTTAAATTGTCATGAGTTCGATTACTGACTTGAAAAAATTTCAATTTTGAGAAGAGAATATACTTTGTGTGTCTCATAAATTCTTCAATAAACATTAGTTACAATTAAACGACGGTGGAAATTTTATACCATATAATTACAGAAAAACATATATAATTGATATGGCCAAATTATGAGTTACAGATCAACATCAAAGGCATTGAATTTGAAATCAATTAAAAAATTTAAATATTATATTACTTATAACATAAAATTACAAAATTGAAAGGTCCCACGTATGATATTTGCCACCTATGGAATAAGTCATTTGCCAACTGTCATTTCCCCCACAAAAGTTTTCTTCCTATTATATCCTTGTAGATCCCTACATAATTACCACCAACACACCTAACCCTTATTAAAATACAGTACTTATAATGGAGAGAATTTACAGGTTTGCCCTTGCATAATCTTTGAAGAAATGTATTGGGTACAGTCACACATTTACAAATTAGTGAATCTTAGCCGTTCGATTTGGATCATATGTGTTTTCTGAATCCGTTTTCTCAAGTCAATATACGAGTCTTTCAATTAAAATTAGACGGTTGAGATTGCATGATTGTATGGATATTGAATAACCTCGAACTCAATTTTTTTAGGTCTGGTCATTGACGTTAACGTAATCAAACATCTGAGATTGCATGATTATGTAAATCAATGAATCCTAATTCCTAACCCAAAATAATCCAAGTCATATATTTGACATTAAGGTTAAATCAAACAAGTAAGATTACATTAATACGTGAATGCAGAATAATCCTAACTACATGTAATTCAGGTCCATTCTTTGACAGTAACATGTCATACATAGTAATTGCATGGAGGTGACAAGAGAGGGCAGTTAAGTAATTTGACCAATATAACAAGCTAATTGGCTGGCATGCATGTAATTTAGTTTGAATTTAAAGACCTATTTGGTTGTCCTTTGGAATTATGCATGATATGTGTGCTGGAATGGTGCCTACGGTGTAATAAAAACTTTTTATTTATATGTATATGTATGTTTGTGGAGCTTATTTTGGAGAGACAAGTGGCTTAAATTGAGTTCATATTTGATAGTTATAAGAACTTAAGGTTATCAACCACTAGAGAGAAACAAAGAAAAATAATTTTGAAGCAAAATTAAGATGGGGTACTGGAAAACAAAAGTTCTTCCCAAAATCAAGAAGGTTTTTGAGAAGAATAGTACCAAGAAAACTGCTGCTGCTGAGGCTTCTAAGTCCTTTGATGAAACAAAGGTTGTTTTCTTATTTTTAAACTTTCATATACAAATTAATTAAGTGTTTTATTTATTTATTTTGTCTATGGTTTTTTATATATGTTTAAAATGAAATATTAGTTCATATATGTGATGTTTTTTGGTATTTTGTTTAGGAGGTAATCAATAAAGAGTTTGAGGAAAAAAAGACTGAACTTCAAACAAAAGCACTTGTAGTATATGAAGCTTCTTCAACTGAAATCAAGGTAATATATACATACATAATTAAGTATACATATATGTGTACATAAAAACATACACATATATGGATGATATATATGTATGTAATGCCTCCATAGTAAATAAATATATGTTTCTGGTCTAAATATTCGACCAAATACATGTACATGGTCTAAATTTTAGACCAGATACATATATTTTTTACCTATATCTTATTACTGATCGGAGTATGTTTGTGAATCTAAATGTATCAAAACATTTTTTTAAAAAAAAAATAACACCAATATTGATGGAAAATTTTCAACTGCAAAATCACAGAGTTTGGTCAAAGCACGCGATGAAGCAGGGCTAAAGAAGCACTCAACAGAAGTTCACAAATTCATAGAAGAACTTGTTAAAATTGGTAAATTTATTTACTTGAAAGTTATTACAGCATAGATCTTTGTTATTTTAGAAGAAAATTATATTGATATAAGTGATTATATATATTTCAGATTTTCCTGGATCAAAAGCAGTATCTGAAGCCTCTTCCAAATTTGGGCCAGCCTTAGTTTCAGGCCCAATTTTCTTTATTTTTGAGAAGGTGTCAACTTTTATTGTCACAGAAGAGAAAGTTGATGAAGTACCTCCTAAAACAGAAGAGGAAACAAGTGGTGTCAAAGATAGGGAAATAGTTGTTGAAGAAGAAAAAAAGGAAGAAACAAGTGAGAAAATCGAATCCGTTGAAGAAAATGTTAAGGCTGCGGAAGATATTGCTCCTCCTGCTGATAAACAGGAGGAGAAACCGGTTGAACCAACTACGGTTGAACCAGCGGAACCACCAAAGGCTTGAAAATTGGTTGATGGAGATCATAAATATGTTGTATATGTGTAATAGTTTGCATATATTCAAAAAATGTTACATACCAATCTCTTATTCTTTTATATATGTGTAATTGAATTTGCTTTGTTTAGTTTGATGTTTGTGAATGTGAATGTTTATGGTGAATTATTTTGTAATTTTCATTTTTCATTTTAATGTCAAGGAATTGTGACTTTGGATTGGATCAATTAATTTATTCAATTCTTGTTTGATGTTTCATTTAAAAGTGATTAATTTCATATGTCCTGTTTTGCTGGATTTTCCTTTTAATTTTGCTACTATGTTGTTGGCTTCATTTTGGAATAAATTATATATAGTGGACATAGAACACAAACTATAATGAGAAGTGATATTGCAACACACAAATTCAACATAATATGAACATTGTACACCTACTCTATCGAGGTGTTGGGGAATCCAATGGAGTTCAAAAGAAATAATGACGTCAATGTTTCAGGTTCACAAAATAAAGAAATGTCTTGAAAAGAAGGAAAAGAGAAAGAAGTATTCAAATAATTGACTCATTTCTCTTTAGAAAACTCGGGGTTTCGCCATCTCTCGCTCTCAAGAGCATGCCACCCAAGGTGGGAGGAATTGGTGTAAATCCCACCACCTTTTACATATACGGTGTGGGTGTTCCATTTTGTGTTGATATAAAAAATTTCTCATTTATAGTCGAGAGACTTAACCTTTCACATTCAAAACTTGAGGGTCCACTCTCTCTCGCTTTCAAGAGCATGTCACCCAAGGTGGCAGGAATTGGTGTAAATTCCATTTTGTGTTGATAATATAACATTTTCGGCTTTAATATGAGCATCAATTTATAAAAAAGTTCCACAAATTCGCAACAATGATTTAATTCATATAAATAATCAGCCTAAAGATTTTATCTACGGTTAATTAATTCTAATCTTTTTCTTTCATAAGAAAAATTTAGTATGAGAGACTATGCCCAGTACAAGATAAAGAAGACTTTAAAATTTCACTTCCCTCTTTAAGGAGATTCATACTTAGACCTTTTAAATTCAAAATATTGGTCTTACACTATTAGATAAAGTCTTTAAAATTTAAATAATCATAATCATCGAATCATTAAAAATGTTTGATTATAATTATAAATACTTCTAATGTCAACATATAATTAATAATTAGTAGTTCACAAGTCCTAACTCAATTGATAAAAATATCGAAATTATTAGGTTAGACGTTATGACCGGAATTCGACTCCCGACTCTATTACTTATTGTGTGTGAACTTATAATGATTTTATTATTTCGTCTATCAAAATATAATTAGTAATTAGGACTGTTGATGTTCAACTCTACTATGAAAAGTGTATGAAACTTAAACTCTTGAACAAAAGTTGAATACTAGGTTTTCTTTAATTTTCTGATTTACGCAAGCACCTATATTTATTATATTTGAAATTATTATTATCAAACCTTTCACATCGTTTTGCATCTCAATCTTAAGAGACGTGTTAATTGAGCTCACGAAATCAAAAATATGTATAATTTAACGAGTCAAATTTATAGAGTTTGATATTTATCCAAAAAAAATATGAGAGCAGGATATATATTGATTGACATATATATTGTAGGTCCATTTAAACATGGAATTATATAAGTTCCCACTGTTTTTTTTTTTTTGGTAAACCACTGTTTTTTTATGAATAGATCTGTTTATTTAAATAGTTTTGGGTAACTGGTTCGAAAAAACAAAAAAAAATAGTTTTGGCCTTTTGGGTAACCAAGGGATCAGATTAAAGTGATTAATTAATGATTAACAAATTCAAGCTCAAATCAAATGATAAAAATGCTAAAATTGTTAAATGAATTCAAAAATCTCTTCATTTATATGTCTGAATTTATAATGACTTATCATTTCGTCTGTTTACAAAATTAATGATTAATTAATAAATTCTATTTACAAACACATTATTTGAAAGATTTATTTAATTTCTCGACTAAACTCAAATAATTACAACAACCACCATTGTTTCTCATCGCAACCTTAAACTCTTGGATTGAGGTCAGTTATTAGCAGGTTAAGATGAGTTAAACCACTGGAATTAGAAAAATCATCTTGCTTTGTGAAATATTTCAAGTTTATTGTTATTTTCATAGAATCAAATTTCCAAAACTCAAACATCGCATAATAATTTACTTGTTTTTCTTTTGTAATATACAATTAATTTCATTTTTTGTTTATTTCCAAATAAATTTTATTTAATCTTTATTATGTTTTAGGATTATTTTGTAATTTTCTCATTTTTAAAATTCATTAGGTGAGCTAAGATGACACGATACCAATCCGACTCAATCCATTATTTATCCGAACCCGTTCATTTGTGGGACCCACAAATAATTGGATTTGAATTTTTTAACGTGTGTACCCAACTCGGTCATAAAAATGACGTCTTTTGTGGAAATTTGCTACTCTTATTTATTTTATTAAGTACTAGCGGGCCAGGCAGGCGCGGCTATGTAAAAAAAAGACATGTCTTATATTAATGTGAGTTTGTTAATAAAAAAAATTTGAACCAAAATGCAGTTATGTTTTTTTTATTGTTATAGTTGAATGAAAGTTTTTTAAGGGCAAAATATATAGTATAGATATAGATAGATATATAGGTATAGATATACGGAAGGGTAAAATTGACATTAAGAAAAGTCCACACCAAAAAATAGATGTATCATTTTTATATAGAATATAGATATAGATATAGATTATGGATGAGTTTTTATTTGAAGTTAAATGAGTGTGTTTAATTCAATTTGAGTGTTAGAAATGTGTCACAGTAGTATTTTTAATTTTATGGACAACCTACCAACCAATTAATAACCGGATTGGTTTAGTTCGGATTTGATATTCAAAGTGCGGATTTGATGATGACTAATCGACGGCGGACATTGTATAAACAACCATTCCCCGAAAGTGTCTATAGTCCCTGAATCATAAAAAAAATCATTTTAAACTTCCTGAATTTAACTTATGTTAGTCATAGTAGTCCTTGACGTTAACTCTCATTAGGGCAGGAAATGAACCGAACCGACTCGAAAATAGCCCGAGAATCGATTCGATAATTAACTCGTTGAACTTGGTTCATGAACCAAATGAGTCGAATTTGAGTTGAAAATTAAGCTCGTTAAATAAATGAGTTGAACTTGAACTATATATATAGTTCGACTCGTTTGGTTCATGAACAACTCGACATATATAATAGTAAGTTTTTTTGTACATGGACCAATAAAAAGCTCTTATAAAATATAGTGATATACACAATGTATTTGTCACTTTCATAGTGATTAGTGAGTATCATATGTGTTAATATATGTAGACAATTCAAGTCCACATTCCAATATTATCTGGATGAAACACAATATATAACACTACACTTTATCATACAAAATGAAAGAATTGGTTATAACATGGTTGATCTAAGTATCAAACCACTATTTCATATATGTGTTACTGCATATTTTGTTTGGAACAAAATATGAAATAAAGATAAGTTAATTGTTAAATCATACATGTTATCAATATGTATATTTAAAAATTAATGTAATCTTTTATCAAAAGCTTTTTCTTTCGATTTTGATATAAATCGAAATCTGGCTATATCGAAAGAAGTTTGGATTTTCACGGGAAGTCTAAGTACTTTCTGAATGATTTTCAAACTTAACTCACTTCGATTTCGACTAATTGGCAACGGATACAACGGTTCAAAACTGAGGACAGCGCACAGAAGCAAAGACACGCGTCATTTGGTCAAGAAGCAACCGTTACATAGCAGTTGAAATAGGAAGTCTATATATATGTATTTTGTAGTCAAAATAAGAGTCACAAAATTCACATACAAAATCCTTACAAAACTCAGAGTACCCATGCGTTCGAGCGAAATGAGTGATCACAAGGAAAAGTATGATTCTGTGAACCACTTATCTTTGTAAATGTCTACATTTCAAATGCAATTTATATTTCAACAATCTTTACCTTTTTCGTTACTTTATGTGATTCATTCATTCGAATGAACTCTGCAATTGTCTTTTAAACTCTTAAGTTTTCTGCAAAGTTTACTTTTCTGCAAACCTTTTTTATTCGAACCAATTTATTGCATTGTTATTTCCATTTACTTGCTTTAAATTTGAGCCTTTTTAACAGTATTTCCAAAATATGAACATTAAATGCTTTCTCATCATAAAATGCACAAACATGTCCCAAGATTTACTAGTTGATCTTACCAGTAAATAAACTAACGCTTGTTTACCAAAATTCAGTGTAAACAAATTGGCACGCCCAGTGGGATTGGTTTTGTGCATTTTCCTTTAAAAATTCTGTTGATTTATTTACTTTCTTTTCCGTTGTTTTGTATGCGTTTGAGAAGTGGTAAATCTTTACCAGACTTCGAAAATTATAAAACTCGTAAGAAAATGGTTAGACCATCAACAAGTCTAAACATAAATCAAATAATTCCAGAGGGACAACCATCGCAACCTTCTGGTAGCAATTCCAATATTGGTTCTGGAAATGGGTCTACGACCCTTAACCAAAATGCGAGTACCACAGGTTCGAGTGGTCCTTCTGTAATCTTGGAACAAATACAATCTACTGTTCCAATGACTATTCCTTCGATTCCCTCACCATCTGTGCATGTAGGAGGAGGAAATTCTTCACAGCCAATGAATGGCGATCATAGAAGCCCAATTCGTATGTTTCGATTACCAAATAATGAGCGTCAATATGGCATGCCTCCCGAATTTATGGCTGGCCTTCATAATTCTAGTAATGAAGGACCAAATATATTTTCCCCTTCGACTTCAGCAGTAGGAAATCAGGGAAGACAATTTCAAAATTTAACTAATACATCTTTGATGTCTCTTAGACAGCAAATTGATGATAGCAATCATGAAATGGTTCATATGTTAACACAACAAATTGGGGCGGTGTTCAATCCACTGATACAAACTACAAACGATAGTTATCAGTTGTTAGCCAACCAAATGGGAAGGATGGCAGATTTCTTTGGAGCACCCAATGTTCCAAATAATACTAGGCTTAATGGTCAAAATGGGCCATTACCCAATGAAATCGAAAACATTAACCAAAGGCAGGACCCATTGCCAGATATTATAATGAATGCCAATCCCAGGCCAGGTCCAATCCCAGTGGTCCAACAACCTTTAAATCAGAATGATGTAGATCAAAATCAAAGGGTAATATTGGTAAATCGAAACCAGAATGCTGACGAAGTGGTTAGAAATGTCCAACAAAACAATTTTGCTGGACAGAATAATTTGGCCCATTTGGTCGAAAATATTCTTGCACAAAATGGCCTTAATGTTGGTTTACATAGGCCAAACTTTGTATCCGCTTTGTCTGAATTTGTGCTTCAAACTGAATTACCCAGGAATTGGAAAACTCCTAAGTTAACAAAATTTTCTGGGGATACTAATGAATCTACTGTCGAACACATTGCTCGATATTTAGTAGAATGTGGGGAGTTAGCAAATAATGAGAATTTAAGAATGAAATTTTTTCCAAATTCTTTGACCAAAAACGCTTTTACTTGGTTTACAACTCTTCCCCCCCATTCGATTCATAATTGGCCCCAATTAGAAAGGTTGTTTCATGAGCAATTTTACATGGGCCAGACTAAAATTAGCCTTAAAGAATTGGCTAGTGTTAAGCGCAAAGTACCAGAGTCTATTGACGAATACCTTAATAGGTTTAAGATCCTTAAGGCAAGGTGTTTTACACCAATCCCTGAACATGAATTATTCGAAATGGCCGCTGGCGGTCTCGATTATTCAATTAGAAAGAAGTTAGATACACAGTATCTAAGGGATATGTCACAATTGGCTGATAGAGTTCGACAAGTCGAAAGGCTAAAGATCGAGAAAGCCAGAACATCCAGGTTTCATAAAAAAGAGAAAATTGCTTATATAGAAACCTATGATAGTGATGATGAAATTATTTTCGATTGTGAGAATATTGAAAATAATGAGGTAGATGTGGCTGAATTAAAACCAGGCCCTCCTTATATGTGTAAATTACTAAAGCCATCTAATGGAAAGAATCCTGTCGAACCCAAAAATGATAAATATGTTGCAAAAACCTACACGTTTGATATTACTAAATGTGACGAAATCTTTGATTTATTGGTTAATGATGGCCAGATAATTGTTCAAAAAGGGTTAAAAGTTCCTCCTTTAGAACAAAGAAAGAAAAGAGGTTATTGCAAATTTCATAATTTTGTGGGTCATAAAACATCTCAATGTGTTCTTTTCAGGGATCTTGTCCAAAAAGCATTGAACGAGGGGAGATTAAAGTTCGATGAGAAATCAAAGCCTCCGATGAAGGTGGATACTGACCCTCTCCAGATTGCTGACACTTCTTTTGCTGAACCATTTGAATTTATGATGGTGGAGGCTATGGAAGTTACGACTCTCGAATCAATCCCAGAAGAGGAGTATATCGAGAAGATTAAGGTGGTTTACCCTAAGGCTGAAGAGGATTTGCTAGATTTTCTTATGAGATGTAAAGCAAATAATCATCAAGTCATGCTATGCCCTAGGTGTAGTACTGTATGCGATAAAGAGGCTACTGCAGGCCTCGAGAATTATCTGCCTTATGTGAAACCAAAGTTCAATGGTCCAAACAGAAGACTGAACTTCAATAGTGGACCAAATCAATATCCTAACAAAGGAAAAGCTATAATGCCAAATCCTTCGATTCATGAAAGGATTGGTCGAAAACAAACTTTCTTACCATCAACAAAAATACCCATGGGTCAATGGGGACATGGTAGATATGCAGCTTTCGACAAAAGAATCAAGCATCAAGGAAGTTCTAGTAAAGGTTGGCAAACTGATGCTCAACCTATTATGGCAATGGATGCCAGTAAATACTCTTATAAGAATAACTATAAGGGTAAGAATCCAATGTCAAGAACACAATGGCGTAGGTTCCAGCGCCAGAAGAAACAAGAATTCCAAATTGTTCCACAAGAGAACAACTTGAAAGGAATCAAGATTCAAGAAAAGGCCAAGAGGCCTGTAATCGAAAGACTCTCACAACCAAACATTCCAGAAGAAAATAATAAAAAAATAAATGAAGAGGAATGTTTTGATGGTGAGTGTAACGACCCGATTTTCATTTATTCGCTATAGTGTGTATATGTGTATATTTATATATTGATGTGGCTTATTATTATTATTTTATTTTGTGGCGATTAATTAATTAGCGAGAGTATTAGTTAATTAGACGAGTTTGTGAGAATTACACGAGTTTGGGCTTATTGGGCTATTGGGCTTTAGAGCATTGGGCCTAAGTGACTTACAAATTGGGGAGAGCTATAAATAGTGGGTTAGAGGGAGAAAGACACATTTTTGTGTTCTTTTTTGTGAAAGAAGAGAGAAGGAGGAGAAGATGAGAGCTAGGGCATGAGTTCTTGAAGAGAATCAAGAGCAAATCGCGGGAAATCGTCGATCTAAGGTAAGAGAGTTAGTTTTCATAATTGTGAGTGGCTAGAGAAAGGGGAGAATGTCAATTTCTCCGAACCCAAACTTTCTCCACTCAATTTTCGTGGGTTTTTGAGGGAATTTTTCTAAATGAAAATGAAATCTAACACTCATAACATGTTTAATATACTAAGAATAAGTGGTATGGACAATTTCAAAGAGTAAAAACGGGTATATGTAGATGTTTGTAAGGTTTTGTTGAAGTTTATGAGTTTTTGTATAATCTTTGAAAATCTTTACTTTTTGGTATGAAATGTTGTAGATCTATGAATCAAGCTGTATTTTTATGTTCATATGTGTATTGGGTACTTGAAAACAATATCTTTTAGTGACTGGAACTCAAAAATGAGATTTTTTGATGGATTTGGACAAATTCCCGTAACATAGCAACCAACATGTTCTTGAGTGCTCGCCGGGCGAGATTTTACTTCGCCGGGCGAAATGGTTCGCTAGTTTTCGCCGGTTTTCGCTGATTTCTGCAAAATATTCTGTTTTTCCTCGCCGGGGCGAGCAAGGCAGACCAAAAATTTATTTTATCAATGTTTAAACATTTTTTAAACAATGTTTAAACAATGTTTAATAATGTTTAAAATGCAATTACTTGTTTATAATATGGATTAATTGTATGTTTAAGAATTGTTGATGATGTTTGATTAACGATGATTGAAGTTGAGTTTTATTAATTAATAACAAATGTTAAGGATGTTTTAATTAATAATGATTTGTTGATGTTAATGAATGTTATATGAGAAGATAATTATTAATAATAATAATTATGATGTTTAAATGATATTAGAATTATAGTATTCTAATAAAGTTGTGATATCGAATTATGTTATTCGATAAAGTGGAATATTAGATTATTGTATCTAATTTATGAAGAGTGGCTTAAAGCTATTAATTGTGTATGTGGATTCATGAGCATGTATACATGTAAGATTAATGAGTAGAGTCCGCCATGACTAAAATCTGAGCAACGTAGAGTCCGCCATGACTATAATCTGAGTGATGAGTGTTGTAGAGTCCGCCATGACTATAATCTGAGTGTTGTAGAGTCCGCCATGACTAAAATCTGAGCATGAGTGATTGCATATAGATGATGCATTAGAGACATGTCATTATGTTTTGCATTAGAGATGCATTTAGGCTATGTGTAAATATTTGCTATTTGGTAGTTGACCATTCCTTTGAATGTCTAATGTTTTACTACTTGTACTTGTTAAGTGAATGTGCAATGTTTGTATTTGAGAATCTCCCTTATATTTGAATAAGTGTGACTCATGTTTTGATTTGGTATGTTAATTATATGCAAAATATGATTTGGATTATATACCTTGTGTTAATGAGATTTAAATGTATAGTATTCGATGTACTTACATTTATGTTTGGATTGTTTTGCTAACTCTCTGTTTTGTGTACTTCTGGACCGTTGGGTGGTCCAGGTTTACAGGTTATGTGCTTATTTGATGCCCAAGTGTTTGGTGAAGCTCCGCTCTGAGTGTGACACGGGAAAGGGTTTTATTTAGGATATAGAGTCCCTTATAAGTTAATGTATTTACTTTGAAAAATGTATCTTTTTATAAAAGGATTTTGTAGACGATGTTTAGGTTAATCAAGTCATTAGTTAATTATGTTGAAGTTTGTAATACCTTAACCAAACATTTTATAATTAAATTGTGATTTTTCCGTTGCGTATTTTGAAAAGATTTTAATAAAGGTATAAATATTTAAATAATGGGTTTGGGTGTTACAGTGAGGATGATGACTTTGGGTCAGAAAATGACTTTGATGTGGTTTGTAATGTGATATCCGTATTGCCACGAGAGTTTGATGTTTGGTCTTTCTCTGATCGAGAAGAAGACTGCTATGAACCACCACTGGTTGATATCAAACCAGTTTGTTACTATGTAATGGATAACGGATGCATCGAAGAACAATGCGCCAATTTTGCAAAGCCTGATGAAGGGATGAAAAATCATCTTAAACCTCTGTTTGTCAGAGCAAAAGTCAACAATGTTGGCATAAACAAGGTTCTAATTGATGGAGGAGCAGCTGTGAATCTGATGCCTTCTTCATTAATGGAGAAAATAGGGAAATATGACACTGATCTTATTTCTCACAATATAGTCCTTTCGAACTATGAAGGGAAAAGTGGCCACTCTTGGGGTGCTCTCCAAGTTGAAGTTGCCATTGGAAGCACAGTTAGGCCAACACTATTTTTGGTGGTCGAATCCAAAGCAAACTTTAATCTTCTGTTAGGAAGAGAATGGATTCATGGAGTGGGGGCAGTGCCTTCGACTCTTCACCAAAACTTGGCTATTTGGAGAGATGATGGTATTGTCGAATATGTGGAAGCAGACCAAAGTTATTATCTATCTGAGCAATACCAAATAACGAAGCAGACTTTCGATAAGAACCTTGCTACAATTGCACCATGTGGCGATAAGGACGCTGCTTTTGATAAAGTGGTTTCTGAAAATGTTTACCACTTTGTAAAACTCCACCCAACTCATGGATTCTGTTGGAGAAGAGAGGAAATAGATCAAGATTCCTCTGAAGATGGAGTAATTCCACCATCTGGGTGGGATTGTGAATTCTACTATCCCAATGACTGAGCCCAACCCATGGGCAAGAATTTCGGCTTATATGGCCGAAAATAGATTAAATACGGCATTAGAAGCTGTAACAATGAAAGAAAAGATGGCTTTTGAAGCCAGTGATTCTCAAAAGTTGGCAAATAAAGCCAATGATCTTGAAGATGGCAATAATATGCCAAACTTGCAAAACTTGGATTGTATTTATGATGACGAACCTTTGGGTTTCGAAAAATATCCTTTAAATATAAATCAAAAATGCAAGCCCAAGACTCATTGCAAGAAATAGACATTGGAGATGGCCTAACAAAAAGGCCAACTTACATCAGTGCCAACATCAATTCTGATTTCAGGACAAAGCTGATCGTACTCCTTAAGGAATATAAAGACTGTTTTGCTTGGGACTACAACGAAATGCCTGGTCTAAGCAAATAATTGGTTGAACACAGGTTACCTTTGAAACCAGAAAAGAAGCCAATCAAGCAATTACCAAGGAGATTCGCGCCAGAAATAATGTCCAAGATAAAAGGCGAAATCGAAAGGTTGCTGAGAAGCAAATTTATTCGAACTGCCAGGTATGTTCAATGGTTAGCAAATATAGTACCTGTAATTAAAAAGAATGGAACTCTTAGGGTATGCATAGATTTTCGAGATTTAAATAATGCTACCCCTAAAGATGAATACCCTATGCCTATAGCAGAAATGCCTATTGACTCGGCAGTAGGTTTCGAATACTTAAGTATGTTAGATGGTTATTCAGGATATAATCAAATTTTTATTGCTGAAGAAGATATTCATAAAACTGCTTTTAGATGCCCAGGAGCATTAGGAACTTATGAATGGGTAGTAATGCCCTTTGGTTTAAAGAATGCTGGGGCTACATATCAAAGAGCAATGAATTTGATTTTCCATGATTTTATTGATAACTTTATGCAAGTCTATATAGATGATATTGTTATCAAATCTTCATCTGATGATGGCCATTTGGAACATCTTAGAAAATCATTCGAAAGAATGAGAAAATGTGGATTAAAAATGAATCCACTAAAATGTGCTTTCTGTGTGCATGCAGGAGATTTCCTTGGTTTTGTTGTACATAAGAAGGGCATTGAGATAAATCAGAATAAGACAAAAGCAATAATGGAGACACAGCCTCCAGTTACTAAAAAGCAACTTCAATCTTTGCTGGGGAAAATCAATTTCTTGAGGAGATTCATTTCGAATCTAAGTGGTAAATCCCAACCCTTTTCACCACTACTCAGATTAAAGAAAGATGATATTTTCAAATGGGAAGCAGAGCACCAAAGGGCTTTTGAAGATATCAAGTTATATCTTTCGTAACCACCAATACTAATGTCTCCCATTCGAAACAAATTTATGAAGTTGTATATTTCAGCATCTGATTCGACCATTGGTAGCATGCTTGCTCAAGAAGATGAAAATGGAGACGAAAGAGCCATATATTATTTAAGTAGGGTTCTAATTGATGCTGAAACTAGATATAATGCTATAGAAAAACTATGTTTATGTTTATATTTCTCTTGTATGAAACTTAAACATTATATAAAGCCTATTGAAGTTTATGTCTATTCTCATTTTGACGTTATTAAACATATGCTTTTAAAACCAGTTTTACATAGTAGAATTGGAAAATGGGCATTGGCCTTAACTGAATATGCTTTAACATATAAACCTTTAAAATCAGTTAAAGGTCAAATAGTGGCTGACTTTATAGTTGATCATTCTATAATCGAATCGACTCAAGAAGTTGTAGAGGTTCAGCCTTGGATTTTATACTTTGATGGTTCTAAACATAAGTTTGGAACTGGAATTGGGATACTGATTATTTCACCACTGAAAATCCCAACGAAATTTAAGTATAAAATAAATAGTCTTTGCTCAAACAATGAAGCTGAATATGAAGCTTTAATAGCAGGTCTAGAAATTTTAATATATTTGGGGGCAAAGAACATAAGAATCAAAGGAGATTCAGAATTAGTATTGAAACAATTAACACAAGAATATAAATGTGTGAAAGAACATCTTGTCAAATATTTTGAAACTGCAAGACAAATGTTACATTGTTTTGATACTGTTGATTTCGAACATGTTCCTCGATTGCAAAATCAAGAAGCAAATGACTTAGCTCAAATTGCTTCAGGATACAAAGTGTCAAAAGAACAATTATATGAATTAATCGAAATCAAAGATAAATTGGTATCTAGTGATTTGTTATTTCCAAGCTCGTCAACGCCAAAACTTGTGGGGGCAAATATACCTCAAGAAACTATTGATAATAAATGCCATGATGAAGAAAAATTTCAAATTTTGGCAATTGACAATTTAACAAACGCGGATTGGAGAAAACCAATTGTGGATTACTTACAAAATCCAACGAGTGATACTGCTCGAAAGATCAAATATAGAGCTTTAATCTATGTGATCATTGGAGACAATTTATTCAAAAAGACTGTCGAAGGAGTTTTACTTAAATGTCTGAATGAATCAGAGGCTCATATAGCCGTCTCTGAAACGCATAGCGGAGCTTGTGGATCTCACCAAGCAGGTCACAAAATGAAATGGTTACTATTTCGACAGGGGTTATACTGGCCTTCTATGTTAAAAGATTGCATAGAATTTGCTAAGGGTTGCCAAGATTGTCAAAAACATGCAGGAATACAACATGTGCCTGCAAGTGAATTACATTCCATTATTAAACCTTGGCCATTTAGAGGTTGGGCTTTAGATTTAATTGGTGAAATAAAACCTGCTTCATCAAAAAAATCAAAGATTTATAATAGTAAGAGTGGATTATTTCACAAAATGGATCGAGGCAATACCCATGCAAAATGTAGACCAAGAAGCAGTGATTAGTTTTATTCAAAAGTATATTATTTACAGATTTGGAATTCCTGAAATTATCACTACTGATCAAGGCTCAGTTTTTACTGGTCGAAAAATGCAAGAATTTGCAAATCAAACTGGTTTTCGTTTGCTAACTTCGACACCATACTATGCACAAGCAAATGGTCAAGTTGAAGCAGCCAATAAAATCCTTATTGGTTTAATTAAAAAACACATTGCCCAAAAACCTAGAAATTGGAACAATACTTTGGACCAAGTATTATGGGCATGCAGAAATTCTCCAAAAGAATCAACTAATACTACCCCTTTTCGTTTGACATATGGTCACGACGCAGTTTTACCAGTCGAAATACATTTGCAGTCAATTCGAATTCAAAGACAAATGGAAATATCAAATGACCATTATTGGAACATGATGTTAGACGAATTAGTTGATTTAGATGAAGAGAGAATAAGAGCTTTGGAAAGGTTAACTCAGCAAAAAGAGAAAATAGCCAAAGTTTACAATAAAAAAGTCAAGTCTAAAACCTTTAACATTGGAGATTTAGTCTGGAAAACTATTCTGCCTATGGATCGAAAGGATAGGGTTTTAGGAAAATGGTCACCCAATTGGGAAGGTCCTTTTAAGATTTCACAAATATATTCTAATGGTGCATTCGAGATCGAAGAGTTAATTGTTGAAAGGCGCACTCTTAATATAAATGGTAAGTATTTGAAAAAATATAAGCCAACATTATGTGAAATAAACATAAGCACAGAATAAAGAAATATAATGAAATCGAAATGGTAAAAAATAATAAATTGCCATAAAAACAGGATATTCTCAAATATTACGAATTTATTTAAACCAATCAAATAATAGAAATTGTATTCCAAATACAAGAATTGGCTATATTCGAAACCATCTATGGTTTTATTTGACCTAACAGAAATCTATCCTAGTGCATCTTTATTTTAAACAATAAAGAGAAAAGCAAGAAAGAAGGTGCAACTGCTAATCCTTCCCAACTGGTTGAGAAGTTCCACCACACAAGGAACAATCCCCAACAGCAGTAAGGTGGATCGTTACACCTCACTTCATCTTCGAAGAACTGGACTCAATGTCCTTTCCATTCTTATGAGGAGAGTTGGTAGGATCCTCGACCAATATAAGGGAATCATCTTGATCTTGACAGAGATCTTCTTCTGGGACGTAAGTCTTCAAAAATTCAGCGTAATCTGAATCAATCTCATCTGAACCAGAATCATCATGTTCTTGGACATGGCGTTGAGATTTCGTTTGAATCTTTTGAGAAGATTGACTAGGTTTAGATTTGGGAGTTTGATGTTTCTTGCGTTTAGAAACAGAAGAAGGTTTGTTTGTTTTCTTAACAGAAACAACACCTTTAGATTTTCCTTTCATGGTTTCTTGAAGAAAGGAAGAATGTAAAAAACTTGGAATGAAAAATCACAATAGGGACGTTCCTTCTTATAGAGAAAATCTGGATGGTTGGCAGTTAGATTTTCCCTTGTTTCTCGCAAACAATAAATGTGGATTGACTTGACTGTTTTGGAAACAGAGTCAAACACGGTTTTTAAAGAATATTTGTCAGTTGCACATATCAAGAAGTGAAAAAAGGGTTTTCCCGCCGTGAATTCCGAGGTTTTGTTATAAAAGCTCCAAATTCGAAGTTTTAAAAGTTATCTGGATTAGCAAAGCCTATAAAATAATTCGAGAACATCGAAAGTAGAGAAATCGAAATGGCAAACATAATTTGCCACAAAACAGGGCATTGTTAATATTACAACCAAATTAAAACTTGTTCAAAAAACTTTGAAACTTAGCATAACAAATTGTTCAAAATGAAAAAGAAAAATTCAATGAACATATTCAGGCCTTGGATTTTAAACTAGCATAATGGGTTTTAAGCAAAGCCAATTCGACGTCGATAACTTGTACATTGCTCTCGAGGGATTTAACATCTTCCTGCAAAGCTTCAGAAGCACTAAAGTACTTAAGACCTTCTCGAGCTTCCTTCTCGATTGCCTCTTGATGAGCTTGAGTAGCAGCTTCTTCGAGTTGTTTACGTTTTTCTTGTTCAGAATGAATGAGGAGCTCTCTCTTCACTATTTCTGCTCGAAATCCTGCAATCTCTTCTTGCCATTTGTCAATGTTCGAAATACACTCTTGGACTCCTTCACCAGAATTTACTTTTTGGGCTTTCATTGCCTCTACTTTTTCGACGGAACGATTGGCTTTATCAAAGACAATAGCTTGAGCCAATTTCTGATGACTCATCCTTCCCAGAGTGTATTCCTTCTTTTGGACAGCTTTAGCAAATTGCTCGATTATTGATTCGAATTGAATAACTTTACTCAAAATATCCTGATCAGTTAGAGGATTATGTAGCTGGTTCAAAAAATTTTTATGGGCAAAAGCAGCATTGGTATTTTCTTCGATGGACTTCAACATATCACCATTTATGTAGTCAGAATGGAACTTGAGCAACAAAGAATCCTGGCGAACATTTTGTCGAATACTGGCTTCAGATTTGCTCGAAGTATCGCCAGTATCGCTGCTTGAAGCAGGTTCCCATTTTTTAGCCATGAGAAGTCTCAGTGCAAGATCTGGTTGCGATTTCCTCATATTGTCGAAATCCCCTTCAGACATGCCAAGGCTAGCCGAGAGTTTCAAAGTCGAAGACTCTGGCAAAATTTCTGATCCACCTTCCTCTGCTTCAGGAATGAACTCAGCATCAAAATCCATTTGCTCATTCGAGTAATCTGGGTTTGCTTGAGAATTGGAAGTTGTATGAACAAATTCCATATTCGAAGCAGCAGCGTTAGCTGCCTCCAGATTCTCTTTATCAGTGACAGTCTTGTCACTATCATCCTACAAAGACAGGATAAATTGGTAAGGATAAAAAGGTTAAGACAAACACATTGAAAAGGGGGATTCGAAGATAATTTACCTTTGTAACTTCGTTGGTAGGTTTTCCAACTTCACCTTTGGTTCGATCTTGGTCTAAATCTTCAATCAAAACCTCTCTGGATTTATCTGTTTCTTCTACAACCTTAGGGGGATCATCTTTCGATGTCTCTGTCGAAGCAGCAACAGCAGGTTGAGTCGAAACACTTGGATTTGCTTGAGTATGATCCTCAGGAGATGTTGATTTAGACTTTGATTTGAATTTCTTCTTCATTTTCTTTTTCTTTGGCACCCTTTCGTCTGCTTCAGGACTAGGCTTTTGAATAGGGGCATTGTCTTCATTTTCAGCTTTGTCTTTGTCTTTTCCCTTATCACCTTCATCACCTTCAATCTCTTCGTCCATAATTTCAACAATTGGAGGACTAACGACCTCAACACTTGGTGCTGGATTCGCCTCCTGAGTAGCAGGCTTTAGAGTCGTTGTCCTTTTCAATGGGGTTACCACTTCTTCTTCCTGTTTCGATAAGAAAATTTTCAGAAAATAAGAAACAAAAATCGAAAGCAAAAGACATTATGGAAAAGGAGTTGAACTTACAGATTCATCACTAGAAATAGTGACAGTTGGTCTGGTCCTCTTCGAGGCATTTCCAGTTTCAGTCGAACTGTTTGCTCTCTTCTGACCCTGAAAATTTGCTTAAGGTTATGTAAACATGTTTGTAAGAAGCAAATGCTCAGAGGAAGGAAAATTTGGAGACTTACCTTTACTTTCACTTCCACATTCTTACTACCAGTAGGCTTGGACTTGCAGGTTTCTTTCAAAGCATCTTCCAAAGCTTGTTTCGAAACTATAAAAATAGTGTGAATTGAAACAATTAATATAATGTGGAAATGTGATTAAAAGAGAAAGTTAGCAAGAAATACCTTTTGGTTTCGATTTCTTTGCCTTCTCGACAATTGGTTTGTTCAAACCAGCTTCCAACCCTCGAACAATTTCTTCAACACTTTTGGTTCGAGTCAGATAATAATTCTCCCACCAACTATCAAAGTCCGTGGTACAGAAGTGAGAAATGTTAAAATCAAAAGAGTTGAGGTTATATGAATTCTGCTCTGATATCTTGAGATAACCTCTAAACATCTTTTCAGAAAGACTCGAACCTAAAACCAAGTCTTTTTCTTCCTCAAATAAGCTTTTAGGACGAATTCGAGACATCCCAAATTGTCTCGAGACCAAATTTGGTTGATATCCCACCAGTCCAAAGTGTTTTGCTTGAGTGCCTATCCTACAAGATAGCACAGAAGGGTCCAGATAGGTTGACCATACCTCATTCACTTCGTCCTCATTGTCAGGATCGAAAGCTGGAAAATCCTCAGTAAACCAATTGGGACCAAATTCCCTGGTAGCAAAAGGAGCATGCTGGGGTTTGAAAACATTAAAATTAAGAAATTTTTTCATATATCTCATGAAAAGAGTCTTGTTATCAGTCTCTAAGTGTTGGGGGCTAATCGAATAATTCTCCTTCCTTCGATTGGACGATCAACCATTTCAGTTTCAAATTCTTGGGGTACCTTCAAATTGAATTCTTGTTCAAAGGTGACATTCAACCACAATTGTAGCAACCACATAGGTCCAACGACCAAAAATGAAGAGCCATTGGTAGATCTCTTAATCTCATCACAGGCTAGTCCAATAGACTCATACAAAACAGCTAAAATTAATTTTCCTAAACCAAAATGCCTACCCTCATGTATTTGGATGGCCATGGGAATAAACATTTTTGCTACTTGTAAGGAACGAGAACAGAAAACATAGTAAGACAGCCAAAGGGTTAAAAAAGCTACGTGTTCGACACTGCTTGTTTCCCCCTTCTCAATGTTTTTCTCGATGAACCTAGTGAATGACAGTTCTGTTGGGTCAAAATCAATGTTATCACTTGTATTTGCTGGATCAAAGGTTTCATCATTTGGTCGAAGACCAGTTAGGGCAGCTACATCTAACAGAGTTGGGGTAAACATTCCACATGGGAATTGAAAGGTGTTAGTAGACTTTTCCCAAAAGTGCATTGCAGCAATGATTAGCTCTTGTTGTACTTGGGGTCCAATTCGAGTAAACTGAATCAAATCATAAATCCCATAAGTTTTCCAATATTCCCCAAAATCTTTTTCCATTCGATTTAGCCATGGGATAAAATGCCTAGTATTGGGAATAACAGGGGCAGATCGAAATAGCTTCGCATTTAAAAACCCTAAATGGCGTGTTTCACTAGAGAAAATTGGGGGTTCACATGTTCGAAAGTAAGGAAAGATTGCATTTACCTTCGATCTCAATGCATCTTCATCTGGTAGAGGACCTCCAAACGCATAAACGTTTTTGTTCACGGCGTATGGAATCATCAGCTCCGAGTGTCAAATGTCAAGCTTTTCAGGATCGTCATGTGGTTGAGGAACCATAGGTTCTTTGTCTTCATGAAGGATGAAATTCCTCCATTTGCCAGCAAAGGGAACTTTAACGTCGCGATTGCCTTCAGCCATGGTTGATTTTTGAAGAAAAGTTTTTTGGAAAATCACGTTTGGAAAGGGATTAAAACTTTCTGGAAAGTTTTGAAGTGTTTTAGATCTAAACAGGTTTGAACAATGCGTTGGGTTTGTGAGTAAGTTAAACTGAAAATCGTTGTTGCAAGTTTTTTCTAAAAAGTTCAGAATGATGGAGCTTGTTTGAGAGGTTGCAGAAACGTTTCAATGGCGAAGAAGAAGGCTATTTATAATTGAATAAAATCTTGAATTAAATAAATCAAAAAGAAATTTAACTGTTCACATGCAGTTTTCTTTCAGCTTCCGAAACTGCCACCTGGCCCACTCACGCGAAAAAGCAGGATTTTTTCTTTGATAATGGTGAAAATGGCAGTTGAAAAGACTGCTAATGACGTCGGCGCAGTCTTAGGAAAGCGTGAAGACTCTTTGTGGAAAAGTAAACGTTTCGATCTTAAAATGCCAACTCCTCAATTTCATTCGAATCATTCAAATCGAAATTGGCATTTTGGGGGCAATTTGTTACTCCATATTTTGTTTGGAACAAAATATGAAATAAAGATAAGCACTACTACAATTTTGGCTTACAATAGCACTATTTTAATAGCACTTTTTTACAAGTGCTATTAAATATCTTACTCAAATACGTATAATAGCATTTTAGTACCAGAAGTGCTATTGTAGATAGTGGAAATTTTTTACCAAAGGTCTTTAATAGCACTTTTGGCGCGAGCGCTATAATACGTATACCAAAAGATAGCACTTTTTCATAAGTGCTATTATTGGGCCATCCAGTAAAAAAAAAAAAATGAAAATATCATTTTGGTGTTGAAAGTAATAACACTTTGCGCCCTAATTTTTCACCTTCAGATTGAATGAATGTCTCACTACCACCGCAAACCCATAAACCACCGTCACCTAACTTCTCACTACCACCGCCGACCCATAAACCATCGTCGACTCAGATCGAACTTCTCACTACCACCGCAAAATCAGAAAGCACCGTCTCAAAACTACCATCTTCTCACTACCACCGTCTTCTCACACCACCGTTCCGACGAACCCATAACTCGGCGATCCCATCATTCCTCTCTCCATTTCACTATTCCGACGAACTCACAGTCTTAATCGTTCCTCTCTTCAGTCACTCTTCACATCATCGACGAACCCTAAGTCCCAAATTGAGGTAAATATTTGATTTTTCTGTTGTTGAAAGTGAGTTTGGATTTTTGTATGAATTCTTCAAGCTTGGATGTTGATGGAAGGTTGAATTTATTGCTTCTGTTTCACTTTGTTTCATATTGGGTTTTGGATTTTGATTGATAAGTTATTGTTGAAGTTGAAGAAGTAATTAGTGGTTGAAAGCTTGTTTCTGTGTGAATATGATTTTTTGTTGTGAATGTTTGGATTATTTGATTAATAAGTTATTTGGATTTTTTGTATTTTGATTCAGCACAAAAATCTTGTAAGGCATTTGATGTTCTGCTTCCAAAGGGTTAGTGTGGTATGGGTGTATCTGCATTACAAATTTGGAATTTAACTTGTTTGGTAGGCTGATCAAATTTCTCGCCTCAATTCTCTTAAAGGTAATTTGTGCTTTCAGTCTTTCAATTTCATCGTTTTCAATTTTGAAGTCAACGCTGAAGAATATGAATTGAACACAAATCATGGTTATTAGATATTTATACTATCGATATAGTTCGCATTTTGTGCATTTTGCTGATAAGATCTTTAAATTTAGATTGGATGATATGAATATGATATTATATGCATAAGTGTATTTGTTTGAATATGAGTTCAATTTGGAATGTAGAAACTAAAATGAAGTAATTCTCAAGCAGTGTTGTCAATTGCGGATCATGGATAATTTTGGATTGTTCAAATTTCCGCTAAGCTATAATAGTGTTACGGTGTTGTTATAGAAACTATTTGACAACATTTTGTACTAAATAGTGTATCACAGAATTATCGAGATTTGTTCAAACTTCATTATGCTATAGCACTATAAGATTCGTTCAATCGAGATTTGTTCAAAATCTGTTACGCTATATCATGGAACAACTGAGATTTGTTCAAACTTCGCTATGTTATAGTGTTGTTGTAGCTGCTATTTGACATCACTAAATCTCAAGTACTTGTAATCTAACCTGACTGATAAGAGCAGATATGATATTTCGGTGTGAATTGATGTAATCCTGTACCTGATATGATGATATTTTTTCTTCCTCATTTTTTTTTGTATTTTGAAATGCAATGGCAGATCCTCAAACTTTGCTGGAAGAGAAAGAAGCAGCAGTATAAAAGCTAGCTATTAGTCATTATGAACTGTGTTTAGCTCAACAAAACATCTCAAAGCTAGCTATTGGTTTACTTTGGCCCCTCTTACAGTGCTGAGAAGGAGCAAATCCTTCAATTCCATAGAAGATTTGAAGCATCTTCAATTGTAACAGGCCTTTCCCTGAGAAGTATGATGTTGCGATCAAATAGCAATTCGAGGTAATATTTATCATTCCATGTCCTGATATGTTTCATGATCCTTTTCCCATTGTTTTCATCATAGTAGAAGATGTCTTCACTTATATTTTATTTAAGGGTACATGTTAAGGATACATAAAATGGTAATTATATCTTAGAATCTCTAAAACATGCACTGTGCCAACTGTCAATTATCTCAATTTGTCTCATAATGAACCCAATATTACAACCACATTTGGTCGGCGTAGTCACAGAAAGGTCATTGCTGAACAGAGGACAACTAGTTCAAGGTTATTCATAATTACTTTTATTTTTCTCGGAACGATGTATGCTAGGTTTAGATTCAGTACATGTGACCTGTATTATTTCCTAACCTTGGTTTGTTTTTTTAAATCTCGTCAATCATGGTTCGTAGAAGCTTAACGCTTTTACTGTGATTTGTTATATAAAGCCTTTAACTTATCTTCACTGGAAGTAGAGGTATTTCTTGATTCTGGTTTGCTCTTTTCTCTCTGTTTCTATCAGTATGTGAAGTTTTATACTATTGATGTGCTAGAGCTTAGACATTGTTTACACCACAAATTGATGCTAGGACATATCTGTTTTCTATTAATTTCTATCTGATTTATCTACATGTTATCATTCTGTGAACTCAGTGGTTATGGTATTGATATCTTAATGATCTCCAAACAATAAAACAATTTTAAATTTATTGTGAGTCCTTTGTGTTTCACATATTTGGATAAGCTTTCTATCCACCATTAATTTGATTCAAATGGCATCATGATCTTGACTCACTAAGATTTAAAGGTTGATGACACCCTTACTTTATCTTACTAATTTGTCCAGGTACATGTTGTCATTTTGCATATGGTGGCAAGTGTACTTAAACGATCTCTAAATTGTACACTAACTTAAAAATTGAGAAACTCACGGTCTTTCTTCTTATGTTTGAAATATTTATGGTTTTGCAGTTTAGAACACCCATCATTTCGAGCACGTGCACGATCCATGCTTAGTGGTAATGACACATCTAGACTTTGGTTGACTTGTATGGATGGATGAATTATTTTTGAATTCAATATTGGTGAAATTTGCATTGTGTCAAAGGGAGGTAGGTTTTTGTGTAGAGGTATTTAACCTCTGTTTGTTTTTTATTTTGAATTTACATGAATAAATATCTCAATATTTCATCTATTTTCATATATGTCTGTGGTTTCTGGTTGTTCGTAGGGACTGTTTTCTTCTGGTTTGAAATGGCCAACTACCATGTTTTATCTACCGATAGTTCGTAGGGACCGATTCTTGCACCATTCAATTTTGGGTGAGATTTATATCCAAATTGTGTTTTTTAATTTTAACAAAATATGTTAAATATGTTGAATATGAATTAACAAAATGCACTACTTAAATGTTGGGTGTAGGGATGTTCATTGAGCATTGCTTGTCATCGATCCAGATGCCGGGATTATATATTTCTTGGATCCGATGGATACCGATTCTTCAAGATATCTAATTTGTAAAAATAGATTTGAAAAGTGAGTATGTACTTTTTAATTATAACACACACACACACATATATATAGTATGATTATTTATAATAATTACTAATTGAAGTTAATTTTAATTTTTTAGTGCTTTGCTAATTTACCGTGCCTATAATCAAACTAAAGCGATGCCCAGTTCAAAATCAAATAGAATCAAATGGATAAGAATAAAGGTATTTTCTAATTATTTTTATTTTTACCTAATAAAACTAATAACAATGAAATTTATTGATGTAAATGTTTCTTTTTTTCAGTGTCCCCAGCAAACTAACACTACCGACTGTGGATATTTTGTGTCGCGCTTTATGAAAGAGATTGTCATGCAATATCCAAAGAAGATCTCCGATAATGTACATGATTTTAATTATTATTGTTATTATTAATTTTTAATCATAAGCATATATAATGTAATTCAATTCTAACTAAATTTTGTGATTTTTTTACTTGAAGTATTTTGATGAATACAATGGTACATACTCTAAGGATAAGTTAGATGAAATGAAGGACGACTGGGCGGAATATATGTTCACAAATGTTATCCCCGGTGGAAGTTGGATAAAGTAAGTATACTCTTCTTTGATTTGGGTTTATTCCGATTTTACATCATTATGATTCGTTGTGCGTAAGTTGTTAGCTGTGTGAGAGTTTCAGTTTGTCTTATTTAAGTATGTTAGGAGAACTATATATGAATGTTGTTGCTCATGATAATTTAGTTGGACTGTTGGCTCAAAATTATGAAATGTAGCTGCTGCTAAACTTTTCCATCCTCTTCTTTTTAATTTTCAGAGACTTCTTGGAGACATGAAAGATGCTTTCTTGGTTTGGCAATTGGCAATTGGCAGAGGATTTGCTTATGTTAATTAGTTTGTCTTGTTATAATTAGTGTCATGAACATTATCTAGCGAGTTAGGATAATTAGTTTGTTTTTGTCTTGGACACAATTGTCTTCTTATTTGTTTTGTGATGGATGAGAGACTCATGTAATATTATGGTACTTATTGGCCTACTTTGTGCCTTTTTATCTTTATTAATATAATTTTTGTCTTTTGTATTATTTCCTACTATATTGTAAGTTTCAAATTAAGCTTTAGGTCAAAAATAAAATAAAATTGCAGCTTGTAAACGAACAGATGTGTTGAAAAAAAATCAATTATATACAATAGCGCTTTTGTTACAAAGTGCTATTAAACGTTGGGCAGACAATAGCACTTTTAAGCGCAAGTGCTATTGAAACTGAATCATATAATAGCATTTTTCTGAAAAGTGCTATTAAATCATGTTGCATAATCAGGTCTACTATAGCGTTTTTACTATACGAAGCGCTATTAAAGATTGACCTACAATAGCGCTTTAGAAAGTGCTATAATAGCTACATACCCTACAATAGCGCCAGCTTCAATAGCACTTTAAAATGCTATTAAAGCTAAAAAAAAGTGCTATAGTAGCCCTTTTTTGTAGTAGTGAAGTTAATTGTTAAATCATACATGTTATCAATATGTATATTTAAAAATTAATGTAATCTTTTATCAAAAGCTTTTTCTTTTGATTCGATTTTGATATAAATCGAAATCTGGCTATATCGAAAGAAGTTTGGATTTTCACGGGAAGTCTAAGTACTTTCTGAATGATTTTCAAACTTAACTCACTTCGATTTCGACTAATTGGCAACGGATACAACGGTTCAAAACTGAGGACAGCGCACAGAAGCAAAGACACGCGTCATTTGGTCAAGAAGCAACCGTTACATAGCAGTTGAAATAGGAAGTCTATATATATGTATTTTGTAGTCAAAATAAGGGTCACAAAATTCACATACAAAATCCTTACAAAACTCAGAGTACCCATGCGTTCGAGCGAAATGAGTGATCACAAGGAAAAGTATGATTCTGTGAACCACTTATCTTTGTAAATGTCTACATTTCAAATGCAATTTATATTTCAACAATCTTTACCTTTTTCGTTACTTTATGTGATTCATTCATTCGAATGAACTCTGCAATTGTCTTTTAAACTCTTAAGTTTTCTGCAAAGTTTACTTTTCTGCAAACCTTTTTTATTCGAACCAATTTATTGCATTGTTATTTCCATTTACTTGCTCTAAATTTGAGCCTTTTTAACAGTATTTCCAAAATATGAACATTAAATGCTTTCTCATCATAAAATGCACAAACATGTCCCAAGATTTACTAGTTGATCTTACCAGTAAATAAACTAGCGCTTGTTTACCAAAATTCAGTGTAAACAATATGATAGTAAGTTTATACTAGGGCTGACAATGAACCGGACCAATTCGAAAATAGTTCGAGACTCGATTCGATTCGATAATTAACTCGTTGAACTTGGTTCATGAACCAAATGAGTCGAACTTGAGTTGAAAATTAAGCTCGTTAAATAAATGAGTCGAGTCGAGCTTAAGTGAGTTCGACTCGACTCCACTCATTTCGAGCCCTAACTCTCATCACAAAACTGTTATGTTATTGACATGGACTATTGATCGACTAAATTGATCATTATGTGTCATTTCTCTTTCAAAAACATATGTCACGTGTCAATGACCAAAGTAAAATACAAAAAAAAAAAAAAAAAGAAAGGTGAACGTTAAAGGATTAAAATTACAAAAAAAGAAAATATTGAAATTGGTCATCAAAATCACCCCCAAATTAAAACCTTAAAATCAATCTCCATCTTCTTAATCTTTGAACTTTTATCAAAATATCATCTTTACAACCATTTTCTAAAACGTTGGAGATGAAAGAAGTTCCTACATTTTCGTTGCAAAGAGAAGCTTCAACAATTTGGGTAGATGTATATCTTCCTAACTCCAAAGAGAATGCAAGTGATTAATTAAGAAAAAGTGAGCCGTTTTTTGGCCATGTGAAGCATATAGTGAGAAGTGGAAGCAGATGGAGATTGATTTAGGGTTTTAATTTTGGGGTTATTTTGATGATAAATTTCAATATTATTCTCTTTTTTCATCGTTTTAGTCCCTCAAAGTTCATTTTTAGTTTTTGTTCTTTACTTTCACTTTGGTCCTTGTCTACGTACATAAGTTTTTGAAACAGAAATACGCGTCATGGACAACTTAGTCAAGCTATAGCCCATGTCAGCAACAACAAACGATATTGCGATGAAAGTAAACATCAGGGACTACTACGACTATCAGAAGTTAAATTCGAAGAGTTTAAAATATTTTTTGATGATTCATGGACTACTATGACAACAAGCTGGTGACCTTTAAGAACTAAAATAGATGTTTACTCTCATAATATTATGCTTTCACTTCTTTGTTGTGTTGGCAATAAGGAAGTCCACTCTCTCATTATTGAGGTGGAGTGAACTAGAATTTGATACGAAAATTAATGAACTATTCGAAAGCCAAGTTTCGCAAAAATGGGAATATTGCACCCACGCCTATACACCACATGAGGTTTGACACAAAAAATAGATTTTTTGCGTTTGAAGTACTCTTCCACAAGCAGTTTGGATTAGAAAATGTTATTTGAACAAGAATATATTTTCAAATAAAAATACGACAACTTATGTCTTCAAGCCACTTTTAATTTTTTTTAACAGTTTTTGCATGTTTCGAAAACCATGCAATAAGAAAGGTAGAATACGGTTGTTGTATTTTTTGCCCATGGAAAATTGTTCATATAACATACCTCTTTGGATCATGTCCCAAAAGGAGATAACAAAAAGTTACTCTTGAGAAAAATATATTGCTTTAATGTGGTATATATGCATGGTAGGATGTTAAAATATTTGTTTTCAATTTTAAAAATCCAATTTGAAAAATCAGCCAACAAAAAAATTATCCGTGGAGTTGCAGGCTATCTTTGTGATATTGACTAAAATTGTGTAACGCAAACGGTTAACTATGACGTCCTCAAGATAAAACAAATCAGTTTCACTATTGCACTACACTACAGAAAACTGATTGAAAATTACATCCTATATATATATAGTATGTTGGCAGCCCAATTGGCACTAGATCACTTGAGTATGACACAAAGCCACGGTTAATCAAAATAGAGAAAATAATATTCGTACAAAGAGACGAATCCAGACATAAAATTTTGGCATGGTCAAAATTGTAAAGAAACAATGAATTAAACTATACTGAAAATAATTTATAATATTGTTAAATGTAATATATTCACAAAGAAAATCGTCTACTATCCCATTAATTGAAAATGAGATAAAATAATATAATTGTTTCGAAAACGTCTCTTTTTATAAAAGTTACAAGACAATCATTTAACCATTGATAACTCATTTTGTTGCATAACTGACCCTTCACATAATTCATAGCTGAAAAACACGTTCTACGCTGCTACCGGCAAGACTAAAGCCAACTTCAAAAACTTATAAATCATATCAAATATATTGTTTCCACAAATATTGCACTTGTTAGTTGGGTAGAATTTCAGGTTATGGCTCATTTAGATGTTGAATTTTCGATGATTCACAATTAGCCGAGGAAGTAACTTTTTTGTTTGAAAGAGCCGAAGAAGTAACTTTATCTCTAGAAAGCAGAGACTAAAATTTCTTCATTTTTATAAAGAGAACAGTATGAAATCATTTGATGAAGATGTAAATAAATACATGTAAATAAATACTCTCTCCGGTCCTATATATAAAAAACATTTTACTTTCTAGATTCATTGTAAAATTGGTGTATCTAGACAAAAATATAGTCTAGATACATTAATTCTGCAATGAATTTAAAAAATAAATTGCTTCATATATATTATATATAGGACCAACGGGAATATAAAAAAATGGTCATGTTTTAGTAGTCTTAATTAAGTCAATTCACAACCCTAATTCCATAGAAAATAAATAGAGTAAAGAGTGTCAGAATGTTCAGTTTTTGTGTATTTTGACAAAACAAAACTAGAGCTCTCTCGAATACCAAAAAAAATAAACTAGAGCTCTCTCTCTCTCTGAATTATGGTTCTATGAAACTGCGATCTCTACGTTAAACATACTACTTTCTAGTTATCGGTGCAAGCCATCAGCCATGATGAATCGAATAAAGGAGAAATGTTGTACAATCTCATTTTCGCCAAATTTCTTCTCTTTTCTGTTTCATCCACCATAATTCGTAAGTCTTCATTTTATTCAACAGATTCTTCTTTTATATATTTTTTTATTTATTGATCAATAATTAATTAATTTATTTCTATCGGTTGGTTTTGTCTGTGTTGTTGGTTCAGATTGATTGCTGTTGTTGTCGAGTTCTTATATCTTGTGAAAGCTTCAATCCAGGTAATTTTATGTTGAAAATGTGTAGTTGAGTTCTTATAAGGAAGATTTTGAGATGTATGTATTGTGTGTGATTGTTATTGTGATAAACATTATTGAGACGAGTCACCTAGCTCATGAGAGGCAAGGATGGTGCTCGTGTGATACTTTATTTATGATGCACTTGTCGAACTTCTCTATATACGAGTTGTACGCAATCAATAGACCGTGACGGCTGAAGATCTAACAACTCAAATTTTAACTTTACCAAACTAGGTTTAAGATACATTTCGAATCACGAATCATACGCAGCTAGACAATCAAGAGACCAGGTTCGTTGAAGATTGAATAGCCTAAATTTTAACTTCACCAAATCAAATTCAAAATACATCGCAAAACACGAGTAGTTTAATTTTCTAACAAGATCGGAAACTTTGACATTGTATTATTGATACAAGAAGCATTAACAATAAAAACATTTACAATTAAGAAATTCAACATAGAATTGCAACAATATCATCCAAATCATATTTTGTGTAATACACCCTCCGTAACACTTTACAAGCAAAAATACACTTTTTAGATTCATTGTATATTTAGTGTATCTGACCTACAATATAGACCAGATACATTAAATATACAATGAATCTAACAAGTGTATTTTTGTTTATAAAGTGTTATGGAGGGAGTATTTCAATTTCAACATTGAATTAATCCTACTCTCAATCTCATCATGGAAATTAAAAAAATAAACTAAAGATCAAGAAATTGGTCATGATAAAGATGATGAAAAAATGATACAAAAAAATCATGAAAAACACAAAGAATAAATGAACTTGTAGAATTCTCACCTAATGAGCTTGAGTGTGATGTCCAGAGACAAAATGACTATGGCAGTTTGAAACGGGTTCATTAGAATTATGCGTCATTGTTTCAGTGATTGGTGTGTTGGAAAAGGAAGGAGAATGTTATATAGTGAGATTTTTGGAGGAATTTATATTTGAGAGAAGAACAATTTTATTGCTTGCATACTTGCTTGCTAATTGCTTGATTTATAAATGACTAGCTCGCCCTTATTTATAGGCTTTAAGGGGAGAGCTAGTCATTTATACATCAAGCAATTAGCAAGTAAGCAAGCAATAAAATTGTTTTCTCTCAAGTATAAATTCCTCCACAAATCTCACTATATAACCTTCTTATTCCTTTTCCAACACACCAATCACTGAAACAATGACACATACTTCTGAAGAACCTGTTTCAAACAGCCATAATTATTTTGTCTCTGGACATCACACTCAAGCTCATGGGGTGAGAATTTTGCAAGTTCATTTATTTTTTGTGTTTTTCATGATTCTTTTGTATCATTTTTTCATCATCTTTATCATGACCAATTTCTTGATTTTTAGTTTTTATTTTATTTTCATGATGAGATTAAGATTAGGACTAATTGAATGTTGAAATTGAAATATTGCACAAAATATGATTTGGATTCTATGTTGAATTTCTTGATTGTAGATGCTTTTATTGTTAATGCTTCTTGTATCAATACAACGTCGAGGTTTCCGATCTTGTTCGAAAATTAAACGACTCATGTTTTGCAATGTATTTTGAATTTGATTTGGTGAAGTTAAAATTTAGGCTATTCAATCTTAAACGAACATGGTCTCTTGATTGTCTGGCTGCGTATGATTCGTAATTCAAAATGTATTTTAAACCTAGTTTGGTGAAGTTAAAAATTGAGTTGTTAGATCTTCAGCCGCCGCAGTCTATTGATTGCATACAACTCGTATATTGAGATGTATTTTAAATTAGATCTGGTGAGTTTAAAATTACAGTTGTTCTATCTTCATACAACACGATCTCTTGATTGTGTGACTGTGTTTTCCCTAACTGGAATGGAATCTAGATTTGTATCAAGAATAAACCCTAATAGTTTTATCATGTGCAAAATTGTGTTAATTTAACTTTTATAAATATTTGGAAATTAAATGGATGAAATCTTATAAGGTATTTTTGAACGTTACAAAATCATCTTGACCTTGGACCAAAACATACTGCTACCAATGATGTAGCCTGCCCTTTTTCCTAATTATTATTTTCTGTTACAATATGAAGCTGATTGTGTATAAATTGATAGTTTTTATTTTCTCGTGTCAGTTCTCAATGATGCAAAAACTCTTTTGGGGATGTTCAGTTTTTAACAAGTTTTGTAGTTTTCTTTCATCCTTACATTCTTAGATTTTGGTTAAAGTTGAGTTGCAATCAATATGGGCAGCTGGGGGGAGCGGGGGAGGAATAACAAGTATAGCTTTTGTCATTTTATAATGTCTCATTTGCTTGTTTACCGCTGCATTATAATGTTTATAACAACGTTATAAAGTTATTGATGATATGTGTTTGAATTTAGAATTTGTGTCGTGTGTTGAGTGCAGCTTGAGAAGCAAGTAAACAGAAGAAATGCAAAAAGAGGTCGTCCTACTGGATCTAAGAAACCGCTGAAACGTGCTTCGGAAGAAATGCATAAAGAGGTCATGCGCCATCTTTCCAAAATATTGACAGAGGCAAGTGCTAGTACTTAATACAATTTATTTTATTATAATTTCATGTGTCTACAGGAACAAACTGGGCACACACTCACTTCGATCAAATTGTTTTATGCTATGTCTCTTTCTTCTATTTGAATTTTATTTTGAATTCTCTAATTGGACATAAACTGATGATTACTGTTAACAACATTTTCAATATCTCAGAATTTAAATTTACTTAGAAACTCATCATCCTACTTTTTAGTTTTTACCATCAACTAGCTTCAATGAGCTTTGATCAGCCTTTCAATTGTAAACATGATTGAGGATTTCCTCCTTTCAACATAAGATATGCCCCCTATATATATATATATATATATATATATATAGGGAGCATATCTTATGAGAATGCCTTTGATATCTGAGAATGGTGAGAATAAATTAGAACCATCAGATTAAAAGGAAGGGTTAAGATTAAAACATAACTTTAAGTGAGTCATGTGCAACAAAAGTTGATCTCACGTGATTTTATTCTCTTTCTTTTTCTAACGCGCGTTTCTTTCTCTTCTTCTTCTCGCATGCCTTTTCATCTTCTCCTTCTAAACTGTTTTGAAAAGGTCATTATGTTGAAGGCTGCCCAGAGAAGGTTACAAGCTCAGTTACTGCAAATGATACGACAGGGGTAGATGGGGCAGGAGTAGAGTTATGCGAATATTACTGAAGGGGAAAACATTGATGGTGACAATTATGAAAATCCTAATAGATCACCATCTCAAGTTAATGCTATTGAAGTTATTGAGGAAGGACAGTTACGTGTCAGAGATGATGTGGTACCAAATATCTAGAGCTCAATGGATAAAGGATGGTGATCGGAATACTAGATATTATCATCTCAAAACCTTGAATAGAAGACGCAAGAACTAAATTATTATGCTTAGAGCCGAGGATGGCACGTGGAGGATGAACGACAACTTCAAACTATGGTGAACAATGCCCTGTCCTTTGCCAAAGCCATTATATCACTATAAATAAAGGGTGCAAAGTAAAAGTGAGAAGCTTTTACAATTGCAAAGAAATAAATGCTAGGATAACAATTTAATGCTTGAACCATAGATTGACTTTGCAGTTTATCAAACTAGACATAATGAAGTATACTTAAAATGTCAATATGTCATAGGATCCAAGTATAATTAATTATACTATTTTAGACCTATGATACCTAAGTTGAGTTTACTTGTGCCAACCAGTAATCCTTACAACTACACAAATCCAAAACAGCTTTAGGGTAGTTTTGGACAGGTGTCAACACCACAGCTTCCTAGAGCAAAATCCTGTGTGTGCAAAATTAGGTTTTTTTCTCAATTTTCTCAATCGAATCCTCCAACCTGTTTCAAGACCCATCCTGCAGGTAATTTCAGTTTCGTTCTTTTTGCAAATCCCTAATTTTCTTCATTTGCATTTCTAATCCTCTTTCTATTTCGTTTTTTCTTTCATTCTCTCATTAGAGGTAAAACGAAGGCAAATCAGTTGAGAGAGACCCATATTGATAGCAAACGGTTACCTATTTATTTGAAATCAAACTAAAAAGAGGTTGTTGCTATCAATATGGGTAACTTGAGAAAAAATATTTTCACTTACTTGCTGGTATCTTCTCATAATTTCTGGTTTTTGCTCTACTTTTACGGTTAGAGTCTATATTTATTATTTTAATTTTAATTGTAACTGATATATGTTGCTTTGTAGTTGATCAATTGGTTTTGCCACACCAGTAACTATTGTTATTGTTATACATGAAATAGTGAAGAGGATTTGTTGCATCCTCCAAAAAAATAGGCTTTGATATCTTATTGATTACAAATTAGTAGATCTAATGTTTATTTGTTTCTCTATTGGATCAGTTTGGATTGAGCACTGTTATTTAATTGTGACATGCTAATTTGAATAGTTTGGGATCAAGGACTACTTTTTTGTTATTTTGTTAAATCAGTTTGGTTCAGGGGAGAACATTGGTTCCTATTTTTTTCTCAAGTTACCTATATTGATAGCAACAACCTCTTTTTAGTTTAGTTTGATTTCAAATTTCAATTTATCAGCTAATATAAAATATCCTATCAATTGGTTGTTACCTATTTTACTTGACATGTTCTTAATATATCGACTTTCGTGTTTATTCTTTTTATACCGATTTTGGAAAAGAGGTCTTTGAAAAGATTGTTTATGACAGGGATGACAAAGATTGTTACCATTATTGAATTATCTTTTTTATGAAAGTAATTTTCTTGAATTAGCTTTCAAAATGTTTTCACAAATTAAAGATCACTTAGATTTCAATTAAAAAAATATTGGCTTTTCTGGCTTTTTTCTATTTTCACTTAACCAACCAAAAAAAAAAACCTAAAGAGTGACACCAATGTGACACTTGAAAATAATCAAACAAGTTATGTTATAACTCTAAGAATAAGCCTGCATAATTTTTAACTGCATAATTATATGTGGCTGCAACCATAATAATCCTATGAGTTCCATACCAAAAAAATAAAATAACAATTTCTTACCTTCTTAAGTGAGTCTAAGACATGACAATCTATTTTCTTTCTGCCCGAGAAGCATGTCAATCATCAAGCCATTTTCTTATTACCTTCAACATACACATCGATCATTATTTGTTTTTTATGGAGTTTTGGTTTGATTGTTTGCTTTGTGAGAGTTTCATATTTGGTATATGTTGCTTGATTGAACGTTTATGAAGGAGTACCATGCCATTATATTGTGGTTTATATTGATTATTTTGTGGCTTGACAATATTTTTTTCTGCAAATAAATTTCGATGTACCGTTTCAATGTATGAAAAATGGATGATTTATGCTCATAGTGATTGTGATTGTAGGCATTCTACCTAATTAATGACATCTAATTTCTATTGATTCAAGGACCAACCATGGATATAGTCACTACTTGGAGGTATATATATTTATTTTTGTCTATTTGTAATTTGTTATATATTAGTGTTTTTCAATAGAGAGGGTGTTGAAAAGTGTTGTGGTTTTCTCTTTTAGTATTTTGCTTCTCATAATGTCAAGTGGGTTTTATCTTTGATAAAAAAGTATACTTTCCTGGTGAGTTAGTTTTCCCAAAATTTTGAGTTAAATGATCTTTGAAAAGTATATTTCCTGCTAGATGCTATCATTAAGATTTTAAGAACTATTTCATACCACTTATCATAACATCTAATTGGACTATTATTTCATGAATCATACCACTTATCATAAAATCTTTACTGAACTATAATTTCTTGAAGGATTTATTGCCTAATTATATCATTTATTAATTCCAAATTCAGTAACTTTTTTTTTGTTTTACATTACGTTTCAGAACTCAATTTTATCATGAGTTTGTTTTAAATTTCATTTCAGAACTGAATTTTATCTTGATGCTATGAAAATAGCTTATGATAAACATTTTTCTTTTCCTTAGCCAACATAGCTATGGCTGGAAAGTTTCCAAAGTTTTGAAAATATGAATTTTGAAGTTTTTCAATGGAATGTTAACTTACAACAGAACCTGTTTCCCGGTTCTTCTGCTGTGTCTTCACTATTTTTTTCTTAATGTTAATCAATTCAAAATATTCTATGTTTTTTTTACATACTAATGCATAACTGCAACAAATAAAAATGTATATAAAATGTGTTTTCAACCTATTTTTCCTTAATTCCAAGAGGCAACAACTAAGAGAGCTAGCATGCTATGCTTAATTCCAATTTTAGTGAAGAGAGCCTCAATTGAGTGGTAGTGTTTTCACGACATTCACTTACAATGACATGAAAATGCCCAAAACTGAGGATTAAACTCCAGTTATATGTTGATAATTGTTACATTGATGTTGCTTCCTTTAACTAGATTCCCTCAACTGTAATGCAAGATTACAGTGTTTCTATAAATATGAATTTAGAACTTAATTACTATGTAAGGTTATAGGCCTCAACTGATTATATTTTTTTAATAGGTTTTCATGGATTGTCAAACTTGGCATTCAAAAAAACATGTGAGAAAAACAGTACATGACATTCATAGAGCTGTGCGAAAGCCAAAGATACAATATAATGACAACAATCTTAAAAAAATTGTGTCCAAGTATCAGAATTTAGAAAGAAAAAATAAGGTATGCCACTAGCAACTTCTTACAAATAAGTTGAGGGTGTTCTTCTCATCTTATTTTTCCTATCATATATTCCTTTTATTTTTGTCTAAATAAATGATATTCATTTATGCAAAATCACATTCAAAACCCTGTAATGTGGCCTTGCTTGTTATTTCTTGCAAGAGGGGCTTTTCATAAACATGTCGGTATGTCACTCAGGAAAATTGCTTCATGTCTATCCAAAACTAGCTTAGGATGGAGGTTTGCTTTTTGAGGAGAAAGGCCATAATTCCTAGCATCTTCATATGTTTGTACACGTATAAAGGTTTACTAATGTAATTGATTTTCAATTCTCATGTATGATTTTAGTTGCTGTGTAAATTTGAAATTCTAAATCTTTATCTTATTTTTTTGCTCGAGATTATGACTATTATTCTCAACAAACCATGTCTCAATCAATGCTAGTTCAGAAATAGCACTTTATTCATTCTCTCTTAATAATGAGTTGATTGTGGTCTGTTAATTTAAATATTTGTTCAGACCACTATGGTTGGAATGAACTTCAGAGATTTGAAATTACACTTAAGATACATTATTAGCGATTTTGATTATTGTCTTACATTGCCAAACATTTTGATGTAGGAACTACACTTTAATTTATTTTTGAGTCCATACCTATTACGTTTTGTTTCTTTGCTATAGCGTAGTATAAACTTGAAGGAAATTCAAGAATGATTTTTTTTTTTATCAATATATTTGTTATTTAAACTTATCAATTTCCATTTTGCTCCGGCCTTTAATTTTGTTATATTCTCTTTTGGCTCTCAAAACACATCATAATCCCTTCAATCTGTTATATTTTTGATATCTTTAATTCATCATCTCTTTTTGTAATTTGGCATTTGTTTATGACTATTTTATTTTACTAATTTTAAACAATGTTCGTGTGGCTTTCATTAATATTATAGAGGGATGTTGTTAACTTTAATATAAATAAGTTTCAAGTTTTATATTTAGAAAAAATACGGGGAGGTGTCCCAGAAAGTTTATGTTTATGCATATATCAACTTTGCTAATATTATAGAGGGATGATGTTATGTAACTTTAGTATAAATAAGTTTCAAAAAACACACGGGGAGACGTCCCGAAAGGGTTATGTTTATGCAAAAAGTTTTTATGTAACCTTTGTTCGAAAAATTCTTTGATATTTCACGTGTTGTTATTTGTCTAATTTTGTGTTTTGAAATTAGTTGTCTAATTTTGTGTTTTTATGTAGCCTCCATTCTTATGTGTTTCTAATGTAAGAACAATTTTCATATTATATTTTTCTTATAATATATATGGTTGTAGTCAATTAACATTTGTCTAACTGTTTTATTAAAGTACATTATATATAATTGAATCATATAAATAAATTGTCCCCGTGCAGCACGGGTACTCTGACTAGTATCTTCAACAAATGTGTATACTGACAAGGATTGTAAATTCAGCCACAATTCGGGAGATGTTTGTTGAGAATAATACCTAAATATCTTTTTGAAGATTTTAGTCTTAAATATATTTTAGATTTATATTTGAAATAAAATAATACTAGGATTTAAGATTTATATTTCAGTATAGAATATTTAAGATTTGTTTAGAATTTTTAGAATTAGTTTGTTTTTAAAATATATGATTTGTTTTTTATGTAGCTCTATATATAGAGTTATATAGTTATGAATGAGAATGAGAAAGAAAAACAAGAACATGAGAGTATTCTCCATGTAACAATATACTTTCTTCTCCATTTTCTCCATCAAATATATTCCACCAAATTCCGCAATACCAAAAACACAAAAAACCATATCAGTGGCATCAGAGCGACATCGTTCAGAAGGACCTGTGAAGATGTAAGAAGAAGACGGAGAAGATGATGAAGATGAAGACGAAGAAAAAGAAGAAATCAACAAAAACCCATAACCAAAAATCATAACCACAACTACATCTTTATGTGTTACATGAAATATGCACATGTAATAACCCATACCAAAACCAATACATGAAAAGTATGATACCTACACATGTATTATAATCTCATAACCCATAAACAATACATGAAAAGTAGGATACATACACATGTATTACAAAATCCATAACCAATGCATGCAAAGTATGCTCATGTATCATGTGAAGATGTAGAAAGAAAAAAAAACACGAATCTCAGATTGGATACAACACAAAGATATTCAGTTTGGGAGGAGTGTTGAACAACAACAACAACAATAACAAATGATGTGGATGAACAAAGAAAAAAAAAAAACATGAATCTCTGGTTGGATACAACACAAAAATATTTAGTCGGAGATGAGTGTTCAAAAGTTTTTTCAATTCAAATCTCAGGTTGGATTCAACACAAAGATATCCGGTCAAGGAGGAGTATTGAGGAACGACAACAACAAAAAAAGAAGAAAAAAATTCAGCACAAATCTCGGATTGGGTACAACAAAAAGATATTCAGTCAAGGAGGAGTGTTGAGAATAATACCTAAATATCTTTTTGAAGATTTTAGTCTTAAATATATTTTAGATTTATATTTGAAATAAAATAATACTAGGATTTAAGATTTATATTTCAGTCTAGAATATTTAAGATTTGTTTAGAATTTTTAGAATTAGTTTGTTTTTAAAATATATGATTTGTTTTTTATGTAGCTCTATATATAGAGTTATATAGTTATGAATGAGAATGAGAAAGAAAAACAAGAACATGAGAGTATTCTCCATGTAACAATATACTTTCTTCTCCATTTTCTCCATCAAATATATTCCACCAAATTCCGCAATACCAAAAACACAAAAAACCATATCAATGTTACCTTTGGTTGAGCTATTCCAAGACTTTGGGCAAATAATCAAACAAGTTTAGTTTTACTAGAATTATTTAATCTTGTTTCACTGGTAAATCAACATTCAATGCAACGTTTAGTATCTACGAAGCACAAGAAGTAATTCATAAGTTGTGTCCTTAGATAGAAATGGAGAAATACGCTGACGAGAGATCTGTACATCATTATATGCAAGTGCCAATGTGCCATTATTATGCTTAATGTTGGAACAATCAATACAATACAATTTTAGGCATGGACATTTAGTATCTACGAAGCACAAACGCATATACATTAGCACATCGACACTGATAGATTATATTTAGTATCAATGTAATTGTGTGTCAGATACTGACATGTGTCCCACATCTGGACACGCGTAATCCAAGGAGTATTTGTACTTCATAGTTTAGTAGAAATATAAAATGCAACATGACATTGTAAGTCACCGGTGCAACAATAACAATAAATCAGCAACATTATTATTAACAGACAGATCTGATGGTAACAACGGGGCAACCTTCCACCAGAGACATATACCACCTTTCAAACAAAATTTTTAATTTTGCATTAGAGACAAAATTAAACAAATTAATTAAACATAATTGTCAATAAGATTTCTAACCAAGAAAGATAATAGATTAATGGGTTAAATATGTTTTTAGTCCCTACATTTTGCGAAATTGTTAAGAATGACCCCTACATTTTAAAAATGGTAAAAAAAAACCCTTTAAAATTTTGCGCTATCAAGATTAGTCCAATCCGTAGAGAATAGTCCATACATTTTGCAAAATTGTCAAGAATAGTCCCTACATTTTGCAAAAGTGTCAAGAATAGTCCCTACCTTTTAATATTTTTAGTCCATACATTTTGCAAAATTGTCAAGAATAATTCCTACCTTTTAATGTTTTTAGTCCCTACATTTTGCAAAATTGTCAAAAATGGTCCCTAAAGGATAAACGCAGGGACTAATCTTGATAGTGGAAAATTTTATAGGATTTTTTTTACCATTTTTAAAATGTAGGGACCATTTTTAACAATTTCACAAAATGTAGAGACTAAAAACATATTTAACCCTAGATTAATATGTTCAAATAATTCGGTGGGCTAGTCCATACAGAGTAAAAAACTCTGGCTTTAAATGGGGTCCCCGCAAGTGGGCGGTGGGATTGGTCCCCTCGGATTAGTCGGCTCTAGTACCGGGTACCGAGTTTTCAAAAAAAAAAAAATGTTAAAATAAAAGTTATAAGATGAATGATAGATGTAAAACATTGATATGAAATAAAAAAGATTTACCAGAGATTGAAAGGAATAAAAAAATAATACTCCAGTTTGATTATGCGTATGGTAAAATCTCAGGTTAATAATGTTTTATAAAATTAATACTACGGGGTGCAAACAACAAGTAAATAACCCACTTCCTCCAGCCCATCCCAAGTCTAAGTAAATTATTTTCTGTTTACACCCCGGGTCTACGCTGACTTGTTGTTTGCATCCCCTAGATAAATTATTTTACTTTTTGTATTTATTTACAATTTAAATAAAACATGATGATTTGGCATGTGGGTCACTTGCCACGTGTGAGTTGACTTGGTCAAGATCAACGAGTATTCCTTTCGCATCTCCTGAGCTTCTCAAGTGCCCCATGAACTTCTAATTTTACTCCCTACCCCCAAGTTAGATATTGTGTGTGTCCGTACTCTAAGTAACAAACTATGTTTTTTCATATTATTTTCATTCATTGGGGCATGATGGCTGCAAACATTGAGGTTGAGATAAAAAAAAGTGTTGTTCGCAACATTGACATTTTAGTCATTTTAAAGGGCCCGTGCGAAACAGTAGAAGACGCAAAAAGAAAATCTCTTAATTCGGTGATTGAGATTGGAGTGAGTTAAATTATGCTATTGGTGTATTATTTATGCTTCTGAACATTTATAATATCATCACAAAAAACATAATTTAAATCATGGACTAAATCTCCCCCTTCAATTTTATTTGTAAATTAGTAAAAGACCCGTGTGTAACATTACGTTAATTATTAATTCGAAAACAAAATTAAAGAAATTAATTTGAATTATACATAAAAACAAAAATTAGAAAAATCACAAATTATTTTATATGCAACAATCCATTAAATGTTTGCACCACATTTGTTGCGGATATATATATATATATATATATATATATATATATATATATATATATATATATATATATATATATGTGTGTGGTATTTCTATAAACATTTATTTACTTTAGGGTGAATTCTTTTGTACACATATTATGTGAATGTGTACCGCTACACCGCTGAGGTGTTTAACAAATAGCAAATATTTAATGTTGATTTTGTTTCTTTATTAAGTTTTCTATATTAAACACTACTTTTTAATACTTGCAAATGTATCCTTCACATAAATATAATCAACATTCATGTTCCACAATAAATGAAAGCATACATCAAATCTTTCAATCTAAATTTTCACTTTTTTTAAGCAAATGATTTTTTAACAAGATTCAAATATTTAATATTTTCTCCAAAAAGATATATTTTAATATTATTATAATATCCTATAAAATAATATTATTTTAGTATTTTGTATTTTCTAAATAAAAAAAGTATGATTTTAAACTTTTTAATTATTATTATTATGGCTGGATAATTTTAATATTTCAATACTATTACCTGTCAAAAAATTATTTTAATATTATTAGTTTATAATGATTGATATTTATTTATCTTTTAACCATTAATACATATAATTATTAAAATACATTTATTTTTGTACAAAAAACAAATATAATTTTTAATGTGTATATATTTTATTGTAATATTGTTAATTTTTAGTGATTCGTAATATTTTATTGGATTAAATAAGTTTTTTTATTGGTGCAAAGTTACTAAATTTAATTTTTTATCTTGATAAAAAAATGTCATGTTTTCATCCCCACAAAATATTTATGCATGCAATTTAGTCATGTTGTTAAGTGGATGTGTATTTATGTTGATTTTGCAAATATGTATATAGCATTATAAAAAGTTTGTCTAAAAATAAGGAGTTCAAAATTTGATTTTTAGGTAAAAATATTTGTTACTTTTATCTTGATATTTTGATTTAGAAAATTCATATTTAATTCATCTCATTTTTAAAATTACTAAAATTTTGTAAATTTCGAACCATTATATTGCCAAAAGTTTGAATCTTACGCGTGTCATCCAATTAGGTGGTATTGAATGTTTGAGAGAAAGTTTGATTTCCTTAGGCTCCGTTTGGCCTGGCTTTTTTTAGCTTTAAATTCTCTTTTTAATCAAAAGTTAGGCCAAACACATTTTTAACAAAGTTCTTAACTGTAAAAAGCAGATTTTTTTCAATGTGCAAAATTGAATTAAATGAGCTTCTAGAAAAAGAGGTTAAAAAAAAATCCGGAGCTTTTTTTGTAATGATCCCGCTTCGAATCCCACTTAAGACTCTTTTTATTATTTTTTTTTCATTTTTTAGGTTGTTTTCATTTAAATATTATTAGTTGTTATTATCTTTTTTAAAAGTTTTTATTTTTGGTACAAATTTTTTTTAAAAAAAAATATATTTTACTAAACAAATTTTAGATTAAAGATAACTTTGAAGTTAAAAAAAACAATAATTACCAAACAACTTTTGCTCTGTTTTTGAAAGTTCTTATTCTCACTTTTAGTTTTCAATCAGCTTCTAAGAGCTAAAAACGCCGGGCCAAACGAACCCCTAGTTACAGTCGGTAAAATTACTTTTTTTAACAAATCACGCCCGGTAAAATTAGTTGAGACTTAATTGTCATTTCGTAGGAACTAATATTCTTAAGGCTATGTTTGGATTGGTGGTATGTGGTGGAATGGAATGAAGAGATAAATAATAAAATTCCATTGTTTGGATTTACAAAAAGCTAATGGAATGGAATGGAACCCAATGAAACCAATTTCATTCTATACCACTCAATCTTTCAATTTTTCATTCCCTCCAATTTGCGGTGTATCAAATGGAATGAAATTTTATATTTTTAATATTACTCTTTTACCCTTATTTTATTTATTTTTCTCTCTTCTCAAATACTCATATTTCACAAGTCCAGGTCCCCTCCATTTAATGTACACTCCATTTAACCGATAAGTTAAATGGATGTGTGACATGTGTCAAACAAACAATATAATGGTTGAGATCAAACCTCTAAAAATACACCTTCCCTGTAACTTTCCCTTCCATCTGATACGGAACTCAGCAACTCCCTCTTCCTCTAATCTCCATCGTTGCTGCCGTCTGATCCATGTTCTCCTCTCCCTCTTCGCCGCACTCACGAGTCATCCTCTACAACGTTTTTCCATTCTCGATCTCTTCTCCTTGTCGCACTGCAACCTATTATTCTCTTCGATTTTTCTTGAGTCATGCTGAAATTTGAGTAGTTGCTAAGTTTCATAATACCACTTCTGAAAAATTGAATTTTGTTGGGTCTCAATGGTTTGATTCCATTGTTGTTGTCAAAAATTATTTTCAATTTTACTGTTGTTTACCCCAAAATAAAGTGAAACAAGGAAGAAGCAAGAGGGAGTTTATGAGTTCTTATCAGAAGGTGAAGAATTTCTTATCAGAAGGTGAGGTGAAGAAGAAAGCTACAGAGAAGATGTCTTTTTAATTGGTTTTATTAAATAAATACTAATATTTAGAAGGGAAGACATATTTGTTTTTATTAAATAAATACCAGTTTTTATTTGATGACCATTATAGCTTGAAAAAGAAAAGCAACGGCGTCGGGTGGTTCATATCGGTGGCGGCGCTGTGTTGGAGGTGGTTGCTCTCAGCGGCGGTGGGTTAGAGATGTACTGGCGATGGCAAGAACACAAAGAGAGTGGTGAAGCAAAAGTGATAAAAATAGGGTCGTTGTTTGTTCACAAATGTTTCCCTGTTGCTTTCTTAAATTGAAATTCTTAATCTCATCCATTGAAATTGTTAAGTGACACGTGTCATACATCAGTAGAGAGAATTGGTTAAATGGAGAGAACCTGAACTCATATTTCACACGACAAACTCTCTATCTCACTTCTTCCGCATGCTGACTATTAATTTTTTATTGTCCAACAAGGTATGCCATTTTTTTTATCAATCATTGTTTGCCAAAAAATGAAAATTGATTGTTCTTGTTTTCTGCCATTCAAAAAAAAAAATTGTTCTTGTTTTCTTTAAAAAAAAAACTGTGATGCATGTTGCTATCGGTTCTGATGCATGTTTAAGGGCCAAATCTATGTGATAAAATTAATTAAGTTGGTATAAACATGTTGTCGAAGGCAAATACCATAATGACATAAACCCTCAACGAGTCCATCCTGCATGATTATTAAGTTATTATATAGCTCAAAACATTTATTTATTTTTGTTTATAACCCTCTGATTTTTAGGGGACGTAAAAGAGTTAGAACTAAAATTGCAACAAATGTGAATATATGGGACGTAAAAAAATTGAATATTAATTAAACATATTTTTTTTATGACATTTCATATTTATATATGCAAGTTAATTGCTAATTTTATCTAATACTATAAATTCAATTAGTTATAACTCATTACCCACGGCTTCACCATGAGTACATGAGATTTACCCACGGATTACCCACGGCACAGGTCCGTGGCATTTTGGCTCGTTGGTAACTCATTATCCAAGAAAACGCCGTGAGTAAGTTTATCCACGGCCTTTCCCACGTTATTACCCAAAACTTTACCGTGAATTAAGAGATACATGCGGATTTGCAAGATACACACAAAGGAAGAGACAGAGATAGAGAAGTGAAATCTGCGATGAAGGGAAACTGTGGCGACGATGAGGAGAAGCTGCGGCGGCGATGAGAACAGCAACGGCGAATGAAGATGGTCGCCGCAAATGAGAGGGTCGCCGAAGTGGAGAGTGACAGGGTTTTGCCTTCAGGTGTCGTTTTGTCTTCTTACATTCCTTTTCTCATACGAGTAGAATTGGAAAAGGCATAGTGGTAGAGAAAAGAAAGGTATAGCAGAGTAAACAAATAAATCAAATTATTAAAATTTATATGTATATACCAATTTGCCGTGGGTAGCTCAATTTTTTTACGCGCTCGATCCCTTCTTTTAGTGGATGCAACATTTTCCTTTAAAAAGGTGAGAGGGAAACATGTTATTTCTCGTTTTCACGTTTTCGATGGCTTTGCCGTGGGTAATATCCACGGTTAAAGGCCGTGGGTAAAAATACTCTGGGTATACACAACTTTTCTTGTAATAATTATCATATATTTTTGACAAAAAAAATCTAAATTAATTATTATAAAATTAAACTGTGAAACTTAAAATAATATTGTGCGTATACTGAGAGACATGAAATTATCAATAATAGATTATGAACTAATATTTGCACTAATAATTAAATTAATATATGTACCGAGTTACTTACGATCATTAATAAATTAATATTTACATTATATTTGTACAAATACGTATACCGAATAATTTAAAATCATTAATTAATACATTTGAATTAATACTCTATCTATGAAAAAAATTTGGGGTGTGATTTTGATATGATGATGATGAAGATGGTTTTGATGTGATTTTGTAGAGTGAATACACACCAAAGGTATCTAATATTGTGGACCGTTTGTGATTTTACGTTTACTCTGTTTTTTTTTTTGTTACACTTTTCCTTTGGTTTAAGAGAGCTTCTTTTGGCATCCTATGTACTTTTCGCGCGCCCTTCTCATTTTTATTTTTATTCTTCCGCTACCTAAGTAGCGGATGTTATAAAAATGAGAGAAAAAATCTTTAAACATGAAATTTTCAAAATTTTACACATTTGCTACATAATTAGCGGATAAGGATATTTTGGTATTTTTACGTATTTTGGTTGGGTGCCAAAAGAAATTCTTCTGGTTTAAGTCTACGGCAGGCGTGGTTGGTTTGATTTGTTGGGTCGGCTCAAAATCAAATATTGGCATATTTGTTCATTATTATTAGAAATTTTTCCCCCACATTTTTTTATTCCCCCCAAAATCCTGTTTTTTTCTTGGACAGAAGTTTCAGAAAATACGAGCGGATCAACTAAAAGTTTGGTAAACCTTTTTCAAAAATTTCCTTTATACAGACAGATGGTGTGTATCACTTCTTCATCTTAATGAAAATGTAATTTGTGTTAAAAAAATTTAAGTTCCAGAAATAAATTCCTATGATTTGGAAGTTCAGGATGTATTTTCCATAAAAAAACCAGTGTTATTTTATAGAAGTGACATACCAGAAAAACAGAAATGGTTCACGCCAGTGTTATTTTACATACACAATTTCCTGTCATTGCAATTAGCATAAACAATTGGAATTGTTAAAACTTACTTGTAATGACAGGAAATAGGGGATGGATGAGAAAAATTCTTATTATTGAGTTGTATTTAACTGTGTAGATCTTGTGAATTTGTTTTAGTTTAGTTTTTTTTTCCTTTTAGAAATGATATTTTGACACACTTAGCTTTTTCTTATACAATACATATGCAGGGATACTTTTGTAATATTTTTCCTCTTCATATTTTCTTTTCCCTTTGGTTTTTCTCTCCCGTGTATGTATTGTGTAGGAAAAAGTGTGTCAAAATATCACATTTTTTTTCCAGCAAAACTTGTAATGTTTTATTTTGCCATATTCTTGATAAATTTGTAGTACTTTTTTACGTAAGCGGAAAATTTATATATCTTTATATGTAGCACATAATATGGGAAAATAATGGAATTGTGGTTAAATATATGCATTTATATGTGTTTCGGAATGGGCTAAGAGGTGGCCTAAATCTGCTCTGCTCGGGTCACGGGGCATGCCCAACAAGGACAACGTGTTCGACACGTCATTTTCCCATGTGCTCCTTTACCAAGCACGTGTGATCAGCTGAGTCTATTGACTCCTCCTAGGATCGTGGAGCAGCTCACTAGAATAACAGCTTACAACAGCTTCTCCCCTTATTCAGGGGAATATTCTGGTAGTCACTCTTAATGGGCTGCTCAACACGGCCCATTAAGAGGACATTTGGCCCAACACTGGGGGCAACTATATAAGCTCTCCTTCACATAAGAGCTAGGTATTCTATTCATTTTCCCACTCTCTCTATTCTCTGTATCTCTTGTATTCTCTAACTTCGATATTGGAGCGCCGGCAGGTACAACTCCCCTCCGATGGATGATTGCTGCTTGATGCTACAGTACGACGGTTCTCTGACCATCCTCCTCTTATGATCAACATGTTAGATCAATATGTTATAAAGAGAAATTTTTCTTTTTTTGGTCAAAAGAGCGATTTATTTACACGATATATGCAAACATTTTTTTTACATAGGGAAACATTGTACAACTATAGTCCCTATAATGACTAAAAAAAATAAAACTATAGTCCCTATAATATAATAAGCAGATCTTTTGTGAGTAGAATATATTATCGTTGTATGTCACATTTAAAATATAAATATGTTAAATAGTTGTTTCTAAGTACCAAAATTTAATAGAGAGACCAAATGAAATCCGACTGATTTTAAAATAAAGAGACTAATTTTGGGAGTGAGCATATAAAATTTTCGATTTCATGTTTTAATAAAGTTTATTAGAATTGAGAGTTGAACATAATTCAACTCTACAAAATTGATTTATACGGTGAAGATTGCCCCTATTTTTATTTATTCATATAGGTTTGTAAGTGACGATTGCCTTTACTTTCTAAATCAAACATAATTGCTTTAAAAAAACATTGAACATGTAGTGATAGTTAGAGGTGTTCATATTCGGGTAGAACTCGGCCCAACCCGTCATACTTGTATGTAATTGGTTCGGGTATTGGATTTTGATTTTTAAAATCCGTGTACCCGTGAACCCAACCCGATCATTAAATACATATAAGAAAGGTTTTATCGTACAACAATATTGTTATTATGTTTCTCAATTTCATGAGTCAATTTCTCAATTCCTTATTTTGTATCTTCTTAATCTAACTGAAATTATCATATTGCATGAAAACTATATGCTACCAGTAAATCACCAATTAAATATCATTGCCCATATCATGTATAGAAAGTCGAGATTTAATTGTTATAAAAACCTATTTATATGAGTTCTTGTTTTTTCAATTTCATGTTATGTTTTTTCTATTTTTAGTTCTTATTTTTTCTTTTCTATTTCAAGTTATCCTCCTCTTTTCTATTTTTTGAATATGTTCTTTCTATTTTATTTTTTTTGGTTTTCAGCACCAGTTTAATCTGGCTCGGGGGTCAGTTCTGGCATCAAGTGGTTCCAGCCCCTCCCGATCGCAGTTGCGGGGATCGAACCGTGGTCCTCCCTACTAAGTTCAGCGCCAATCACCACTGAACCAACTAACGATTGTTATATTTTCTTTCTATTTTGTTGTTATGTTGTTTTAATATTGATTGTTTTATTTTATTTATTTTTTTGTAGCAAATGGAAGTTGAACAATGGCGATTGAATTTTTTTAATGTTGGTAGCTATATGTCATTTCCAAATTATCGATCTAAATGAGTGTTTTTATTCAATTTAAGTACTAGAAATGAAACACAATTGTATTAAATTGTATTACAGATTTTTTTTTTAAAATGTATTTTTTCTATCAAAAAACTATTTTAATTTTATGTACAGCCCGCGAACCCAACCAACCCATTAATAACCAGGTTGGTTCGGTTCAAATTTTATAGTGAAAATGCGGGTTTGATGATGAACCCAATCCAATGTATATTGAACGGGTTGTGTAATGGATTAGGCCAAATCCGGTCTAACCCAACCCGCGTACACCCATAGTGATAGTTAGGTAAAATTCTCCTCACCCCTAGTGATAGTTAGGTAAAATTCTCCTCATATCAATGACTATAATTAAGAATCAAATCTTACCGTGAAGATATTAAAAAACTCAGGACTTGTATAAATTTTCAGCCTGTTTCACATCTTTGTAACAAAATCCATGATATGTTGTAATCAAATTTATGGTCAAATTTTTTTTTTTTTATGGTATTTAAGCCTCTTGTTGATCATCATGAATGATTGTGTATGTGAGATGACATGCATATGAGAAAATTCTTAAATGTCTAATTAAAAAAATATACTACTTTTAAATTTTTTAAACTTTTTCTAAAAAATTAGAAAATATGTTCACTTGATCGGTAGTTGTCTTGAAGTGCAATTAAAGTGTTTCGAAGCAAAGGCATATTTTTTTAAAACACTTGTTTGAGATATAACTCACTATGCTATGGGCAATATCACGTGTCTATAAAGCGAAAATTTGTAAAATGTTTCCCTAAATCAAGTGTGAGGTAAATGTTTTCCAAAGTTTCTAAAACTTTAGTTCATATTTACCCAAATTTCAGGTTCGTATTCTACGGACAAAATGAGATTTTTTAGGGGTATATAAGAGAAACATGGGGGAGAGGGAAGAGAAAAATTCTTTACTTTTGCTCTGATTTAAGTCTGCTGCCAGCTTGGTTGGTTTGTTTTGTTGGGTTGGCCCAAAATCAATTATTGGCATATTTGTTCATTGAGAATTTATTTTACCACCCTAACAATTTTCTCGCGCTCCCTATAAAACTACCAAAATATCCTTGTCGCTACTTAAGTAGTGGATTATGTCTGTCCGCTACGTAAGTAGAAGACGTTATAAAAATGAGAAAGTTTCATGTTAGGAGGGTGTTTTCTCATTTTTATAACGTCTATTACTTAAGTAGCAGACATAATCCATTGCTTAAGTAGTTGACGTTTAAAATCTTGAATTTCATTATTTGTTTTTTCTTCAAATTTATTATTTTTATAACGTCCGCTACTTAAGTTGCGAAAGTGTAAAAATAGAACCTCGTAAGATACGCGAGAAACTGATAGGATGACAAAAGAAATTCTCTTATCGTTGGTATTGTATTTAACTGTGTAGATTAGTTCGTTTGTTGTAGTTTTGTTTTAGTTCTGTTAAGTTGTGCAAAACTTGTAAGTTTTATTTAGCTCCTCATAAATTTGTAGGACTTTTTTTATGTAAACAAAAAATTTAGCTTATAAAATATGTATATATTTGTATGAAGCACATAATATGGAAAACGTAATGGAATTTTGGTTGAAGCTTAATTTTTTGTTGTTGGTTTATTGACGAAGATGCTATCGATCATCACTAAAAACTCACTCACACAACTGCAAACACTTGAGTTTAACATGGATGAAAATATTCAACCTAATAATATTAACATTTATGGGTTAAAGAGCCATTTATTTACAACATATATGCAAACAATATAATATTCTTTACAATAATATTCTATACATATGGAAACACCGATGATGAAGTACAATACTACCTATGATATAATTGAAGTATCAAAGTTTTCACAAAAAAGGGGGTTTGAATTGTGAACCTTTAAAATATTTCCTATAAAAATTGTCAAACACAATATACTTGAAGAAAATAATTAGATTGTTAGTTAAACCAAATCACCAAAAGTGTTGCAGTCTGGAGAACGTTCTCCCAATCACTCTCTGACAGTATATATATAACTATTAAATTGTGACTTGTGTGATTAGTGATTGCACGAATTAAAATAGAGTAAGGGAAGAGAATGCACACAACAATTTATCCTGGTTCACCCAAAATGCTTGGGCTAGTCCAGTCCCCACACTCCTTGTGAGATTGTCCACTAGGAGATGCTAATGATCTCAAGTTACACTTCCTTTGATCTAGATCAAAGACCAAATAATCTTCTAAGCCCTACAAGCTTAATCTACCTCAGTCACACTGACTATGAAGGTGTCACTCAATTAATAGTTACGTACTAACTTGAGCCAATGGTTACAATGATGAAGGATTTTGGAATCAAAGCCTATTCACTCAATACACTATGAGAAGCTTTGAAAATGGATGGATAAACTCTCAAAACACTCACTGGATATTCTGATCCTATATATATGAATTACAAATCTGAGTGAGAGAGAAAAGAAGAGCTCGTGATAAAAACTTGTATTGCAAAAACAAGTGTTGAAGTTGTAGTGGAGACTCTTGCTCTTCAAAAATGCCAAGGACCTCAATATATAGATGAGTGATGATCAGGGAGTCTTGGCCACGAAGTATATCCGTTGGAAGCTTGAAAATAACGGCTAGTAGCTCTGCATAATGACAGCTCATGTATTTTGAAGAAAACAGATCAGTCTGAGATCGATCTCTAAAGTTTCTTCTTCTGACTTTTAAGAGAGGAGTGTATGACTAGCTGTTGTTGAGCTGTAATGTTGTTGTATGTTGCTTAACAAACAAGTATAGCCGTTGTGCAGCTTTTGGATAACCTTTGAACAGATGTATGCAAGCTGGTGTCACTCCAAGTGATGATTTTCTCTTTCCAGCATTGGTCTGAGACCGTTCTCCAAATTCTGGCGTGAATGAATTTCTTCCTTTTGGAGCAAAGATGCTAGAGCACGAAAAGGCCAGCTGTTGTGGATAAAAACAGCAACTGGAGGTTGTACTTGATGTTCCATAGTGTCCTTGTTGCAAGTACAATTGTCATATAGAAAGAGAAACAACATTGGAGAATGTTCTTTCTTTATTCCTTTAAAGTACAAGTCAATTTCCAAGACCAGGTTGTGCTGTCTAATTCTCCATGGTCCATACAAGATCAGTTCCATTAATTGAGAATAAAAATATCCTTATGTCATATGCTCAATCTTCACATGTTCAAATCATAGAACTTGGTAAAAGTAGTAAGTTCTCTATTCATGAGAGAAACCTTTGCATTAAATGATCTCTTGGATATGTAGATAATTTGTGAGAGAAACCCAAGATAAAAGTGATCATTTGTCTTGTACATAGTTGACTTATCCATAAGTCCTTTTGCATTGATTGTGTGAAAATGATGTTTGCGCAGGTCTCAGAGATCAATCTGAGACCGTTCTCCAGGCTTTAACATGATATTTGATCTAAATAGCTCAATTGTTCCTAGCTTAATTAAAACACTCAAGAGCACTTGTTAGATACCAAAAAGATTAGAATTACACTTAAAAATAATTAAGAGGTTTGTTATCTTTAAAACATCAATTAGGGATTTTGCCTCAACAATAATAAGAAATTTTTTTGTGAGCAGAGAACATACGTTAAAATATTGTTAATTAGGTCTATGGATGTAGTTTTCAAAAGAACTGATTTTACCATTCGAAAGACGCAACTGTTAAGATTAGTTAATAATTAGTTGCTTGTAATGCAAGTTAAGTTTGTTAGGACAACATGTAATTAGTTAATTCAGTTAGTAGTTAGTTAGAAGTGTCTTAGCATCTCATACTCTATATATAAGTGTTGATACACTCATTGTAAACTTAAATTTTGATATCAATAACATTTTCATTTTCTTCAAGCTCATTTCTACACTATCAGTTTGTCTTTGATTTTATCGGCCTCCATTTGCGCCCAAGTTCATGTTGCAAAGATTGAGTTTTCACATGGTATTGGTCTTTCAATACAATCTTACCATGGAGATTTTAGAACTCAGGACTTGTATAAATTTTAATTCTGATTCACATCTTTGTAACAAAACCATGATGTCATTAGATGTTTTTGTTATGAAATTAGTCTAACAGCCTCAATGTGCGCCTATCACAATACTCTCACACACACACATGCTTTGAGAATTGAATTGAAAACTAAAGAGAAGAGAAGAAGTATTTTCTTATTGATTGATGAAAAATGAAAGTTACAATATATGAATATGTAACATTACTACTAGGGCCGATCCACATGCAGGAGCAACAACCTCTACTACAGTGGGCCTCTAAAAATTGAAGGCCTCAAAAAAAATTATAAGGTAATGATATATATATTTTTTTTTTAATTTTTAAATTGCAATTGATGATATATATATATATATATATATATATATATATAAAATAATTACACATTAACAAAAGGTAGACGGGCAACAAGTTGCGCCGGTAATCCTTTTTGAATAAGAAAACCTAATCTTTGAAAAACTACATCCCTAGACCTAGGCGTCACGACATTACAATGCATAACCTTTTGAACTCTTTTCAAAAGGTTTACAATTTAATATATTTCTCTTTTATAAGATATTTTGTTATTATTGATAGAATATGAATATTTTTTATGTTAATCACAAGGATAATTATATTTTGTGACTGCATCTCCATTTTTTGAGTGGTTTGAGTGGTCTAGGAGTAAGTAGGAAGTCTAGGTTATGCTGGTTGTTAATTTGACATGCCGCAATGTGGTCTATCTGGATATACCGGAATGATTTAATCTTTGCTAGGGGAACTATTTATGTTGAGTCTTTGGTCGATAAGGTGAAACTTTCATCATGGAAATGGTTTTTGGCCAAAAACCCTGGTTACCCCTGCTCCTTCTATGAGTGGGAGGTGCAACCAGTCATGTGCTGGAGCCGATAGAGATTGGTGGGGTCTGGGTGCTGGCTTCTGATGACTCTGCTTTGGTTGGTGGGTGGTTTCATCCCTTTTCCTCTTCTTTTGTTCTTTTCTTTCCTCTTTGTGTTCTGTCTTGGTTGCTAGTTTTGGGTGGGCTGGTGTCTGCCGGTGTCATCTGTTTGGTTTTTTTTGTTTTAGTGTTTGTCTCCTCTTTTTGTTTTTCTTCTTTTGTGAGTACTCCCGGTACTACTTTTTATTTGTGATCTCCCCTTGTATTAGTGACTTCTGCTATATTATATATATATATATATATATATATATATATATATATATATATATATATATATATATATTTGCCATTCAAAAAAAAAAAAAGGATAATTATATTTTTATGTTATTTGCAATTTAAAATTGAGGATGGTGTTTTTTTTTTGGTATTTATTTTGAATTAAGAGATCACTTTTAAAATTTGCACATGACCTGTCAAAACTAAGGACCGGCCCCGATTACTACTTATATATATAGGAAGTGAGATTAAACTAGTTGCCTTATAACCCAAGTAACTAACACAATTAACTCCTAACAACCAAAACAGTTATTATAACTAATTTCTACTATCACTAACTACCTTATTATATGGTTTGACAATTACAAAAACATCAGTTTGTTATGTTTATCCCTTTTGATGTCAACACGTTACAAGTTGTGTACTTAATTTGTGTCACATTAAAAAATTGTCATTAAGCTCTCAGAAATGCATACATTTTAGAAAATAAATAAATACATTAATTATAAAGTACATACATTTTAGAAAATAAATGATGCAGAAATGCGCATAATGGAAAATCTTGATTGTTTTATTTTGGAACTTGCAGTTAATACAATAATTTCCCCCTCATTTGCTCAAATGGAATAGTCATGTGCTAAGCTAGACGATGTCCATGTCTATTGGAATTTCTCCTCATGTAATGAGCATCATGTTAATCTTCTCATTAATAGTTATTAAAATTAACAAGATATTTGAATTATAACAAATATTGCTTCCATTATTCATATGTTGACTAATTTTAGGATAAATGTATGCATATAAACACATTAACACATTGGAGATGGATATATAGGTTAAATGGATATTTCAATTTTATTTTGTTCAAGTAGTCTAGTGGCTAGAAAATTCACTATAGATATTTCAATTTTTAATAAATATTAATCTATAGAGATATGGCTAACTTATAAATGGGTACCGTCGTGGCCAAATTAATTAAAACCAATATTTCTTACTTAGAATTGCAATCTTTTAAGCATCTAAAGTTTTAGAATCTGCCCAAATGGTTATGCATCTCGATCTCACAAAAAATTATACTTTTTAAGTGGATGTTAAACATATATATTATAGATTAATGCTTATAAAATTCAGAATTGTAGATAAATTAAGAAACAAAATTATGTCTAAAACAAACAAAGCAGATTAAATTAACTCTTGATCAGAATACAAAGGCCCTAGTCCTAGACAAAAAAAAAAAACAAAAAAACTACATGCAAACTCAATAATGACGTACATTGCCATTTTTTTAACATTGAAGCCGATGAAATTTAAACTTAAAACCTCATGCATCATACCAAAATCCTTCATCACGAAGGATGATTCTATAAAATTATAGATGCAATAAAAAAGGTCATGTACAATACTTATTTAATCTTTATCAATGTTGAGTGTTGCAACAAATTTCGGAGATTTGAAGCGAACTTCAATTGTAATAAGTTGGACAAACTTGAATTTCTAGAGTTATAGATTTTATATCTACCGAAAGTGACTTGAAATAAGATAGATCCATGAACGCGTTGGTATGATTTGGAAAAGTAATGAATTTCTATTGTAGTGTAAAAGTAATTTACATTGACAAAATACATTCATTAAACTCTACATATATTTTTAGTTTTTTAAGCATATAAATTTTCATTGCTAGTTCCTCCAAAAATAAAAATAAAAATTATTTTTAGTCCTTTTATAAGCATATAAATTATCACTTTAAATTTAAAAATGACAAAAATATTCTATAAAATATAGATACACAAGAAGAAATAAGAATATTAATAATTAATTTTAAAGTGCGTACTCTTAACACTATAAGAAAACAAAGAGAGATAATTTGTTTCTTAATGGACATGATATGAATGAATATGTACCTTTACTATTACTTTTTTGCTATATTGTTTTTCAATTTTTGATAGTCAGCAAAATCGTTTGTTGTTTGTGATAGTGATGGACTTACACTTGCACAAAATAAGAAAAAGATATACAATCAATAGGCAATTGATTAGGAAAAAAAGGAAAAAAAAATCCGGCAACACTTATTATTTATACTTCATCTATTTGTGTAGGGTATAGAATGTGCTAGTAAAAACATTCAAAACTTTGATGATAATTGATGTCATTAATATTCAATTATTTTATTTTTTGGTAAATTAGTAGCTAGTACTATAAATTTCTAATTGCAAGAGACAACAACGTACATTGATAACATAATTTGAAAAAATTAAAAGATAAAATAATTCAAACATCAGTTATGAATTTTCTACCATATGATATATTTAGTTGGATATTTGGAGTAACATGATGAGGGTAAAAGTATAAAGGAGAGATTCTCATCCAAGAGTACCACATGTGAAGGCAATTAAGTAATGCTATAGAGACATATGAAATGGACATGCATGGTGTGGGGTAAATGCAAGTAATAAGGCTTGTTCTTCGATGAGAATTCAAGATTAGTAGCAATAATTTTATATCAATCCAAAGTTCCTAAAAAAAAATATCAATTATATTCCTCTAAATCATACATAAAACCACCTCATAATTCCATGACTTATTTAAAAGATTCAATTTAACTTTTTCTTTTAAGTGTTTCGATACAAATGTTACTCAAGTTTATCCCAATGCTTAAAGTCTTGAACATGCAGTGATAGTTAGGTAAAATTCTCCTCATATTATTGACTTTAGGAGTCAAAATCTTACCATGCAGATGTTCAAACTTAGAACTTGTATAAATTTTAAGTCTATTTCAAATCTTTATAATAAAATCCATGATGTCATTAGATGTTTAATTTGTTACGAACGTTTTTCCCTAGGTGGTTTGCCTTTTTATTAATTCCATCCCCTTTGATGTCACCACGTTACAAGTTGTGTATTTAGAGTTCGTTTGATCTGCAAACTAGTAAGTACTGAATATAACATTATAAGACAGAATAATACTAGACAAAGTTGAAGATAGTAAACAAATTGTATCCTGTACAATTTTTAGTGGACAAAACTTTATTTTGGTATTTTAGACAATTTATGCATGTAACAAAAAGTTGTCACGTGGTTTAGTCGGAGACAAGAATTTCAGTTTTTGTTTAGTCCATTGACAACAACACAATACACGCTCGCTTTCTGGGAAGTGAACACCAGAATACACCGTTCGCCTTCCACAAAGCGAACGAGCACAATCATGGAGAAAAAAAATAACACAAAAAAAAATTAAACATGCAACAAACGGACAAATGAGGGACTATATATCTTGTGTTAGTCTCGATTCCCTTGATGTTTTCGACTACAAATGAGCAAGGATCAGCCGATTTTGACAACCTATTCGATTAATGGGGTTTTCGGAGGTTTTTGGTCTTTTTTTTTCATTTTTCAGAAACTGCACAAATGAGTGGAAGAAGATGACACAAGGCATGTTCGCTTTCTAGTCCGTGAAGGGTTAACGAGGTTTTGCGATCTAGAAAGCGAGCGTGTTCTTTTCAAAATTTCACTTGACAGGTGGAACTATTCTAAACAGTCAAAATTTATTTACACGCTCGCGTTCTAGAAAGCAAACAACGTTTGCTGACTAGAAGGCGAGAGGGGTAATTTGGTGATTCTAGGGGGTGAACGAGGAAATCTAAGGGGTGCTAAAAGCAAGTCTTTCTTGCTATATATATACTCTACTTAGTCCCTCGTTTTCAATAATTCATTTTCTATCTTTTTCCTTTCAATAAGCTGTTTCCTCTACTTAGTCCCTCCATTTCTTTCTTGTCAACCTAGCTAGCTAATGGCAGCCCGCAACATTTCTTTCTTGATAATTCTGTTTCTACTCCTGATATTTGCTTATGGTATAACTTCTTCCTTAACTAATTTTTTTTTTATTGTTTAGGTTGTTTATTTTATGAAATTTTATATAATAATAAAATATATTTAAAATGACAAATTGCAGGTTTACCAAATTTCCCATATTTAAAACATTGCTATGTTTAATTTGGTGTAATGTTTTTATATAGTACTGTTTTTCTCCATTGCTGAGATGAGATCTTTGTGTGTACTGTTCTTTTAGTTTGTGATGGTGTGGTTTGTAGGCTTTTTTACCCAAATGCCACACTTTGAAATCAAATATACCAAACTGCCACATTTTGAAATTTTTTTTCCAAAATGCCACACTTTTGACTTTTCAAATTTACTTCCGCCACGCCCTGTGGCGGAATTGTACACCACCTGCTTTTTTTTTTCCTAGCCACATCATGTGGCGGAATTGTGAAGGAATTTCTTTTTTTTTTTTTTTTTTCAAGCCACGTCATGTGGCGGAATTGTGAAGTGTTTTTTTTTTTTACTTTTTTTTTTCGTTTTTGTCTTATTATGTTTTTTTTTTTCGTTTTTTTTTTTTTTTTTTGTTTTTTTAATCCTAAAAAAACCCAAAAAATTCTAAAAAAATTATCTTAACACTAATTAATTTATATAATGATAAATGCTAGAAAAAAATTTCAAAAGAGGCAACATTAGTAGTACAACACTTAATATTTAACTTATATAATTAAAATAGTACAATCACAAATATAAATTACTAATAATTTATATTTGAACAAACATAAAAAAAAAAAAAAAGACATGAACAAACATAGAAAAAATTATTTTGCTTTGACATAGATGATAAATCTATCAAGTGCCACATGGTGGACGTCGACGAGGTCGATGAGGTAACTGGCGGCGTGTTTGCAATTGAAGAACCGGTTCTTCTTCTTCTTCTTCTCCTTGTCCTTCTCCTTCTTCTTCTTCGTTCGGTGTGTTTAGATCAAAACCCGCATGTCTCGAAAATTGTGCAATGTCTGGACTCTCTTGAAAAAATTGTGTGTACTGTTCTTTTAGTTTGTGATGGTGTGGTTTGTATTAATTTCTCTGTTTGTATCCGAGTGATGTATCCTATATTAATTAATAAAACTAATCAAGTTTGATGTTTGTTTAGCATATTTTAATTTTATATATTAGTTTGATTTGTTCTTCATTCAACTATAAGTTCTAGAGTACCTGAGAACAATCACATGATTCATTGCATACACCACTCATTTTGACATATCTGTTATATTAATATTCCTTAACATGAATGGAAATATTCTTATTGGACCAAATTTATTTTGTATTTTTAATAATAATTTTCATGCCCAATTTTTTTTTTATAAGTAAAAATGAAATTATAAGAAGTACAAGGGGTACTCGACCCTTACAATTCAAGATTAATCACTTTAGCTTCAATGAAAACATGCTAAAGGATTATTACACACAGTCAGAGAACTCAACATCGGCCTTACTACCTCTACCTATGAACCAAAACCACGAAATGATTGATTTTTTGTTGAAAGAGAAGTTAATATTATCACTTTGAATTTTAAAAATGACAGAAATATTCTACAAAATAGATACATAAGAAGAAATAAAAATATTAATAATTTATTTTTAAGTGTGTAACTTAAAACTATGAGACAACAAAGAGAGTTTTCTTTTTTTTTTGACTTCAAACTATAAGTAAAAAAATACAAAGAGATTTGTTTCTTTATGGACATGATTTATGAATATGTACTTTTTTGCTATATTGTTTTTCAATTTTTCTGTGCTCACCAAAAGCTTTTGTTGTTTCTGATAGAGGGACTTACACAAAATAAGAAAAAGTAAAAGAAAAAGAAATAGGCAATTGATTAGGGAAAAAAGGAAAAAAAGCTGGCAACACTCGTTATTACACTTAAATAAACACTTAATTAATATACTTTGCAAACTTACATTAAATATTTTGCTGACAAGAAGGAAAAATAAGTTGCATATGACAGTTATAATAAATTCATATATGACATAAGTGACATGTAATTTTTTTTTTCTTTTCTTACAGGAGTCGTATTTTGAATATGTATAACGGTTTCTTTAAAATAAAACTAAAAAAATATACAATGGTAATTAAGTATAAATTTAAAGTGCTTAATATCACATGGTAGGTGTAGGCCAATTCTATGATATATAAGTGAGATAAATTTTGTACCATAACTAAATATGTTTTCACTATTTAATCAAAAGTCTAATGTGATTAGGGATTCGAATTTGCTCCAATGGAAATAACATGCAGTAATACGCTGTAGTTAATCTCGGTTATTGTTTACCAGATAAAATGCTCCTTAGAAGGGGTCCTTACTTGCAATTCCTCCTCTTTCTTGTCTTATATATATATAAAATGTTTGATGGTGTGACGGTGAGAGTTAACATGTAAATGACAAGATTATAGTATGAGAGAAATCAATACTATATACTAAAGCAAGCTTTGAATTGCTGATGTGGCATCTCTACAAAACTCTTTTGCTTATGTGTCATCTCTACAAAACTCAAGTTTTTTTTCTATATTGAGTGCATTCTTTTTGTTCTCTTTACCTACTAATTAATTGAATCCTTCACCTACTAATTAATTGAATAATGGAGCATTATCATACAAAAAATGTTATGAAAGGTGAAAGATCACCTCTTTTAGTGTGTTTGTTTTGTGTACTTATGTTTCTTAACCTTTCAATCCCTTTATGTACAATCACTCCTCATATATATATATGGACATGTGAATTTTCTATTTGAATCTTGAAAGGGTTATTAGTGTTGTTGTAGAAGAATGATAATTTTCTAAAATTTAGTGATTTTATTTTGTCTTTTTTTCCCCTTCTTCTCCATGTTCAATGAGTGAGATCATTGTTGTAGTGCATATGTATACACACTCTCATGTTTTCTTCACATATTATATATATGTCATCTTTACAAAACTCCACGTTTCCTTATACATATTGTATAACACTACTGTATATGTTTCCTTGACATTGTAATTTTATTGAGTGTGAAGCTACTATAATGAAGTAGACAAAGTGAATCATGTTAAAATTTTATGTGTTTATGATTACAACATTTCAAAATTCTCTTACCCTTTGATCTTTTTATACAGGTGCTTGAACATCGCAAAAATCATTTTTTTTCTTTCCAGATTTGTGATCTCACATTGTGCTTGGGTCTTTTTTAGATTCTATAAGCCGGTGAGACTATTGTAGTGCATTGTTTTTCACTTTCAGTATCTTAATTGCCTATACGGTTTAATTAGTATCTTATATATTGTTCACTTAAAAAAATTAGCATTTTATATATTGTGTATACTTATATGTATGTTACAGATGGTGTTGTAGATCGCGTCATAAAAATTGTCCTGGAGGAGCAAAAAATATGTTGGAGCACAAATAAAATGTTGGGAATAAAGGTAAGATCAATTGTTCATAATTTTTGTTCATAATTTTAGTTAGAGGTTGAAGCTGCAATCAATTTGAAAACAGATTATTCTTAATCAGTGGGATCTTTAGTAAGTTGTCATGAAATTAACAAAAATTGTACTTATAAAAATGGTTATTGTTGGTGGATCTTTAGTAATTCCATTTTTTTTTATATATGTTGTGCAACACAGGGTATGGTGATGGTTCTTTATGGTGTAGATCGGAAAGTAATTGTATGTGTTGAATCATGAATTGAAATCATAAAGATTGTGTATGTCAGAGCATATTAGATGATATTGGTTTTATGAAGTAACTCTTTTGGTTTGCGAATTTATATATACACTAAAAATTCTTCTATTGTTTCCTTTGTTTTCGGTTACTATTTTTTTCCCTATTTTTTTTTTGGTCAAATTTTCCCTGTTCTTTAACTATGTCTATTCAATCATTCATTGTATTAATGAAAAATTTTAATTAATAAATTGGTTATCTACAATTTTTATTAATTACTATTGTGTCATATTGCTTTTTCTAAAAAATTGCTTTATCCACACCAACTTTAAAATATATATAATTTTCTATTCCTTAAATATCACTATTCATGATCATTTTTTTCAATTTACCATGTATCACTAACCTTGAATTTTATGTCCATTATTTTCCTTGTTTCTTTTTATTATTATTATTATTATTATTATTATGTAATTTGTTGTATTTGTCACCTAATCTTTCAATGTGAATTTATGTCACTGTATAAATCACAAGTTGCATCTAAACTTCTAAAGTCATGAAGCGGTCAATGCTAAGGATATAGAACCAAGTAAGAAAGAGGGAATGTGAGAATTGAGCAAGAGAAAAGAAGATAACGAAGATAAAGAGGAAGAGAAGAGAAGTTTCATAAAGAATATTGTTTTAAATGAATTAAATAATAGACAAAAAATTAAAAGCAGTTTTAAGAGCTAAAAAAAATACTTAATGTTATTTTTGTTTATCTGAATGTCACGCTAACTTTTATCATCTATCTATTATGACTTTTAAAAATTCTAAATATTTGTTGTTTATTTATAAAAGTGAAGAATTTTTAAAAGTAACCTACACTACATTTAATCATGCTTAAACAACTATATATGTTTTAACTTTGAAGTACTATTTTTTTTAATTCCTTAACTCTTATTCTTTAATTATGATATTACTCTTTTTACAACAACCGTTGAACTATTATTTTTTCATATTCCTTAACTCTTATTCCATAGTTAGTGCGACATTCAAATAAATAAAAATAACAATTTCTACGTAAAAAATAAAAAAATAAATTTAAAAGCAGCTTTAAGAGCTAATAAAAGTACATAATGCTATTTTTGTTTATCTGAATGTCGTGCAAACCTTTATCATCTATCCACAGTTAAATCTATATAGTTGTTTAAGCATGATTAACTGTTGTGTAGGTTACTTTTAAAATTTCTTCACTTTTATAAATAAACAGTAAACATTCATAAAATTTAAAAGTCTTTAAATTTGATAAAATAAAATAATAATAATAATAAACACGTTGGACCAAAAAATTGTATAAGTGCATTCTAAAAAACCCGTGCAACGCACGGGTTATCCACCTAGTGTTGTATTATGGACAACTTTGTTTCTACCGCTAGATTAATGTCTTACAATTGAGTCAAGTATAAGATATGATTAGTTTGACGAGAAGAGAAAGTTTGTGTGGGCAACATTTTTTATTTGTGCACCATAAAATTAATTCTACAAAATATGTGAAATTAGTGTATGTGCAAGATAGACAAATTATCAAATAGGTTTGTGATCCTTTAAGTTTTATGGTTAGACGAACACTCTAGTACTCGAAAAGTCGATCGGATATGGTTAGACGAACACTCTAGTACTCGAAAAGTCGATCGGATATGTACGATCATACAATTATTCAATATTGTATTGTATTTCTATACTTTTTAAAAAATAATTTAAAAAAATAAATAAAATTAATTAGCATAAATTTTCTTAATTAAAAAATTAAGTAAAAGTTGTATAGAAACAAAAAGAGGTAAAAATGTAAAAAATCTCTTAAAAAAATATAAAAGTAAAAAATAATATATTGAAGTATATTGATACTTAATGGTGTGGAACCGGGTCTTCGTGAGGTTGGTTGATTTGAGATCTCTAGGTATGACAATAAAACCCATATCCGCGGGTACCTGCCCAAACCCTACCCGCTTTGACGGGGAAAACCCGAGTTGACTGGATTTATGTTTGGGTATGCGTTTTCCCCGATTTCAAAAGATGGGTTTGGGGCGGGTAACAGGGACATTGATACCCACCCCGAACCCGTCCCCGAACCCGTCCCGCTTATGTTAAAATTAAATTTTACCTCTTTAAAATTAGAAACTCTTAAACAATTTCTTAAATTATATTCATATGTTTATTTTTTATTTTTAATTTGAGTAATAAACAAATGATTTTCTCTATTTCTTTTATTTATTTAAAAAAATATTGTTAAAACAGAATAATTTTGGACTTTTAACCTTTTTTTTAATAAAAAACTACTAAAATACAATCATAATTTATGTGAAAAGAGGCGTAACGGGGATACCCGAACCCCGTTGGGGATACCCAATCCCCGTTGGGTAGGGGTTTGGGGTTATACATTTTATCCCCGCATGTAATTGGGATGAGTTTGGGGAAACCCGAACTTTATGGGTTTGGATTTGGGGATGGCAAAATCCGCCCACGCCCTGCCCCGTTGCCCTGCCTAGAGACCTCTAATGTCTATTTTTTTTGTAATTGATCATTGTCTCTCTTTGAAGAATTTTGGATCTTCTTGTGGTCACAGCTTATAGGTATATATTTAGTTTTTGTTGTTGGTGTGCTCTTTGTTTACATGTATTACAGTTTGTTAGGTATAGGTGAAGTGTACTTCAAATACTCTTATATTTTTAATATTTTATTGTACTTTTGTATTTTGCCATTAAAAACAAATATAAAATGCTTGATGGTGTGACAATGAGACTTACTGGTCAACTATGTGGTTAGGTGTGTGTTAGTGGTCCTTACTTCCGATTCCTCCTCTTTCTCATCTTTATATATAAAAATTTAAGGTTAATTGATCCAATAATAAAAATTACTCCCTTCGTCCCAAATCTTTGGTCCTTTTACCTTTTTGATTTTGTCCCAAATCTTTAGTTTTTTTTAAGAAATCAATACACAATTAGTGATATTTTATCATTTATATTCTTACTAAAGTTAAATCATTAATTAAATATATTTTCTCTTTCTTAATAAAGTAAGGGTAAAAATGATATTCACCAAAAAAAAAAAAAAATGACTTAACTTATAAACTTTTATCATTTCTTAATCTCCGTGCAAAACTCTAAAAAGACTAAAGTTGTGGGACGGAGGGAGTAACTTTTACATAATATAAAATTTGGTTTTTCTATCATGTGCAAATTTGCACATGTTAAGAAGTTTTAAATAGTAAGTTTGTATTGGAAATTATACATTTTATATTAAATGTATAATTTTTAATCAATAATTATTGTTTTTCATTAAATAATTAGTACTTTTGGTTACTTTAACATGTGCAATATTGCACATGTTAGACAAACTCTATAAAATTTAGTTTTAAATATAATATTAGTCCTGTAATTATAGTATTTATTGGTTTTAGTTCCTGTAGTACAATTCTTCTGTTTGGATTTGGTCCCTATAAATTAAAAAAAATATTTTTAATCTTTAAATTCATCTTATTGAATCATAGGGAATAAAAATAAATGCTAACATGTGCTTAGGAAGCAAAAGTGAAAAGGAAGCAACTTATATAATTATCTAACTTGTATATTATTAAACTAGTTTTCAAGACCAAAAAATTAAGTTGTACTATTACTATGGTTCATGAATGACTTTGGGAGGTTACTTGTGCAATTGAATAGGAGTTAGGACAACGTCAATGTCATGCTCCATCTATCAAATGTACTGCGAATGCAATGCTATGTAAATGTAACCCCGTAGATATACCTAAATTTTATGAACTTTAATTCCTAATTAATGCATTTATAAACCTAATTAAGCCATGGTGGCCCATGAGATTGCAATCAATCAATTACTATGGTTAGGTTAGTATTATTTTTTCCTACAAACACACACATATATATATATATATATATATATATATATAACTTTTAAACCTCTTACATGTTTTTTAGTCTTAAGTGAAAAAGAACATGACTTATTTTATGAAACATCATGTAATTGGGGTCCAATATGTTGCTATCATAGTTAATGGCATTGTTATTGTTTTTTGTCTATTTATAATTTGATATTTTTAATGTAATGGTATACTCCATGAAAAGTGGTTAATTTTATTTTACTTTAAAAAATTGATTAAATATATTGTTTATCTTAGTTAAAAGAAACTATTGACTTGGAAATTAAGGACTTGAACTCGATAGAACTCATGAATACTAAATTCCATCATGTCTCCGTATTCTAATTTATTTATTTTTGGTTAAGTAGTTTGGTGGCTAGAAAATCCACCTTAAAGGTGAATATATAAGTGGAGTATCTCGGGTTCGGGCCCGGACTCCTGCACATATAGTGTGATATCTTTACCAACTGAGCTAAATTTACGGATATCGTATTCTAATTTTAATATATTGCTGAAAAATATTTATTTGGTCACAAGCATATAATCGCTTTATTTGATCACATTTAGATAAACATATAGTATATTATAGGTAGTCCAATTATTAAGAATGTCTTTCGTAAGCTGGAAAGAAAAACTCGCTTTAAAAAGCTCAACATATTCATAAAGTTTTCCAATAAAAATAAGTCAAGTCCGACCCGAAGAATGTGTAGGGTGAGTTACAGCTAAAATTTTTGGAGATTATTTTTTTCATCCTATAATTTACTCGCATGATACGCATTATCCATTTTACTCTTCTGCTACTTAAGTAACGAATGTTATAAAAATGAGAACTTTTTGAAAAATGTCGTTCGCTACTTAAGTAGCGAACATTATAAATGTACGATGTTTTTGGGGGTATCCCATAGCGAACGGGGGTATTTTGATAATTCATAGGGTGCACGAGAAATTAAGTAGAGTGACAAAAGTAAATCTCAAAATTTTAAGGCTTCAAAAACTTGAGACCCTAAAATAATGGTTATATGTTGCTAATTTTCATAAAATTTTAGATTTGTATCAATGATCTCCATAGGACTCTTTTTAATACCTGTTCGGAGATCTAAAAACGGAGATTTTTTCTCCGTGGGACGGGAATGGAGGCAAAACTTCCCCCGGGGCAGTTCGGGGCGGGGATCGGGGATTAAGCATCTGTCCCCACGGATTCCCCGAATCCGTCTATATATAATATATATTTTTACTACTATTATTATTTTATGTTTATTTATATTAATTTGACAATTCTAGGTTTCTATTTTGCTATGAATTATGATATATTTTGGTTATGAATTTTTGTATGATCATGCATATGTTGTTATACATTGTTTTTTGTTATGAAATGCATTATATGTTGTTTTGATCATTAAAAATGAAAGATGTAAAATGTTTATTTATTTTTTTAATAAAAAAAGAAAAAATAACGTCAGAATTTTGTCCGTAAAATATAGAAATTTTCTAATAATCGATCTACGTGGATCCCCCGGGTACCGTGGGGATCCGTGGAGATGCGGATGGAGGCAAAAATTCCCCGTGGGAAGGGGGATTGTGGCAAAAATTCTCCCGCGGACATTTCGGGGTGGGGAACGGGGATGCTTCCTCCGCACATTCTCCGCCTCATTGACATCGCTAGTTATGGTGCATAAGCCTTGTTTTATGCACCATACATAAATAAGGGAAAATTTCTTAGCGCACTCCTCAAATTTCTCTCGCACCCTATATATAGTTTATTTGCTTAATTAGCTGAACAATCATCACTCGTAAAATTAATGCTTATTCTCATTCTTCGGGTGTTCAAATTCAAATTGGTTCAAATTAAAACAATAAACCAATAAAAAAATAGTAAAAATTGCAAAAAACTGAATTTTTTAGATGAGTTTGGATGTCATTTAGTAAAAATTGTTGGATTGGATTTCGGATTTTTTTTATAATGGATTTCAAATTTCTTTTTCTAAATCGAACCAAACCGCATATATATATATATCTTATATTATAAGTTTGTCTTATATTACAAGCTTGTTCCGTTTTGCTATTCTTACCCTAATTTGTTTCCTACTCATTTTACCTTAAATTAATTCAAATAAAATGTTAAAAAAATACTTCCTCAAGACTCAAACTAACAACCTTTAAGATCTATTTTGTGCATTTTGTCACTACACTAAATCAATCAATTTGATATAGTTTTGTAATTAACATCTAATAAATATAGAATTCTATATATTTCTCACCATCTTAAATATTTGTTATTATAATTATTAGTTCCTATTATTATTATTATTTGTTATTATTATATATATTACTTGCATATATGAGCGTGAAAATCAACAACCACTTCCTATTATTATTATATTATATTATATTATATTATATTATTATTATTATTATTATTATTATTATTATTATTATTGTTAAAAGCAACTTCCTATTATTATTATTATTATTATATTATACACATCTCTCGCACAAATATTAATTTCTGATAAGCACAGTCATAATTTGGATGGATTTTTTTTTAACAAGCAAAAATGAGATATATATTAATCAAAATAGTACCCTCCTCAGCACAAGATGTACCAAGTAAGGCTACTAAAGTGATACAAGAGAGTCAAACCATAATACAATAGAAAAAGAAAGGATCAGTCAATGCCCAGACATAAGCACGGACTCGTCCACCAACTGTGATAATTCAAGACTAGTGAGCTATATGTTGCCTTCAACCACCAATAAGAATGAAGTTTGACCTTGTCAAATAGTTGAGTTAAGGTCTTTGCCGAGTTTCGAAACAACCTGTGATTTCTTACAGTCCATATAGTCAAAACATAAACCAACCAAATAAGCTGCAAGAAAGACCGATAGACCCGGGTGCCACCTAAGGAATAAGTGAACTAAAAAAAGTGATTTGGTAAACTCTGAGGATTCATTGCCGAAAACCCAATCCAGGACCTGACGGAAGACCAAAGTGAACCAAAAGAACTGCAAGCGAGAAAAAGGTGTTGATCAGATTCAACATTGCCACACCCTGACACACAGAAATGAGCTGCTGGAGAAATAATGCCTCGCGCTGCCAAATTTGCTTTCGTTGGCAACCTGTCACGCATAAGACCCACGCCAAAATAGACACCTTCAAGGGGACCTGTTTGTGCCAAACAAGATCTTCAGCTCCGGACAAAGGTGCAAACTCCTTTGAAGTCAAAAGCTGATATGCACTACGAACCGAGTAGCCATTGGCAAGATCTGGTTGCCACTGCCAAACATCAGGAGACTGAGCCTGCAAAGAGAAACCGGAAAGTAAATCCTAACACTCCCTCTCCGACTCCTCCTCCCACGCCCACAACGGTCTCCGCCACTCCCACATCGCCCCACCTACCTCCCACCCTAAAGCAAACATCTCGGCTACCCTAATCGACTTGTTCACAGCCAAGTCAAATAGGCGACCAAACCTCTCACTCAAGGGGAACCCATCCAACCAGGGGTCAGTCCAAAAGAACGTGCCCAACCCATTGCCAACCTTCTTCGAAACACACTCTCCAAACCACCCACCCTCTATGTCTCATCTGCCCTCCCGGATGTGCACAATCTCCCTCCACCAAGTAGACCCTCTCCTCCCTCCCTCCCTCAACCCGCCTCTCTCCAAACCATAGCGATCCACCAAGACCCCAAACCACAATCCCTCCCTATCTGCCAGCATCCGCCAACACCATTTACCTGGAAGAGCTATATTAAACTCCCGTAATTGCCTAACCCCCAGACCTCCAAACTCCTTACGAGAACAAATAGAATTTCAACTAATCCAAGAGGTTTTCCTAGTATCCTCACTCCCCCCCCCCAAAAAAAAAATTTATTCAACAAAGGATCAATAGAAGAGATAGTACCTGAGGGAGCTTTGAAGAAGGAAATAGCGTAGACAGGAAGAGAAGTCAAGACAGACTTAAGGAGAATCAGCCGACCACCAAAAGAAAGGAAACGACTCTTCCACTCAGACAATCTATTCTTAATACGCGTCACCACCGGCTCCCAAAATCCCAAACACCTCGGATCGCCCCCAATAGGAAGACCTAGATAAAGGAAAGGAACCTTTCCCACCTTACACCTCATAGCAGCCGCTGCCTCACTTAACCAAGATTCAGAAACATTTACCCCTACCAGCATCAACTCAAACAACACTAAAACAGCCCGCAAAGCCCTAACATTTGCCCAACTTTTTGCCCCTAGGAGTAACGTATCATCTGCAAACTGAAGATGAGAAATCAAAATTGGGTCCTGAGCTCCAATACTATAACCTGTGAATAAGTTGTTATCCACCATAGTTTTCATCAACACATTAAGACCTTTGACCCATTTACCGCCATGTTGTCATTCCCATGCATGGTCACCCAATGTTCCCAATCATTATGAACTGAGGAGGATGATGAGTCACCTTCAGAAGACCCTTGGTGTCGCACATCATTAGACCTATTGGCACTACTCCCACCCCTCTGCTTACACATTTTTTTTTAATATCCTAACAATCTCCCTACGATCTTGAACTGGTAACAATGCGACTTTCTTAAGAATGTAAATTGAGTGACGGAGTAAGCCTCCCGATTTTCGCTTCTTGTGGTCATGATGCCCATCCTTTAACTACCTGCCTCTCGAACATCTCCCCATCTTTGGTATTTTCTTAGAAGCAGAGAAAAGCACACCTGCATCACCATGGTCATGATCATTCATCCACTCCAGACTCCAAGGTCCGGAAGTTACAGATCGGGTTGAACCAGGTGGACAGGACGTTGTTCGTTTGTGATGATGCACTAACTGGTTCGGACCCATGTCGCCCCTGCCACATTCCCCGCTCCCCGACGTTGAGGGAGAAGCAACTTCATGGTTGGCCAAGCTAAAAACCTGCTCTGTTGACTTAACTTGCCTTGCCCCGCTAATCAGATTAACTGTTGTCTCATGTAGATGTCGGTCATCTAATTTATCTTTCAAGACGATGTGTTCCCCTTCCTCCATCTCATCTGTTAATTTGTCAACCAACATATCTACATTGTTACTAGCTTCAGGGTCACCGTGTTCTATCTCGTTGTCAGGCTGTGATGCCTCAGAATCTCTGTCGTCTTCGAACAGGCATGCATCGTCACCTAAAGAATAGCCCCACTCCTTAAAAAATTGAACCTCAAACAACTCCCTGTCAATTAGCAACTTATCAACGCCTTTAACAATATCCCGATCTTGCGTAGCTATTAAAATACGAGCGAAATCAAGCCTTCCTCTGTCAATAGTACAATTGTCCGCTCGCAGGTAGCGACCGCAATCCAAAACACAAAGTTTAAAAAATGTCTCGTTCCAGGCATGCAAAGGAATACCGTAATGTCGTATCCATGCTCCCCTCTGAAAAGAGGCCTCTTGATTGTCCCGTCTCACCCAGTTGGAAAAAAGAAAAGTGAAAAACGCATCCTCCATAGTCGCCAAAACTTCGGACCCTGACGAGCTTTGAACAAGAACTTTGTCAGCTCCCAAAGAGATCAAATCGAGGTCTTTGAATCCTGCATCCGCTGTTCTGTTATGAACTACTGAAACCGCTTCTCTATGTCTAACTGTAGCCATTATGCCGTGTCTCACCCACTGAATGTCTTCCGGCTTAGTTCGATAGTTACGCATGTAAACTCTTTTGCCATCACGTGACTCTTCCTCCGTATTCTTCGTAATTTTGTCAGTGACTCGCGTCACTCCCTTTTGCTTATCCTTCCCCTCTCCTAGTCGGACCATCACCTCACCCACTTTCACTCCTTCCAAGGCACTGCATTCCCCCGCTGTTCCTCAAAGATTTTTATCTTTTTCCACCGTCTCCGGCCTCACATTGCATTCGGCCACTTTCATCTGAGGGATGTTCCCGTTCTCAATGCTTTTTGTGTTCTCTTTCTCGCCTCCGTCTCCATACATCTTATGTCTACCCTCCGCCGCGTTTATCCTGTCGAACCTAGCCACACTAGCACGGATACAAAATTGGCCAAAGGTAACGACATTTAACGCCTTTGTCATCTTAGAAACATCTCTGACATTAGAGTACTTTACGAAACCATAAGGTTCGCCGTACCTGTTACGAATTTTCGCAACGTAAACATCCTCTAAGATCCCACAAACCTCAAAACCTTTCCTAAGATAAAAAAGCGATAATTGAGCCGGGAAATTCCTGAAATAAAACGAAACATACCTCTTCAACTTCGTACCCAACCCCTCTCCCGCCGAACGCGCTGCCGAAGATTGTCCAAACCTAGAGGGCACGCGACTGTCCTTCCTGGTCCTAGTGTTATGCGAATGATGACCTGGTGTAGCAAAAGCGTGTTGTACTGGATGATGTGCGTACTGCACTGTCTTCGCAAAAGCATGTTGTTCCGGTTTTTTAAACGCATAACGTACAGGTTCTTCCAAATCATAATTATAATAACCACCTGATTGATTGAACGCAGCAGTCTCCTCATCAGCGTAATGTGTGCCAAGCCTTGCGGTTTGGAAATGATCATCATCATCAATGCTTCGGTGCCGGCGGTGAGAGCTATACCTCGACCTAGAACGTCCATAGTTTCACAGCAATCCTCCTCCGTGTCGTGCTCTTTTTCCTTGTCTGTCAAAGCCTCTATTTGTATGTCCCGGCGCTTTCCGACGTCGCGATCTCACCTCGTGCCAATCTCCTTCTTCCCCACCCCCTCCATTTGTGGCTCCCAGCCTGCGTCCCTCCATTTGTGGCAATCCTAGTCTTGCCCTAGGGCTGCCGCCTCTCTCTCTCTCTCTCTCTCTCTCTCTCTCTCTCTCTCTCTCTCTCTCTCTCTCTCTCTCTCTCTCTCTCTCTCTCTCTCTCTCTCTCTCTCTCTCTCTCTCTCTCTCTCTCTCTCTCTCTCTCTCTCTCTCTCTCTCTCTCTCTCTCTCTCTCTCTCTCTCTCTCTCTCTCTCTCTCTCTCTCTCTCTCTCTCTCTCTCACATAAAGTTAAATCCATAATTTGGATGGATTAGCTAATAGTGGTTACAAATCTCTCGTACCAATATATATATATACTATATATCACCAATATTGATTTCCGACAAACACAGTCTAAAGAATGCTTAACACTACTTTTTTCATACTACGTTTTACTTAAGTAGCAACCCTTTTTTTATAAGCAAGTAGCAATCCTTATGCATCAAGCTTTTGAACTACTATCATTTATCATTTATGGCTCACATCTATACTCCATTGACCGCTCTCTCTCCTGAAAAAGAAAAAAAAAAGATTTTAAGGTGAAAATTCGTGTGGCAAATATGTGGAGCATTTCTGATAAACACATTCCTAATTTAATATTTATCTAAATTTATTGTTGAACTATTGTTTAATATCTTACTCAGTTTTTTTCATATACATTTCAATATTACAATTTTCATATTTTATCTTATTATTACATATGACTGATTAAAACCGAACACCGCATGGATCGAAGTTCTAGTATACGTTAATCTTTATTTATCTTTTTATTGGTGTGATGTATTGAATTAACCTATTATTCGTTGGTTTTAATAAAAGTTATATCTTATTCTTTGTGGTGTGTTTATTTTAATAAAAAAAAAAATTATTATTAATTAATATTATGTTTGTTTTCCGTTGAATGATTTTTTGTATGTGTACTCCAAGCGGCTATTCTACTGCACATGAATCATGATAATGATGGATAATGATGTAAAGAAACAAAGAAAATTGATGTCAGTTGTGAATTTCCTGAATGGTAATGAAACAAGAAATTAAAGAGTTTTTGCTTAAAAAATAATTGGCAAAATAGATGCAAGGATTGAAGTGGTCATGTGGTTAGGTTTTGTATAGGTTCATCGTGTAATTGGTTTAATTTTTAGGTTTTACAAATTCTTGGTTTTAAGTATCGAACATTCTACCACCAAACTAGACCATTGATACAAATCTAAAATTTTATAAAAATTAATAATAAAACTATTATTTTAGAACCTCATAATTTTAAAGTCCCAAAATTTTGAGGTTTCGTGTCTGAATTCACCTACACATAATAATGAGTAGTATTTCATTTCTTTTGAAAAATCGAGAGGATCTCTCCTTTACATGCTAAGTATCTGTCATTAGTAAAAAGTATGTGGTGATGCTTGATTGTACAAATAACTATACCAAATTCAATGTTATCTGATGATGATGCTATTGAGTGTTGTCCACCCTCCCATGCTTGGATGTTTTAATCAAAACAAGAGTGCTAGAACAACAACGTGATTTAAAAGAGCAAGGAAACAATAAATGCAAACCATGAACACTGGTAGGGAGTCATAAAGTTTTGCCGATTTTTTCTTGTAAATTTAGCTTAATTGATAAGAACATTATATTATATCTGCAAGGATCAGTGTTCAAATCTCGTATGCCTCACTTGTTCATCTTAATAATGAATTTTTCAATAATTAAACTATTTGATATAAATAAAAGTTTTACCAATTTTACATATGTCTTTAACTACACAATTTCTATTTAAATTTAAATATACTACAATTTTTATAGACGGCAAAGCTCCAACACCTCCAGTTGTCCCTTCAACAAATGTTTGAATTAGGGATGGAAATGAACCGAACCAACTCGAACAAAGTTCGAGATTCGATTCGACAATTGATTCGTTGAACTTGGTTCATGAACCAAATGAGTCGAACTTGAGCTAAATATTAAGTTCGTTAATTAAATGAGCTGAACTTGAGCTATATATAGTTCGGCTCGTTTGGTTCACGAGCTTACTCGATTATATATATATATATATATATATATATATATATATATATATAACACTTCAGAATATATTTTTACATGACACTTCAAGAATAATATATATATGTCTTCAAAAATAAATTTTATAAAATAAAACACACTAGCATTATTTCTCTTTTGAATCATAAGTGATACTTGTTTCTTTGATACTTCACAATTTATGCACTAACACTAAGTCTCACATTGGTTAATTTATCTAGCATTGAGAGAAAACTTTGTTATAAATAGGTGGTGTACTACATGTCTTAGAAGCACAAGTGTGATAATACTCCCAAATACGACTGACAATGAACCGAACCAACTTGAAAATAGTTCGAGACTCGATTCGATTCGATAATTAACTCGTTGAACTTGGTTCATGAACCAAATGAGTCGAACTTGAGTTGAAAATTAAGCTCGTTAAATAAATGAGTCGAACCGAGCTTAAGCGAGTTCGACTCGACTTGACTCGACTCATTTCCGGCCCTAGTTTGAATCAACGACAAAATATAGATCTCTCTTGAGTGGGGCGAGAGACTTTATCCACTTATATTATAAATCTATTAAATCATACTTGACAAAGCGAAAATCTATATAGGACTTTGAGTCATTAATATTTAATTATTTTATCTTAGTAGAACCAACATTGATAACTCTTGGAGTTTTTTTAAAATATCATACTAAACATAACTTGAAAAAGATAATACTAATAATAATAATAATAATAATAGAAATTGAAGTCATAACGGTTTTAACCGACGCTACCGTTTTACGACGGTTTGTACGGCAGATTGAAAAACGGACGCAATGTGGTGTCCCGACGCTAGGATTACCAGCCTTTGATCAACCGTCGCTAGACAAGGTTGCGGCGATTCTAAACCGCCGCTAATGCCATATAAAACCGTCGCAAGACACTTCTTTCCTTGTAGTGATAATAATAATAATTTAAACATCAGTCTAAAGCCTAAGAGCATCCACAATTGAACTCCCCAAATTTGAGTTTTTAACTGGGCTCCACGTGTACACACACTCAATCCCTCAAACTCATCACCTCTTCAAAAGTTCGAGTTAAAATCCTCTCCATTTCCTATTCTTTCCATTTCTTCCATTACTATATAGTTTTGGAAATATAAATGTAAAAATGTGACATTAGGTGGGTCCAAATGTCTTTCATACACTAAAAAATATTTAAAAACTTTGGTAATGGAAGAAATGGAAATTATAGGAAATGGAGAGGATCCCAACTCCAAAAGTTCTAAATGGGTCCCATCAATAACTCTACATCACAATATATTTTAATTATTAATAATATATAAAAGTAAGCGGGTTCCACAAAAAAATATATTTTAATGAAAACTAAGGTGGATCATAGAAGAGAGAGATAATTCTTATTTAAGAATCAGTTCCTAATAAAAATTCAAAAATGTATTGCTGCAATGGTAATTCCTATTCGAATGGTAGTTCCTATTAACAATTGGTTTTCAATAATACAACATGTACCATTCTAAGATATTTGGCCGTAGGATGGTATGATGAGATGACAGATGAGGTAAAAGAGAATGCTAATGTTGTTGTCAGCAAAGTAGTCTTAAAAGCAAGTTTCTCTCCCAAAAGGACAAAAGTACCACATGTAACATTAATGTTTTTTTTTTTTGACAATATGTAACATTAATGTTATATAGACATATATACTAGTATATGAAATTGGGCAAAGTCAAGTAATGGGGCTAAGACTGAGGTACAAAGGAAATTGATGCAATGCAACTACTCCTTGACCTACTAACTTATTAAGAAAAATTAAAATATGTTCATTTACAATATTGGTTAATTTTTATTAAAAAAAGCGGAGAGAGGAAAAAAATTAAATATAACTTGCATTTAACTGCAGCTAAGTATCTTTGTATAGAGTCATGTTTAACTGTCCAAATAAGTAATAACACCATTTTTGAAGACCAAATTTAGTGTTAATGCTAAGGCTGAAAAAACTTTATTGTGTAACATGCATAAGTTACAAACACACATTCGTAACTTTTAAACCTTCACATGTTTTTTCCTTCTCACTTTGGAAATAATATAAGTGGAAACAAAAGAAATACTTTATTCTCCATTTGATTGATAAAAAGTTAGCCCATACATGCATGCTACTTACCAGTATTTTTTTTTTTTAATAATACTTCCATGAAAAGTGGTTAAATATAGTTAAGGGACCTCAAAGAAATGTAAATTAGTTACATAATTAAAACAAAGCTAACAACTTAATTAAGAGATGAAAAAGAGTAATTTATGCAAAATATTAACATGAAACATAATGTTGGAATTATTATTCACTAGGAATTAAACCGGTGCGATGCACGGGTTTGATTAAATTTTTTATTTTATAATTTGCTCATTGAATAAAATAATATGATATTTAATTTTTTAAAATTTAATAATAGACTTATAATATTGATAAATAATAAACTTATAAAATTCATAATATCCATTGTATCTAATGGATCAATTAACCTGCTCAATAATGAATTTGCTATGCGGTTAATAAATTTCCCCTAAAATGAATTGTTGCGTTAGATAATCTTAGAGTTCAAAACAAAACTATCAAAGATAGATTATCAACGATAGATAAGTATATGTATATTAAATTGAGATTTCATGAGATTTTAAAAGACTTTTTTATGATGAAATTTTTTTGTGATGTTTAATCAACACTTTTATAAACTTGATTGGTATTCATTTTTCCTATTTTAAAATTGGTTGTAATGCTCCAGCTCATCATATATAAACGATCTATTTTGCAATTTAAAATAGAATAACAACCGAGTCTTGATAATTTTCACTAATAATTTTCTATGTATAGATATATTGTAATAATATACCACAATATTCATACAAACTATAATATCCAAAAGAGACTAAACAATGTACATCAACTCCTTTCAATCTCCACCACTCTTGTTGGTAAAACAAATTAATATATGATTTGGAAATCACCTTGCAACTTTTCATCATAGCCAAGAAGGAAGAAGACACCATCGTAACACTTGAAATGAAAAAATATACTATATTAAAAATGAAACATTAAAATGAGGAACATAAAAAAATAGCACTGCCATAGAAATATATAATTTGATTAGAATTTACTTTTTAATAAAACTTTATTGAAAATATTGTACAAAAATAAAAAAAAAACTTTACTGAAAATAATAATTTTAGTGGATGTATTGATTATTGAGTTAAAATGTTTTCCAATTTTTATTCTCATATAATAAATATAGAATATAGACATATATAATAATTTATTTTGACAAAAAAATGTGTAATTCAACTATATATAGAAATCAGTAAAAGTGCAGTTGAATAATAATCTATAATATAATAAAAAAGAATAATAATTTTATAATAAAAAATTATTTTCCCAAGTTTGGTTTATATCCTCTCATATTTTTCCCCTTTATCTCAATATACTTTTACTTTTTATCAAAAAAATATTGGATTATAATGGGATTTATTTAATACATATCATGTATAAATGTTTTGTCAAAAAAAATATAATGTATAAATGAGACACATTATATTTTAAATTCTTAGATTAATCAAACTTTCTTTATTTGATTGAAGGCCTTCAAAATCCATTTTCTCTCAATATGCTTAAACAATATTCTTAAAATTAAAAGTTTAGAATATTGAAGGTGGATCCAAATCAACTTTTAAATTTTCCCTAGTGGAGTTGTAAACTTAATAGAGATAAAATTAGAGGCAAATATATCGTTTATCATTTCTCTAACATGTAATAAAAATATAAAAAAGTTGGTATATTTTTGTTCTGTAAAATAATTTCGTGTTTCAAGCAAGAGTTTTGCATTGAATAATAATTTGTAAAACACAAAGCATGTCATAGCTAGACTGATACCTGTTAAAAAATTATAGTTAGTTCTATGTTCCTATTAACAAAAGAACAATCAAGATAAATATTAATGCAAAAAATAAGAACTATTGTTTACCTACAACTATCGTTAGTGTTAAATTGCATGAGTATATTGCATTTTGTTACGCCGGAGACCTACTATCTCACCTGTATAGATTTTTTTTTTAATGAGTGGGTGAAAGCAAGCTATGTGACAAAAAAGTTATTTTTAAACTTAACTACGATTAACAATAAAAAACTATGTTCACCTATATATATTAAAAAAAAACCCTCATAACATATAGACTGCTCAAAATTGTGTGACGAATTTTTATTTAAAAAAATAATGAGGGAAAAATTAACTAACAAAGCTACACTTGAAAAGAAGAGTGGGGGAAAAATAAATGGCTAGGAAAAAGATCAGAATCTTACCTTATAGACAAATTTTAGTAGACAAATAAAAACAACAACCAGTTTAATAAGTTTATACATTAAAAAGGCATGTAAAATTAAACAGGCTAATAACAAAAAAAAAAAAAAACCTTGTTGAAGAAGAACCATGTTGCAGTCGAAAAACTTTGTTGATGTCTTGTTGATCATATATCTACTTTCAAAAAAGACAGGTTGATTTCTACTACACATAACCAAAAAAGATAATTGACATAAATTAAAAGATTAGCGATACAATAATATTAAATTAAAAAATAATAATGAAACAAAAACCTTCAAATTTGAATGTGAATACAACCACCGTTATGAAGAGAGTATGTTGTCATGCCACTCAAAATGACAAACTTCTTGGTGATTTTCTCCGGAGCAAAGGAATATTTAAGCAAAGAGAGATTAAAGTAATGATTAATTTTAAGAACACTTGAAACAAAGGTCGTGTTGTTTTCTGAATATAGTTTGAATTGATATGCATTTCAAGGGACACACATTTTAATCTCTAGGGACACACTACTCTCTTGTAACTATTTTGACCTTTTGGAAGCCTTGCAAGTGCATATTTATGCTCAACTTTAGTGGATAATTAAGATTAAAAAAAAAATCTCATAAAAGATATATGTTCTGGTTTTATGCAACATTAATTTTAGAAAAAAATTAGTTTTAAAAAGTGATGTGCAATTAAAATATACTGTTATGTAAATCAAATGTCTCATGAAAAAGAATCATGAGCTAAGTTTCCAATTTTTATAATAAAAAGTCATTTATAAGAAAATGGTGGTAGGTTCATAACGGAAAAAAGAAAAGAAAGGCTGGTTGGAGTCTTAAATGGATTGGGCAATTTAATTTGTTCTCCTCACTTCATATGCCACACCATATGACATGTTTCTTAAAAGATGACATAATCACAATAGCATATGAGAAATGTCACATAAGTACCAACTATTGTTTAGAGAAAAGGAAATAATGAGAAGTTTTGTTAGGCTTTCACGGTATCCGGATTTTTCTTCATCTTTCTTTGTTCACTTACTTATCAAATATGCTTTTTGCAATAAAAATTTGAACAAATTCAGCAATTTTTTTTTAAGAACGAATATGATTATCGATGCTTCTTGGCTAGAGTCAAACCATTTGCGTATACTGAGATTGAAGACATAGCGAGAACATTGAGATCATTCCAACAATCCTCTCTTCACATCTTCTTTTTCTCACTTCTGGATTCCTACTTCAAATAAAGAGGAATTCCATGCTCCTATTTTGAAATGGAGATAAAAAAGCAAATTAAAATCGCTCACTACTCGCAATCATTGTATGGCTCCGTTTGGCCCGGCTTTTTTTAGCTTTAAATTCTCTTTTTAATCAAAAGTTGGGCCAAACACATTTTTAATAAAGCTCTTAACTGCAAAAAGCAGATTTTGTTCAATGTGCAAAATTGGATTAAATGAGCTTCTAGGAAAAGAGGTTGAAACCTACTTTTGAAAAAGAATCCAGAGTTTTTTTTCAATGATCCCGCTTCGAATCCCACTGAAGACTCTTTTTATTATTTTTTTTTAATTTTTAGGTTGTTTTCATTTAAATATTATTAGTTGTTATTATCTTTTTGTAAATTTTTATGTTTTTGGTACAAATCTTTTTTTAAAAACATATATTTTACCAAACTATTTTTAGATTAAAGATAACTTTGAAGCTAAAAAAACAACAACAATTACCAAACAACTTTTGCTCTGTTTTTTAAAGTTCTTATTTTCACTTTTAGCTTTCAGTCAGCTTCTGAGACCTAAAAAAGCCGGGCCAAACGAACCCTATATCTATGATGGTCATGGAGTGAAATGGTAGAGAGCTGGATTAACCGGAAAGAGATTAACAATAGTAGTTGATTTTTATATAAATTGAATATATTACGTACTATTTAAACTTAAAAAAAATAATCATGAGTGCTGCCCATTGATTTATCTACACAATGCTACTATAATGTTTGCAATTATATTCTCACAAAATATCTTTAAAATGTGAAAGTTCAAATAATTGAATATAAAATTAAAGTAAAGATGAGAATATAAAAAATTGAACTCACACAATTATAGGCACAAACTAAGAATGTGTGAGAAATTTAGTGTCACACATATTTAGCTACTTTATTATGTTTAACAGAATTCAGCTATTTTATTATATTAGGCAAAAATTAAAAGAGAGTGTGAAGCTTATTTAGATGTGTCACATGTTAGCTCACGGATAATTCAAATATTGTTTACAAAAAATGCGATGGTAAAAACTAACCATTACTATAAGTGATGGACACTGATATTATAGATTTAGTAATCTAAAAAAGATATAGAAAAAAATTATAGTAAGACAATGAAAGAAATAGAACAATTACAAAAACATCTCGAACAAACTTAATCATTGACTCACATATTTTATAGCAAGAGTTTGCCTACATGTACATCACCTACCATCACAAATATAACGAAATGTAGGCATTGTTAAATACATTAATACCTTTCTAGCGAAATATTTAGCCTTCTATATATATTTGTGAAATTTGATGGACATAATATTGTTAGTATATTTGGTTTTTGTAACACAAATTTTTCGGCATAATCTTGTCGAGATTGGAAAATTAATCCAATTCTCTCAAAGTGATGACTTATTATATTCTCAGTAATAGTGGTAGTGAGTAGCTATTGGAAAATTAACTTTATATAGAGCTTAAGTTTCAAGTAAAGATCACAATAATATTGTCTTCAAGGTTTCCATGTTTATAATTTTAATTTGTAACCGAAGAAGTTAAATATGACTCTAGCAATTAACAAATAATTAAAACTGATACTACTATTTCTTTTGTAAAATTATTATTATTATAGAATAGAATACCAAAGAATAGCACTACATTAGCTTAGAATTTCGTAACTTAAATCAGAAAAATTAAATAAGAAGTATTAAAGATGATTAAACAAAAAAACTATATATTAAAGTAATAGATAGACAAAAGTTATGTAACAGAAATGGAATAGGAATATCCATATAGCACTTCTATAACAATGTAACTGCCATATCCTATGAAAAGTTCTTCTTAAAAACGTGTACCATGTGACATGTTTGTCCAAATATGACACATCATCACAAACTATATATAGATAAGTAATGAGATATGACACATAAGCACCAACTATTGCTTAGATTTCTTAGCAGAAAGGAAAATATGAGAAGCTTTGTTAGGCTGCCACATCAGCAATTCAAGCTTGCTTTAGTATATAGTATGATTGTTACACATGCCAAATTATTAATTTAGATTTTGCATTAGTACAATATTGGAGTGTGGGAGTGGTAAATAGTTATGCAAGAGTATAAAAAGTAGTATAATTTTTTTATTAGTGAAAGAAACAAATTATTTATTTTAGAATTTACTTTAGAACAATATTGAGTATGTAAATAATTATGCAATGCAACATGAAGAGTAAAAAGAAGTAGTATTCCCTATAAAATTTTTATTAGTGAAGAAAATAAATTATTAATGGATTTGGTGGCCATAATTTGCAAGAAGTTATATAATGATAATTTGACATATTAATATTTAAAATAATTTAATTAAAAGAGATGGTGAAAAGGTTTTTAGTAGAAAGTGTAAACATTTTTTATAGAATGTCACATCATCACAAAGCTTGGTTAGGAGCAACTCAACCTTCCCTTTATAGGTAAAAGATTTTAAAAACAAGGTTATAATAATATGCCTAATTTTTTGTCCCCAAGCCTATGACTGACTGACACGTGTCATTCTTCTTCTCCACTGTTATTGTTTTATTTAAAGGGTTTCTATGTTCTTCTTCTCTTCATTCCCACCAAACAAAGAAACAGAACACGATCCAAACCATTTTGTGTTATCCTTATTTTCTTCATTCACCTACAATACAATGTTCTGACAATTAAGTGTTGTTCTATTCAGGTGTTGTTAATATTCACTTCTTCTTTTTTCTTCATTCCACAAACAAAGAAACAAAACACAATCCCCATTTTATGCTATCTTTCTTTTATTTTCTTCACCTACAACACAATGGCACCAACCCTCCTCACATTTCTTCTTATGTTGATGTTGTTATCATCCCACCCAACACCATCTGTCTCGCTCAACGTCAACGTCAGTAGAGTGACCTAAGCAGAGGCGGACAGTTTTAAAATAGTTGCTGGATGCTTTCGGCCCACAGATTGATAACTAATTGCAAGTCCCTTCATGGTGTCCACCTTATTCATGTCCATGGATGCCGCCTTTAACAACTTCCACTTTCAGTTTGGTTCGAAGCTTCGGTCATTATCAGATGACGAGACTTACAATTTCATCGAAGCACACATAGTGCGACAATATCTTCCTCCTATCCTCTTCGATCGAAGAATCATGCTTGGTCAGGGTGGACTGGTCATAGTTAGTCCACCGTGACCAAGTATGGTTTTTGGATTGAAGGAGGATCGGAGGCAAATATTGTCTCACTAAGTGTGCTTCAATGAAATTGTAACTAGTAAGTCTAGTCCTAATAATGATCGAAGCTTCAACAACACAGAATGTGGGAGTTGTTTAAAGGCTGTGTCAACCGACATGAATAGTATGGAGGAAGGTGCTTTCAATTCGGTGTCTATCTATAGCGCCAAAAGTATCCCAACAACTATTTTAAAAATTGTCTGTTGCTTGGATCGTTAACACTTTAGTGACGTTGATGTTGAGCGAGACGGGTGATGTTGCACAGTCCTATTGCCATTTCTAAGGATTTGTTGCCAATGAGATTTTTGGCAACAGCAGTTATGTTCCTCCTCTTCGCCTCTTGGGACTGCTTCCACACCATATGTATTGCTCTCACTTTTTTCCTTTTACTTCTTTGTGGTCACTTGTAGTATTTAGTAGTTTAGTTTACTTCTCTGTAATATAAATTAAGTGATGTAGTATTTGTGACTATGAATCCTAGAAGATTCTTATAATATTCTCAACAGACGATGTACCTGTTCTATTGGAATTTCTCATCAAGTATTTTGTTCAATATGAGATTTCTATTTCGGCGTTTGAACACAATGAGACTGTTTTAAAGTTTTTGGAACACATATTGGAGATGGAAAATGTCTTTGCTTTTGTATTAATTGCTATTCTATTAAACAACTCACACAAGTTATTACAATTATGTATAGTGTTACTGTACCTAACACGTTTATGAACTCGTCTATATATACAATGGAATTTGATCTAACCTCGACTCTCATTTTGTATTACATTTATTATGTTACTCTATAGTTAAAGAGAAGTTATTGCTCATAGAATATACAAAAAATGGTTGATAACATTGGAGGTAGTTCATCTAACGATAATGGCAGTCTCAAAGAACAAGACAGATTGCTTCCGATGTGAAAGGCCTAATAGTCCTCAATATATGACTTCAATTGAACTTTGGAACAATAACAACAGCAGTTATGCTATGAAGAGAAACACCAATTCCTCCAGCAGATTCACTAATAACAGCACTGAAAGATTCACTAACCCAACCTTGCTTACTAGGCCCAGAGGGGCAATTGATACAGCAAGTAACTGATAGGCCTAAAAAGGTGTACTCATGTAAGAGAAAGAAGACTGTTGAAGGGAAAATAAGCTGAACTGGCAGCATGAGTGGAAGGAAGGAAACTGTGCAACCGTTTCTGTTAGATAAGTCTTGATAAATACAGAGAGGGACTGAGTATCTGTGAGAATAATGAAGCTGTATCAGATTCATCAAAGGTGCATCTTTTCACTGCAATTATGCATCAGATTCATTTGTCTCTTTTACCCTTCATTGGTTTGCATCTTCTCATCAATTTCCTTCACCCACTTGTAAACTTCCATTACTGCATGTGCATTAATAATGAAGTATATTAGATTTTAATACTAGGCCTAATACATTCTTATAAAATTGGCTTGTAAAGTGGAGAATACTCGTTATAAACTTTGTTTTGGTCTTATTCTTATCACTTTTAAATGTGTCATTTGGATTTCTCCCAATACACCCCCTCGTGCCAAGAACTATCGGACTTGGTGCATGGATAACTCACAACAGCCAACAGTTTCCCTTTTATTCACACAAATACATAACTACTTATTACATAATAACTTACACAACAACTGCCATAACTGCTACTATAATAATAAAACATAGTCTAACACATTATCAAAAAAGCTATCATAATAGCTTACATTTGAGTATACCTGAAACTGAAGCAACTGCAGAAAGGAACCATCTTCAGAAGATTAATGGATAATAGGAACTGTTGAAACCTCCTTTTGTAAGATCTTCATGGAAATATCTTTAAGATTATCATATGGTCCAAAAAGAGTGCCGAATACTGTAATTGAGCTAACAATACAGTTGGTAAAATAGAGGAAACATCAATACAAGCATAAAACAAGGAAGTATAGACCGAAAATAATTTCACTCAAGTAGTCTTAAGACAAAATCAATCAATCATTTCATGATTGAGACCACATTTATATGAATCAAGGCCAAGACAGGTTTTTGGGAAGATTGCTAAAGCAGCTTTTATGTCTAGAAAATTTAACATTCAAGATCCTTTGCCTTTCAATTTTTGATAGAATTTCCTTTATTCTGCAATATTCCATTCTTTTACTGTCAATACAAACTTGGTATTCAAAACAGGCTGAACTTAACTTAAAAAACCAAAATATATAATGGAAGAGTGACAGTATACACACATGGCTCCGCCACCCTTCACAGTTTGGAGATGGCAGTTGTTACGAATTCCACCACCGCAATCCACCATAGCCAATATTTGAGAATACAGAATGACAGAAGGAAAAACAACTGAAAATAATTGGCAAAGCAAGTTTCCGAAACAACTGGTCAAATTCCATAAAGTAATTCAAATAGCATTGGTCTTTTCTCACATTTTTATCGCGGCAACGGCAAATAATCAAACAAGTTTTAGTAGAATTATTCAATCTTTTTAAATATGTAGTATATGAAATGCTAGTTTCACAGGTAAATCAACATCCAATGCAACAACCTGCAGCTAGGAATCACTAAATTAGTGACTATTGTGAGGTTGTACAGCAAGTCAACGACAAATAAAGTCAAAAATAAACAGTTAATGGTAAATATCCAAACCTTGCCTGAGTTAGGAATTAATTCTTAAGCTGTGTGCTTAGACAGAAATGCAGAAATACGTTGACGAGAGATCTGTACATCAGTATCTGATATTCTTGGAAGAACCTCACTCAATGCATTGTCTGCCACCCGGACCTGCATTAGATGCAAGTCCCATTATTATACTATGAAGCACAGACGCATATACATTAGCACATTGACACCCATAGATTATATTTAGTATCAATGTAATCGTGCGTGCCAGACACTGACGTGTGTCAAACACCTGGAAACGCGTAATCCTAGGAGTGTTTGTGCATCATAGTTTAGTAAAAATAAAAAATGCAACACGACATTGTAAGTCACCAGTGCAACAATGACGATCAAGTGTTTTCTCAGTAGTCAGATGAGGCCACAACCAATGCCTTCTCATGTATCAAGTTCGGAGTGTATTTGGCCTAGAAAAAATTGACTTATTATCCCTCTTCAATTATATAAGCCAGCCCATTAGTATTAAGGAACACTAAGAATTTGGAGATGTTACGTTACATCTCTAGTCCAGAATATGCACATCAACAATTGAGAAATTGATTGTGACTTGTATTATACTAGATAAAGTTCTCACAAATTGTTCACTCAACAAAATCATCACACACAAATTGCATTCTTAAATTGATCACTTATTTTTAATCCAGGTAACACAAGTGTACATGGAAGAATGACTAATACTAGACAATCAAGTTATTACTATGGACTACGACTTCACAGTTCACACACAATCTCCAAAAATACAAAAAAACAACTTCCATTCAATAAGGTATTTCCCTATTCAGCCAAAATAGTATTTGTTAAAAATGAGGTTTACGACAAAGTATATCGAAAACTCATATCCAGAAATACATGTACAAAATTCATTAAAAAATCATAACTGAGTCAAGTCATGTTCCTCGTATTTCTTCCTTCCCTGACACTACCTTAGCTGTTGTTCCTCCAAGCTCTGCATTCCCACACTGCACTAGTTGATAGTCCTCGTAACTATGCATTCCCACATGAAAATTAACATTTTTCCTGTACACCATTTATCTAGTAAGAATATAGGTGAAATAGCTTCCCCTAATATGGATTTCTTGTAATGGAAGCAAGAGTTAACAATTTCCAAGTGCAAATGCCTAAGCCTGACTGAAATGCTAGTTTTATTACTTCTTTGTTTTGCATCAGTTATATCTATACTTTAAGCAGTAAAAACCCTTAAATCTGCAGAATAGCAGAAGCTTGTTAGTAAGTTAGCAGAAGAAGTCAATAAAAACCAACTTCTCTTTATGCAAAACCATATTAATGTTAATGATTAGAGACACATATGTATAAAGGATTGAAAATTATGTAATGCCTAACTGATGCAATCTATGTTTTCTGAAATCACCTACAACTTCTATGGCAGATTTCACAAAGGGAAGAGAAACAAACAACATGGATGCAGATATCCAAATACATGATTTAAGAGAGGGAAAAAGGGAGGTTAGTGGAAGTGGGACACTGGGATGCACCCTAAAACATGATACAAATTATCTTCCTCTAGTCAACTGAACCATGGAATTAGATTGAAGACATTTACGGAGTTCATACGGCTAAAAGAAAAAAAAAATTAAGCTAAGGATCCATACATGAAAAACTAGTAATTCTTCCCTATGCATACATATTCAAATTGAAACCAAAATTACTATTCACGACAAAAAACAAAATAGACACCATTGGATCTATGCCGATAGAGAAACAAGTTCATAAGTATTAAAAGCTAGATTAATACTGCCTTACCTATAATAATTCAGACATATATGTTAACCCTTCCTGCAAGCTTTCTGTTAAAAGTCAGTGTGACTTTACATCATCCTAGGCTATTTGTTAGTAATCCTAGTCATTACAACTTCCTAGACACTTAATGTAATTATTATAAATAGAAACAAAGAGTTTTACATATTTTTACACTTTCAATTGTTGACATGCAGGGAAAATTCTTCAGGAAGAAGAGTTTTAGTCAATTTTGATCTGATTTGTTGACAAGTCTTCTGATATATATCAAGATAGAAAAACAAAAAATTATTAGGCAACATGTAATGCTGATATCCATCCCTCTACTGCCACCCTAATTAATCCATGCATTGTATTTGATGATATTTTCTCAGGTGTTGAACATAAGGTCTTTGATCTCTTTTCCTTGAACTTCCCTAGTATATAAATCGAATAGAAAGGATCAGACAGATCATTACTAGTACACCGAATTCCGTCCATTTATGCGAAAAACAACCTAACAATCTATTGATTTAGAAATGACTAATGTGAAAAACAACCTAACAGAATAGATTTTGTTGATAAGAGAGAACCTGCAAAATGATTGAGAGGGATGCAAGGATGCATCCGAAGCATGTTCCAGATGCAGAGATCTGTATAAATGAAAACATTTTGGATTCAGAATTTACATAATAGAATGAATAGGAAATGCATAAAAGCTCAACCGTTTTTTACCAGTAAAAGTGGTCGCCTTCCAGATTTATCCATCAAAATTACTCCCAAAGCTGTCATTGGTATCTATGAAAATAGAAGCGGGTGAACAGTGTGAAGAGACTCGGGAATGAAGACTCATCAAAATTGGCGTCTATCTCATCTTACTCATTATTAAGATGAAATCAACATAAAGAATCGATTTAAAGCTTTTATGGTGTCACAACTTGATTACAATAATTAATAAACACCATAATCTATCGTAAAGTGAAGATTATGGTTCAGAATTTATTTTATACTTTCGTCGTTATACTAAGAGTAAAAACTCAGGTCTTGGTTCTCTAGATATGACTTTCCTTCCTTCTGTCAGATTAGAGCCACGATTCCCCAACTGAGAATAGGGCAATAACAATTGACAAGTTTCAACAATGAACATTACTGGTAGAATTATTAATGGTTGAAAGAATAAAAAATGCAACAGGACATTGTAAGTCACCAGTGCAACAATAATGAGCAAGTGTTTTCTCACTAGTCAACTGAGGCCACAATCAATGCCTTGTCATGTATCAAGTTCAGAGAACCACTACTTAACTCTATATCTCTGGTAACAGTCCTCCTCTATCTCTATATTATCAACCCTTCTTAATGACACTTCTACAAGCCTTCTCCACAAGTGTCTAAACTCTTGTGACCCTAACTTTCTTTCTATCAACAATAGTCAAAAGCCAGCAAAGAAATAGCAGTCATATCAACAATAACAAACAATGCTGCTGAGGCTCTTGACTAATGCTAGGATAGCTAAATGGAATTTACGAAGTGCGTATTGTGACTACTGTATGCAATTTGAAGAAATTGTTATTCATGTTCTACGTGATTGTCCCATTGCTTCGACCATATGGAGACATTTATTAGATATCAAGTGGCGAGGAATTTTCTTTCTTGGTACATTATAAAATTGGGATGCTGTGTGTGTGTGGACATGCTATTGGCTTTGGTGATGGAGGAATCAACGTCTGCACGATCCAAATTTTGAGCATAGCAGCTTCAAAATCATTATCATAGTGATCCATTCGCCTCATTCCAATTTTGACAAATATACTCAAATACAAAAGTATTGAAAAATCATGGTCTGAAGTGTGTGTGTGTGTGTGTGTGTGTGTGTTTTTGTTCAATTCTTTGTAAAAAATGTTAAGAAATCTCGATTTTGAACAGAAACAACAGTCTCAATGAAGCTTAGTGTTCGAATCAGGTGAGAGTTCCGCCTCTGCCTGCATTTTTATCTTTATCACATGCAATTCAAATTCACCAAAAGACAGTGTTCCCTAAGATCATCAATAACAATTAGAAATATAAGATACACAAAAATCATACCTAAGCTGCAACTCACATGAATAAATTACGATGACTAGAGATTGTAACTGTCGAATACAAATACAAATCAAATTCCAACATTTATCCAAGCATAATTGAATTGGTAATACTGTGAATTGGCACAATGCTGATATTTTAGATGTTGATAAGAAATATTGGTCATGACAGTATCCATTTTCTATGTTGACAACACCCAAAACTAATCATCTCTATTGCAATGGAATTAAAAATTGAAATACCAATCTAACCTATATCCATCTCTAATATGTTTATGCCTACATTTATCCTTAAACTAGTCAACATTTGAAGATAATAAAATCAGAATAACAAAAGCAATATCGGTCTATAATTAAAACTCAATAATTTGATCAAATGACCTCACATATAATGTTTTAATATCATTATGAACAAAGTGCTAATCTTAAAAAGACTACAATTCCATAACAATTGCAAATTAAAAATTAACTTCATTTTTACCTCTAGTAATTGGTTAAACGCAGCGTCCACCAGAATAAACAAGGTGAACGCAGACTGGGATGTCAATTCAACGTCGATTTGTAGAGTGGAAGGTTTGTGCATGATGGACAATTTCACTTTTAGATTGTGCTTTTAGATTGTGTGCGTGCGTGCGTGCATTCGTGTGGTAGACCCTTAACGATTAATTAACAATAATATAATTTATAAGAATTACTTTTAAATGTATTATTATTACTTCATGATTTATTTTGATCTAGAAATTTTCAAATACATCCTCAGATCACACACCTAATTTATCTAAATACTACATAAAACTAGAAGAAAAAAAATACATATAACTAATTAATTTATTTATACAACAAAAATCTAAAATAAAAATCTAAAACTGAGAGCCGCCACCAAGGAAGCAATTTGAAGAGAAATGCGTGGAGGCTGTCCCGAGCGGGGAGGAGGAGGAGGAGAACTGCGATGAGGGGGAAGGAACATTATCACCACCGCCAAACATCTCAATAGGCAATAAAACCTTTGAGATGACATATATGGCGACAGGGTGTTGCGAATACACAATATTCTGTACTGTAGCTTCAACAACACTCGTTTTTATCTTCACCTTAGAAGTAATGCCGCCCATTGAGATGTTAAGATGAAACATGGAAGTCCCCGTGACTTCACTTGCAAGAGTGGGAGGGAGTCGTTATTTATTGCGCGAAGAAATTCAGGAGACATGTATTGTCTCACAACATGTGCTTTCATTACAATATATAAAAATTGTAAATTTAAAGAATGAAGTTGAACATTCAATTGATCGGTAAACGCGGCGTCTACTGGAATAAACAGTGTTCCCACCGGCTGACTGTTCATAATCTCACTGACGTTGGGGCCGGAGGTGGGGGATAATAGTGAAAAAATAAAAATAAAAATTAGGGTTGGAGAAATTTTGCCACCTATTGCCAGTGTCATAACTTATTAGTTAAGGCAACCCCCAATATGAAGCTACCTGAGTGTTTTTTCTGCTAATCTTGTCTCTCTTGCTTGCATTGTGTATTCCTTGCACGCACACACGCATGCATAAGGATGTCAACGGGGCGGGAAATGTGCGGAGGAAGTATCCCTGTTCCCTGCCCCGAAATATCCGCGGCGGAATTTTTGTCTCCATCCCCGTCCCCACGGAAATTTTTTGCCTCCATCACCATCCCCACGGTATCCGCGGGGATCCACAGGGATTGAATATTAGAAAATTTCTATATTTTACGGACAAAATTATGACGTTATTTTTTCCTTTTTAATTAAAAAATAAATAAATATTTTGCATCTTTCTTTTTTAATGATCAAAACATCACATAATACATTTCATAATAAAAAAACAATGCATAACAACATATGCATAATCACACAAAAATTCATAACCAAAATATCTCATAATTCATTGCAAAATAGAAACCTAGAATTGTCAAATATAAATAAACCTAGAATAATATTAGTAGTAAAAATATATATATTTAAGTATGTATAGAAGGATTCGGGGAATCCGCGGGGACAGATGCTTAATTCCCGATCCCCGCCCCGAACTACCTCCGGAGGAAGTTTTACCTCCATCCCCGTCCCCACGGGGAAAAAATCCCGTTTTCGGATCTCTGAAGGGGCAATTGAAAACTCGAATATGATAAAATTGTAATAAACGGCTGCAAATGTTGTTTCATGCATCGTAGGTATCATGCATCGTAGGTATGGAGTGTAAGCGAATCAGATAAAATTGGCGAAATTGAAAACTCGATCAATTCAAATAATAAACGGCTGCATTCAAGAGTTATTTACGTACGACTATTGATTACTCCTTTTTTTTTGTAAATTTTGCAATTTATGAGTACTGTTTATGTATATATTGGGATTTATGTTTAGTTAGTATACCATTTCTTAGTCTTTGTAATAGCAGCTATCAATATCAGCAATCCGCAAAAATGTTTTACCCTTTCAAGGGACCCGAATCAGATGAGATATGACGTGAAAATGAATTTATAAGTTGGAGCCTTACAAATCGGTTTTGTAAGTTAAGTTAGGTTCAACCTAAATTCTAAGAGCAGTTTCAAGGTCCAGCACTTTGCAGCGCTACTAAGATTAACAACATGGACTTCTATCCATTAGACTTCCGTATCAACCACACTCCGCATAAAACCATAAATTTTAGATTTTTTGCTATTGATACAAATATAAAGCTTAGTTTGTACTATTACCCCTCCGCCCCCGCCGCCAGCCGACTCGTCACAATGTCACTGACGTTAAAGCTGGAAGTGGTGCATAATAGTGAAAAAATAATAAAAATAAAATAAACTAGAGAAAGATTGCTACAAATACATCCTCAGATCACACACCTAATTTATCTAAATACTACATAAAACTAGAAGAAAAAAATACATATAACTAATTAATTTATTTATACAACAAAAATCTAAAATAAAAAACTAAAACTGAGAGCCGCCACCAAGGAAGCAATTTGAAGAGAAATGATTGGAGGTTGTCCCGAGCGGGGAGGAGGAGGAGGAGAACTGCGATGAGGGGGGAGGAACATTATCACCACCGCCAAACATCTCAATAGGCAATAAAACCTTTGAGATGATATATATGGCGACAGGGGGTTGCGAATACACAGTATTCTGTACTGTAGCTTCAACAACACTCGTTCTTATCTTCACCTTAGAAGTAATGCCGCCCAGTGAGATGTTAAGATGAAACATGGAAGTCCCCGTGACTTCACTTGCAAGAGTGGGAGGGAGACGTTATTTATTGCGCGAAGAAATTCATGAGACATGTATTGTCTCACAACATGTGCTTTCATTACATATATAAAAATTGTAAATTTAAAGAATGAAGCTGAACATTCAATTGATCGGTAAACACGGCGTCTACTGGAATAAACAGTGTTCCCACCGGCCGGAGGTGGGGGATAATAGTGAAAAAATAAAAATAAAAATTAGGGTTGGAGAAATTTTGCCACCTATTGCCAGTGTCATAACTTATTAGTTAAGGCAACCCCCAATATGTCCCACCGGCTGACTGGTCATAATCTCACTGACGTTGGGGCCGGAGGTGTGGGATAATAGTGAAAAAATAAAAATAAAAATTAGGGTTGGAGAAATTTTGCCACCTATTGCCAGTGTCATAACTTATTAGTTAAGGCAACCCCCAATATGAAGCTACCTGAGTGTTTTTTCTGCTAATCTTGTCTCTCTTGCTTGCATTGTGTATTCCTTGCACGCGCACACACGCATGCATAAGGATGTCAACGGGGCGGTAAATGTGCGGAGGAAGTATCCCCGTTCCCTGCCCCGAAATATCCGCGGCGGAATTTTTGTCTCCATCCCCGTCCCCACGGGAAATTTTTGCCTCCATCACCATCCCCACGGTATCCGCGGGGATCCATAGGGATTGAATATTAGAAAATTTCTATATTTTACGGACAAAATTATGACGTTATTTTTTCCTTTTTTATTAAAAATAAATAAATATTTTGCATCTTTCTTTTTTAATGATCAAAACAACACATAATACATTTCATAATAAAAAAAACAATGCTTAACAACATATGCATAATCACACAAAAATTCATAACCAAAATATCTCATAATTCATAGCAAAATAGAAACTTAGAATTGTCAAATATAAATAAACCTAGAATAATATTAGTAGTAAAAATATATATATTTAAGTATGTATAGAAGGATTCGGGGAATCCGCGGGGACAGATGCTTAATTCCCGATCCCCGCCCCGAACTACCCCCGGAGGAAGTTTTACCTCCATCCCCGTCCCCACGGAGAAAAAATCGCTGTTTTCGGATCTCTGAAGGGGCAATCCCCGCGGGGATCCGCTCTGACGGATGCAAATTGACATCCCTACACATGCACACACATAAAGCGATCCATAAAATATTCAAACTCTGTTACGGTTCTTCCAAAAATAATTAAGTCTAGCTCCGCCACTGAATATATCTATGTTGAGTGGATTCTAGGGGAAGTGAGACTAGCCATTCAAACTGGACCGAAAGACTAGCTCTGGAGTTGATTCTAGATAGGGGAAGGGCAGAGCCTTACCTTGTAGTAAGTAAGAGAGATTTACTTTTGTTATCCTACCGGTTATTCGCGCGTCTTATGAATTTCTATTTTTACCCTTCCTATACTTAAGTAGCTAATGTTAAATGACAAATTTTGAGCAAAAAACACCCTACATGACATTCAAGATTTTTACCAGTTCTCTACTTAAGTAGCGGACATTATAAAAATGTGAAATTTGAGAAAAAAAAAACATCCCCTAACATGAAAATTTCTCATTTTTATAAAGTAGCAGACAATGATATTTTGATAAATTCGTAGTGCACGCAAGAGAATAGGTAAAGTCACAAAAGCAAATCTCTTAATATTTCATTATTTCATGTATCCAATTCTAGATATAACATTGTGTGATAATATTCTAAAAATTAATACAGGATGTTACCCTTTTTGCACCTTTAGTTTTCTTACTACACTCTAGTTTTTAAATTAGGCCCGTTAAGGTTGATGAAAATATCCCAACCCCTGGATACAATCCGCCATGGATACGGAGCAGATATTTAAATTAATATTACTAATATGGATATTTAAATCATCGTATCTACGGATATGCGTAAAGTTAGTAAATAAGAAAATTATATAAATATACTTTGGGTTGAATTTTATTTTGTTTAGAATTGAAATGTATGAAATTTTTTCTTTAAAAGAAATGTATGGATATTATTATATTTTGGTTAAAAGAAGAAAAATATGTGTTGGCTTTTATTGTTAAATTGAAAGTGAAATGTATGAATATTATTATGTGTTAATAATTTTTTACTTGTTTCAATATCAAGTAATTAAAATAAAAATTCTTCACATGAATCACAATTTTAAAAAATAATTTTGGCATAATGCATCCATAGATCCTTTAAGTTTTACGTTTGTATCAGATAGGTCCTTTAAGTTTTTTAAGTATCAGATAGGTCCTTTAAGTTTTACGTTTGTATCAGATAGGTCCTTTAAGTTTTTTAAGTATCAGATAAGTCCTTTAAGTTTTAAGTTTGTATCAAATAGGTCATATTTCTTAAGGACCTATTTGATACAAACTTAAAACTTAAAGGATCTATCTGATACAAACGTAAAACTTAAAGGACCTATCTGATATTTAAAAAACTTAAAGGACTTATCTGATACTTAAAAAACTTAAAGGATCTATCTGATACAAACATAAAACTTAAAGGACCTATAGATGCATTTTGCCAATAATTTATCATCCATCGATATTTGTAAATATCCACGGATACTTCAAAATTCGTGGATCACCCGCTTAGCATATACCCGCATTGATATGAAGCAGATATAAATATCATATTTACTCAACATAGCGGACACATATATAATACTATTCGTCCCCACGAATATCCATTTACATTCATATGCCCCATCTATTCCTCCCCATTCTCTGCTCTGACCAAAATACCCTTAAAAAGGGATACAAATTTCGAATCCGAAAATAATTGGTTTTGGAACTTCCGAACCAAATTAGACCATTTTTTTTTTACCAAACCAAATTAGACCATATTTAAACAGTTTGGTTTCGTTTTTATTTCCCATAAAAAAAGTCTAACCCCAAACGCTAAAAATTGATTTGGATTGCAAATTTGGTTTGGGCGAACATATAAAAGGAGTGAGTGTCTCTTTGCTCAACTAGCTTTCATATATATAAGACTTTCATCAAACAATTGTTGTGCACTCTAAAAACTATTCATTATTGCATACATAATTCAAATTCCGCATCACCAATCAAAGAAAAACAATGGAGTATAATTCAGTTGAAAATTTAAACCGCTATAACCATATTGTCTATGGACTTCAGGAACAAGTTCATAAGGTGAAACTTCTCATGTTCACTGTCAAAATTTATTACATTTTTTGTGGAACCCCTGTTTATTTATTCTTTGTCATGATCACATTGTGTTTTTTATGATGAATTTCTTGATTTATTTATTTTGTAATATTCATAAGGACTAGTTGAGTGTTGAATTTCTTGATTGTATATGTTTTTAGTGTTGATGTTTCTTGTCTCAATATGTTGTCGATCGAGGATTTCGATCTTGTTCGAAAATTAAACCACTTGTGTTTTTAGGTTTATTTTAAATTCGATTTGGTGAAGTTAAAATTTAGGTTATTTAATTTCATTGAATGTGATCTCTTGATTGTTTAGTTGTGCATGACTCGTAATTCGAGATGAATTTTAAATTTGATTTGGTGAAATTAAAATTTAGCCTATTCAATCTTCATTGAACACGATTTCTTGATTGTTTAGTTGTGTGTGACTCGTAATTGGATATGTATTTTAAATCTGATTTCGTGAAGTTAAAATTTGAGTTGTCCGATCTTGATTTGACACGACCTCTTGATTGTGTACAACTCATATTTCGAGATCTATTTGAAATTAGATTTGGTGAATTTAAAATAAGAGCTGGTCGCTATGTATCCAACGCGATCTCCTAATTGTGTGACTGTGTTTTCCCTTACCGGAAGGAATCTGGATCCGTATCAAGAATAAACCCTAATAGTTTTCTGATGCTCATAATTTCTGTTATTTTTTTTATACATATTCACAAATTAAATGGATGAAATCCTTTGAGAAATTTTGGAATGTTAGAAAATCATCCTGACCTTGGATCAAAACATACTGCTCTCAAGAATCATTGCTTAAGATTTAAGCTTTTCTGATAGTAATTATGATACAAAAACCATTTTGGGGGTGTTGATTTTTTAGTAACTCATTTGAGTTGCAATCAATCTAGCATTTCTGATGCATACAAGTTTGAATTTTGAATGTAATTTGTGTCGTGTTGAGTGCAGCTTGAGAAGCAAGTAACAGAGGTTGAACAGTTTTATCAATCCACTGCTGATGCTTTACAGAATGATTGCCAAAGCAAAGACAAGAAGCCTCCTAAGATGCCGCTGAAACGTGCTTCAGAAGAAATGCAAAATGAGGTCATGCACCATTTTTCCAAAATATTGACTGAGGCAAGTGCAATTACTTATGCAACTTACTTAGAAACTCATCATCCAAGTTTTTACCATCAACTAGCTACAATAAACTTTGATCTTTCACTCTATTATTCATTGTTTTCTTTATTCCTAACACCACCAATTGTCTATATATAACCATGTGAACAATGTTACTTCTACAATGATAAATAAATTATTGTAAGAAGGTATACGGATTTTATGGAAAAGAATATCTTATACGATGTTACGTTCATTGAAAATAACAAAGCGTTTAACTTTTCACTTGCAATGAATAACCTCCTCTTTTTTATTGAATCATGTGAAATACTACAAAAGCCTAATAGTGATGCATTTGCTTTTTCTCAGATAACTCAGGACAAATGGGCGTGGCCGTTTTTGAAACCTGTAGATGTTAAAGGTCTTGAACTGCATGACTATTATGAGGTATTTTATTTATTTTTTCAAGCTTTTCTAATGACTTAGACTATAACTATCTTAATTGATAAATCACAGCTTCTAATCTCTCAGGATTCTGTGTTAACTCTTCTAAACACAATTTGTTTGTTTTTCTTCTCCTAGGTCATTAAAAAGCCTATGGACTTCAGTACTATAAGAAGAAAAATTGAAGCTAAGGATCACTCACGTTATAAGAACGTGCGTGAGATATATGAAGATGTAAGGTTGATTTTTACAAATGCCATGACATATAATAATGAAAAGGATGACACCCATTTCATGGCTAAGACCTTGCTGGAAAAATTCGAAAAGAAATGGCGGAATCTTTTGCCTAAAGTTCATAAGGCGGTAATTTTCTTTTTTCCAATATATGTTCCTTTCTTTTCTATGAATGAAAATTGCTTATGTACAATTCTAGAGGCTGCATTTATAGAAATAACAGTGATTTCAACCATCCCATGCAATATTTTTCTGTAGCTACATTACCTTACTTTATTTCAATATTTCAGGAGAGTGAGCTATCAAAGGAAGAAGCAGATGAACAATTGAATAAAAAGCTTGCTCAAGAAGCCACTTATGCCAACAGGGCCACGGGATTAAGTGCCGAGGTTAGTTCATTATTGTTTTCGCAGAGTTGTTTAAAATAAAATATTGTATGTTCATCCGAAGAACTATATCAGGTGATTAATTTATGCATTTAATTTTTGTTGTTCCAGCTGTCTAAGGTCGAGACGGCTTTGAGGAGTCTCAAATCAACATTGATTTCACAGTGCAGGTTTGTGAATGAGTCACCCCATATCATTTGTTAGTTTATTGTTTAGTCATGCAATGAATTGATTCTTTTTCTTGAAACCACCACCTTACGGTAAGGAGTTTTATGGATTTAGATCTCTTGCAGTCACACAACCATGCTGTCGGCCCTGTTTCTGACCTTAATTGTTTGATCAAGCCTGATCAAGATAAGACAAACCACAACTTAACACTATATTTTAGTCCCGATTTTCAGGGTCGAAACAATGATTGATGTGATGATCTTGATTGCATGACTGTTTCAATGTCTGATTCACTTATTACAAGAATTTAGTCGCCTTTTAGTTTTGTCCTCTAAATACACAACTGAGAATTTGTTATGGATTTCCTTTTGGTCATGTTATAGATATATGTTTCTTATTATGTCTTGTTCGGTTTTTGACAAATACTGTAGGAAACTGTCTGGTCCGGAGAAAATAATACTTGTGAATGGTTTCGCTCAATTGTCTGAGGATAACCTCACAAAGGCACTCCAAATAATCATGGAGAATGATCCAAATTTCAAACCTACCGATGAAATTCCGATCCTTGACATTGAGGCGCAGGTTCGTCATGTTATCTATTGCTACTAATGTTGTTTGCTTTCATTCATTTCCTAAGTTGATCTGTCTTATCTTTCATTCATTCACTAATTTTATTAGCATAATATACAGAGTGACTACACACTGTGGAGATTGTATATGCTTGTGAAACAGACACTAGATGAAGGAAAAAACTTGATTACTCATGAAGACAACATGGAGGAAAATAAACACAATGCCAAAAGGAGGAAAATTGAGTGATTCTCTTGCCAAAGGCATGTAATAAGGAACAAAAAAAACTATATACTTTGTGATACAGATATACAACAAATAAGGTAGTGTTTTAGTTTTGATTGAGTTGGATGCTCAAAAATATTTTAGGTTGGACAAGCAGGTGTTTTGAAATCTTTTATAGTAAGCTCAACTGTAGAGCATAGAGACACCACTAAACTAACCTCTTATTGTTTGAAATTTTTTGGAACATATTGATCTGTGATCTGCATTCTTAAATAAACTACCTGATAATAGTTTTGGAACATCATTCTCTCTCTAATTTAATCCATAAAATATATATAAATATAATAAGTGTTTTGACTTCAATGATAAAATGAGCTTTATTTACTAAAATATTTTTGAACAATGATATTATGACATAATATTTTTACACAACACTTACAAAATTGCCCTTGTGTAAGTGTTGTGTAAAAATATTGTGTCATAAAATTCATTGTAGTTAGCAAGTGATTAAATCGTTTGATAATTGAGAATTAATAAATAAAGGTATATTAATGGGAGAAAATAATTAATGTTTTATTAATATTCTAAAGTGATAATTAATTTGAAATAGTATATATTGCAAATGAGACCCTTATGTGGGAAATCAATGTAGGATGGCCGGGTATATGTCTGATGATGATCGATTGCTATTTAGTTTATATGATTTGATAGATTCAAAATTCAAGCAGGTTGTTTACAATTCCAAAATTGGTAATACAAATATTCCTAAGATTCAACGCACCGATGGTTTTATCATTCGAGGAGTCTACATGGAGAGTTTGATATCACTACCTTGTTCTTATTGATTTCCTACTTGTTTTGATTATTGAAAATAATCAATTTATCATGACTTTATATAGATCATTGCTAATTGATGTTTTGATTTCACTTGCTTTTTTTAGTTAGACGGTATTGGTTCTGTCATTGTGTATTACATTTCAAATAGTTTGCAATCTTGCATTACTTTAGGTGATTTGTCCTTTGATTTTTAAAGATCTAAGTTACGATTTAAATGTTATAATGTTAGCTAAGTGTTTCTCAAATTTCTTAATATATGCTTCAAATGTTGCACAGTATTATGAACTGAACATATTACTTTGATGTTTTTTAGAATATTCAATTTTAGCTAATATGTAACCTTTTTTTCTTCAAAATATCCACATATTTTCTCTCCAGCAAATATGTAGCCATTTGAAAATTGGATTTCTAGTAATTTTTCCCACCGATGGTTGGAACTATTGGTTAAGAATTAGTATAACATACCACAAAAATGGAGAAAACAATGCATGGAACTTTAGTATTGGCTATGATTGTATATCTTTGGAGTTTTTTATTTTGACAGAAATTTATCTTAGTTATGTATTAGTAGTGGCGTTGCCAAGACCTAAGTTAGGGGGTTCAAAATTTTGAACGTTAATATATGTAGCGAATTTTGATTTTATTGTCCAAAAATTAAAACGTGATGTTTTCGTCAGTCTAAAATTTTCTTTTTCATTTTTGTCCCCAATGAACAAACATCCCGTAATACAAAGGATAACTTAGTAATACTCACACACATTTAAAGAAAATTGGAAATATATCACCGATTTATATTGAGGGGCACAAATATGAAGGAAAAAAACAGTTCGCATTTTAGGATGCGAACTATTTCTTATCGTTTTTACTATTTACACACTTGCATCCCACATTGCAAGTGGAGTAAAATTGGAAAGTCGGGAGACGCGTGCAAGACTCAAGGTGAATTCTCAAAGAAACACCCTAAAGTTGTGATTTACGTTTGTAAAACTTTTCAATTTGATGGCTGAGTTCTGATAAGATCCTTGGCCATAACCCTCACAGCACCCTAACAAATTGAAGCCAAACTCAGTAACTATTCAAATAACATTATCTTACTACATCAAACTACAATCCTTAAAACCAATAAATTTCTCATCAAACATAAACCAATTAAGAACTCTAAATAACGTAAACTATAATATAAATGCATAGAACTCAGAAAACAACTTAGTCGGACATTTTTTCTTTACAAATTTATCCTTAACAAATTTTCCCTTGACAACACCGTTTGTTAATATTGAAACTGAAATTCATATAAGTTCATGTAACATCTGACATTATGAAACTGAAACAAACTAATTAAAACAAAACCAATATCACCCAACAAAAAAGAAGTCTAACATTGAAATCTAACTCAACACAATTTGAATTACACCTTGAGAATTTTTAGTTACACCCTAATTAGACAACAATTCAAATTTCAGCCATTACCCTTTTTTTAAAAAAAATTCTCTTCATTTTTGTTTCCTGTTCATCTTCTTTTGTCATTCCTTTTGTAGCAATTCACCAGATCAATGTATATATAAAACAATATTTCAATCTCAAAGTTGAAAGGTTTAATTTTTGTTTGGGAAATAAAATTGAAAATGTGCATAACAAGATCATCATCAAATAATAAGGTGATCTTAACAATGAACAATAAATTAAATGAATTACATATGCACGTAATCTGTAACTTCAGGCAAATAATTATGGCTTATAATGCTCTTGATTTCTAGCTTTCCAACAATTTGAACCAGTTAATCCTATGTTTATTCTAATTGATTTCATGATTTTCTAATATCTTTCTGAAGCAAAGCAACTAGAGCCGGTTATACGGGCTAGCCCGCCCTATTTAACCCGCCCCATATTAACCTGCACTTTAAACGAGCCGGGCTAGCATACTAATAGCAACTCAACCAACCAGACATACATATATTATTTAAAATAATTCTCTAATCAGTTGATGCAATAGCAATGTTAGAGCAGAGGATTTCTGCACTACAACAAGTCTAGAAAACTAAATAGGCTATACATTTCTCCATCCCACCCCCCTAGTGAGGAAGATGGATCACATGTAACTATATGAATTGTAATGACAACTAATTCAATTCAACAACTATCTGAATTTAAATGCAATGTTAAAACTGATTCCTGATAAAAGAGCAAAAAATATTGTCCACCCAAGTATATTGAATGCCTGTTAGATTACCTGACAAATAAAATAAAACAAGAATTAGGACAAAACAAAATAAATGTTTTATTTTCTTATGATATACAAAAAGGCAAGAGTGGACTAACCTTTTATACAGAGCTTTTACGTCTTCCCCTAACAATGGACTTTCTAGAAACAGATCACCACATTCCTTCACATCAACTGTTTCAACTTCAAATGCTCTGTCACCACAATATTCATTCCATTCAAACCACATTTTTGAAATTAATTCCTTCTTGAAACAAGTACTGTGATCTTGCTCTTCTGGAGAATCAGCAGCTATCAATCGATAAACAAACACTTTCCTTTTCTGGCCTGGCCGGAAAGCACGGCCAATAGCTTGACGAGTAACAGATGGATTAAGATGGACATCTAAGATGATGATCCGGGATGCTCCAACCAATGATATACCCTCACCACATGCTTTGATGGACCCAAAAAATATTTTGGCATCAGGTGAATTGTTGAAGTTTTCCATGGCACGCTCCCTTTGTTCAGTGGATGAATCTCCTGAAATTACAAAAATTTCTTTGTCAAGACCCCATCCCTTCCATTTCTTTGCTAACCTTTCTAAATATTTCAGAGGCAAGAGGTATTGACTGAACACCAAAAGCTTCTCCCCACTTGATTCGCATAGGTTCAGCATATTGCGAAAGAATTTTGATTTAACACCATCTCTCACATCGAGGTTCGCTATTAGATCATCCATTATACGATCAACATCAGATATAGAATTTTCATCCCATTTATCTGCAATCGGTGTCAATTTTGGGTGCAGATATACTGCACTACCTACGGAAGACATCTTAAACTTTTTATACTTCGTCTTTATTTTCTCAACTTCATGCTTCTGTCTAGGTGTAAGATTGAGCAACACAGTAAAATCTACTAGGCCAGGAAGCTCATCAAGAAAATCTCCTTTATAGTAGTGCAGTACCTTGCTGGTCATCTCCCGCAAATCATGTATAACAGCCACTTTCCTTTTGAAATCTGGGTCCGTTTGCAAAGTCTTTTCAACCAATTCACAGAAGTCATTCCCACCAGATATATGGATTCTACTCTTAATGCGTCGGGCAATATGCTTAGATGTTTCCATCTTTAAAAACTTTGGGCGAACAAGGTTAAGCACGTTAAATACCTCCTTGACATGGTTTTGATATAGGGTTCCAGACAGTACAACTTTTCTTGGTGTTTGTACTTTTGCAAGTGACTGTACAATATCAGTATTCTCGTTCCTGGGAGTGTGTCCCTCATCTAAAATGAGAATTGAGGGAACCTTAAGCAATATATCTTGGCAAGATATCGATGCATTGCTATTACAGTTATCACGGATAATGGAAGAAAACTGTTGGTATCCTAAAAAAAGGATGCTCTTGTTATTCGCCCACTGTTTTAAGACTTCCAATTGTTGTGATCTACTGTCAGCCTTGACCGTGTAAAGGTCATAAAGTGGTACATCTTCCACTTGCCATGTCTGAAACTCTTTTTTCCAAGTCGACAGTATTCCCTTAGGAAGCACCACCAGAGGTCGTGCATTGGGATACTTTCCTAGAAAACTCTGCACGAAACTGATAATCATGAATGTCTTCCCAGATCCTGGAGCGTGAGCCAGAATACATCCCCCAGGATGGTCCCCCGCCAGGTTTCTGACAAGAAAATTGAATCCTTCGACTTGGTGTGGTTTCATTTGATTTGCATGTCGAGGATGTGCTGATATTTCAGTTACCACGAGATCATCTTTAGCAATCTTAACTCCAAATATATCTGTTTTTTCTTTGGCACTCCCCGGTTCAGACATATAAGTTCTTGTGCTCCTTTTAACCTTCAATAAAATTGATACGGTAATAGAAAACAAGAATAATAGTAAATCAGTTTTGTGCACTTGCTAGCACTAATTATAAGTAAAATCTCAAATCCAAGTCCAGAACATATATACTGAGAAATATGAAGAAGGCAATGTTTAAAGAAGCAATTGAGTCCACGTCATAAAATGTCCTAATGTGCTATTATATCATTTTGGTTTGGTAAAGATGATCCTGAATGTTTTACAGAATTGAATTGAATTGAATAAAAAATAAAAAATAATCACCATATTTTTCCCACAATAGAGGTATCAGAAACCATAAATTAAAAGAGATTATGTAACACGTCAAGTTTGTTTCAATCTTCATATTATTATGCCTTATTGAAACATTTCAGACATACTTCAAAACTCAATTCATGCACTTGCTATGTTCTTTATGACCAAGATTTATGACCAAAAAAGCATAATACAGAGAAAAGTGCCTAACCTTGTATTGGAACTCAAATATGGTTTCAATTCCTCTGTCAATAACCCCACAAACGCGACAAACATAACCAAGGTCGTCTTTTAAAACAAAAGAATGATCACAGTCAGCATCTTCTTCCTCTTCTTCGGGTGGCTGATCGGCAGAAACATCCTAGTAGGAGTACAATTAAAAAATATTAATCCCAAATGAACTCTAAGAGATACTATGAATATAATGAGTAAAATTCAAAGTTTAAACAAAAATTTCAATATGATACAGAAGAATGCCAAAAAACCAAAGAACAGTACATGCAAATGCCACTATCTCAGGTTTTAGTAATAGAAACAACATTCCTAATGCTATTAAAGTTAAATTACCATGATATGTATAGAAATTATTTCTTGAGCAGAGAGCAAAAGCATACTTACTATGTAAACTTTGAAAGAAGCTGTAAAATTAACATGAATATGACAAGCATAACAGAGAGAAGAGAGGCTGAATGTAAAAGCAAAATAATTAAACATCATGATTCAGAAGATTTCAGGACATAAAATTACATTCAATATGCATTACATTACTTGTACTATGATAACCAGAATATACATATGTATACCCTTATACTAAATAAAGCTATAAAGCTAATAGATATGAACAGACCATTTTCAGTGAATATCGACAAAATTAATTAGTAACAAATCTAAAGATAGTTTCTAATTGAAAAGTAAAATCAAAAGAATGTAACCATACTTTAGAAGTTTCTATCGCCAGAGACATCTCCCTCCAAATATCTTCCAGCCCATCATCTTCAGCATCAACCTCGTTACTTTCTTCCTCTTGTACACCAACATAAACACCTTTATCTTTCTTTGTGTTATCTTTAGGAGGCAGACTTGTTTCAAATTTTAGATCTGCACTTTCTCCACGGTGAGCATTGTGAGCATTATAGCCCTATAAAGCATTTTGTACAGAGAATAGTAAAGAATGTCAGTGAAACAACAACAATAAAATTCCTTTTCCCCCTTTGGGGTCAGCCAGATAGAATGAGAAGAAAAAAAAAAGTATAGGGAAAAGGAAAAAAGAAAGACATGTAACCTGATTATCTTTTTCCTTGTGCACACCAACATAACCACCTTTATCTTTCTTTGTGTTATCTTTAGGAGGCAGACTTGTTTCAAATTTTAGATCTTCACTTCCTCCATGGTAAGCATTGGGAGCATGATAGCCCTATAAAGCATTTTTGTACAGAGAATAGTAAAGAATGTATTTTCCAACTTTGGGGTCAGCCAGATAGAATGAGAAGAAAAAAACTTTTATAGGGAAAAGGGAGAAAGAAAGACATGTAACCTTATTATCTTCTTCCTCGTGTACACCAATATGAACACCTTTATCTTTCTTTATGTTATCTTTAGGTGGCAGACTTGCTTCTAATGCTAGAACTGTACTTCCTCCATGGTAAGTATTGGGAGCATAATAGCCCTATAAAGCATTTTTGTACAGAGAATAGTAAAGAATGTCAGTGAAACAACAACAATAACATTCATTTTCCCTCTTTGGGGTCAGCCAGATAGAATGAGAAGAAATAAACTTTTATAGGGAAAAGGGACAAAGAAAGACATGTAACCTTATTATCTTCTTCCTCGTGTACACCAACATGAACACCTTTATCTTTCTTTCTATCTTTAGGAGGCAGACTTGTTTCAAATGCTACATCTGCACTTCCTCCATGGTAAGTATTGGGAGCATGATAGCCCTATAAAGCATTGTTGCATAGAGAATCGTAAAGAATGTCAGTAAAACAACAACAACAACAACAACAACAACAACAACAACAACAACAACAACAGCAACATTCCTTTTCCCACTATGGGATTGGCTAGATACTAGAATGAGAAAGAAAAAAAACTTGTACAGGGAAAAGGAAAAAGAAAGACGTGTATCTTCTCAAGAAAAGTAGCTATAAATTTTAATCCATGCACAGAATTTACAAAGCAATCTATCTTTATGAGCATCTAACAATCCCTATGGAAGAAGTCCATACAACATGTTCTGAAAAATAAATGGAAAACCCCATATATTGTTGTTATCTTTCAACAATAACGAGTAGAAGAAGAAAACTCCGGGTAGAAATAGCATAACTATAAATCCAGATAAATTAAATAAATATAAATCCAAACATCCATTAATTTTTCAAATTTATAATTTGCATAACTACCAAGCAACAAGATACCAGAAATTTTATAATGAAAGATTCAAGTTTAGCAAGAAAGCAAATGATTACAAATCTGGCACACGTCAGATAAAAAGGTCAGACTTCACTTCAGTAAAACTTTACTAGTACAGTAGAATGGGGATCAGATCACTTTATAATTATTGAAAATATTGGGAGTATGTGCTTAAAAACGCACATGATTAAATGGAGAGAACTTCTACAACAACTAAGAAATGAAACATTTAGGCTATGCAATAATATACTTATATCTCCAATTTTTACAGAATAGAGTCAATTGTCAAAGATGTATAATGATAAGTTATGTATGGTACAAAGACATGATAAGAAAAAACAAAAGTGTAAGCATATAGAATAAGTCATAAAATTTATTAAGTCTTTAAGCCATGTTTTCCAAATATAGTCAGACTAAATCGTATATTTGCCCTCATCTCCAGGAGATTCTTCTTTATAAATATAAAAAAATAAAGCAATTTGTTCTTAAAACAACAGAATTAAGGAAAATATAAAAATTTAAACTAGAGTCAATTAGGAATTTAAAAGAATCTTTCGCCAGAAATGATAAAATGAAATACAATAGTTATTCAAATCAGCCCAAGAGGGATAAACACAAATAAAAGGCATATTTCAAGGATTACAAAAGCAGGACAAAGCTTACAATTGTTTTTATTGCAAGAGACTGAACTGATTTCGGCAATATAACTTCATGAAATGGAAGAAAAGACTTTTGATCCTTATCATCTTCCTCATCTGAATCACTGATAACAATAGGAAATGATGCTGCAGGAACATTCTTTTCTCTTTTTGGTGCCAAAACATCCCTTTCAATGTCCCCCTCATCCAAATCCAAATCTATGACATTTTGATGTGACATATCAGTCACTTTTTTATTCTCTGGGTTGTGATTTTCTTCATCATGATTGATCACCACTTTCAAATATTTATTGATAAGTATAGGATATTTTGCAAAGTAAGGGCCCAATGTTTGAATTTTTTGGGTCATAAGGGCTTCAATATCCTTTGTTACGCTTCCAAATTTTCCACTCTCTAAACGATGTATAACATGTGAGATTACATACGGATTTTTGTAATCTACAACATTGCCATGTGCTGAATGCGGCAAGGTATCACTTGATAATTTAAGTTTTTTGCATTCTTCCTCAGATGAAATTCCTGGTTTAAGAAAATGAAATGTGTTTAAATTTACATGATGTTAATATCCATAATTTTTTGTTTCAAATAAACTAAAAAACAAAACAAATTGAACTACATGAACAAGTAAATATATTTACTAATGGAATAGATCACATAAACTATACTTAGAAACTAAATGCATCTCTTTTAAGCGTTATGTATTGAATATGAATATTGCCCAACTCAATGTTCTAAAAAGTGGCATCAGTGCATCTGTGCATCCATGCTAAGAAAGCATAATACAAGTACTACTACAAGAGAAAATACTCCAAAAGCTTATATAATCAATTGGACTTATACTTAAACATGACCCTATACAGACTAACACCGTTTCAATTTGATTCAGCAGCTCATCAAACCGAATAAATGTTTCAATAAAATAAAAAAGGGTTTGCACCCACAATTTTGTGTTTTTAGAAAGGTCAGGATATGCAAACAATTAGGTCCCAACAGAACCAAATCCTAGTGGTATACACCCAAAGCCATCATTTCATGCCACAAGATTCTCAGCCCCTGCCCCTCTAATTCAAGCACTGGAGTCTTTTGAAACAAAGGAGAAGGGCAGTTTGAAGAAAGAGTTATACAACATTTACAAAAATGATCAAGGGATTAAAACATCAACTATTATGATAATATATCGTTTTTTTCCTTTTAGTCTAAAAATTGATAAAGTAGTGAATGTATTTGTTTAAAATGAAAATGTGATCCTCTCATTCACTTCCCCTTTTTCCTATAAAACCCTGCATCCAAACAAGTGGATAACTTCGTGTATGTTCACTTATATGCTTACACCTATCTACACACACACCTAATTTCATTCTTGAGACTGACTTAAGTCATTTTCTCATTGCAGGCACACCACCATTACCTCCAACCAGCGAACTGTCATGGTTGAATAACCCAATGCACTCCAGCATCAACACTTTCAGACCACCTCACTGCTATTTACTGATGTGTGGAGTGAAAGGTTCAACAGTAACAAAAAGGGGTTCCAAACACATTTATAAAAATAGCGTTACAAACACAGTTGCCACAGATGAAGCACGTGTGAAATCACATAAAAAAATTATTGATCCAGGAACACTGGTGATGTAACTTAAACCAAGCAATAAGAGCCCAATTGTCACAGCTTATTTTGAGAAAAAATCAATTTTATAAACAAATAATCACTTTTCAAAAAAAAAAAAAGAATTTGAAAAAATCTAAAAAATGCCTTAAATGAGAAGTTGTTGTGAGTAGCTTCTCCATAAAATCATATATTATAGCCGATGCAAAGTGGTTTTTGGGTTCATAACTTTAATTTTTTTGTGAGTAGGTTTGAACGAACATGACTGAAATCGTCTGATGCGGTTCCTGACACAGTTACGATGAGGTCATACACGTTATTAAAAATCATGCCGCAATTGCAGTATGATGCGGTTCAGAGGCAACCGCATCAGCAATACTGCGGCTGCGTTTAAATCTATGATACAAACACAAATCACAATTAACAAAATTGACAAAAAGTAAAAAAATCAAAAACGAAAATGAAGATGAAAACACAACAAGAAAATCACCAGTATGTACATTATGATCATGATCAACAACTTATGCAACATTTTTCAAAAATAAAAATAAAAAATAAACACAAAAAATAAAATAAAAATTGAGAAAGAAATGAAGAATGTGTTATATTATATACCATTTGGAGCTGTGCGTTTAGCTGGTGGTAACAAATCAACCGATGACTCCATTGATCACTTCACAAGAAGTGAAAATCGAACGAAAAATAGGTTGTTGTAAGGTTTAGTGAGAATAGGGTTTTGAGAATTGAGAGAATGCGTTGAAGGATTTGGAAAGTGATGAGTTGAGTGAATGAAAGTGATTGTGACTGCGAGTGAGTGTTTATGGGAAATGAAAAGGCGCCGTGAGTTTTTTGCGGGAGGGGAAATTATTCTCTGTGATGTGCTTAGCGTGGATGTCAATAAACCATAGGTTTGATTGGTCTTTCAAAATTGTTGCAAATAGGTAGTGGTGGTTCTTCATTGTCATTAGTTGATTGCTCACGTCCTTACTGTATGCTAGTTCTTTTGTATCGTAGTGGATTGGGTAGTACAAAGGGGCATAGTACAAAGATTACTTACACAATAAGGGGTCTCTTCTTAATATAAAATCAAATAAAATATTAAATCAATTTAATTTTAATTTGATTTGGATTAAAAATCCAATAGAATTAACGAAAATTATCCTAGTTTAGTTCTTGGTTTTTAATTTTAGTAAAAACCGGTGAATTGGTGAACTGGACTTTAGGGTCCGTTTGGATTAACTTATTTTTAAGTTTATGCAAACAACTTATACCATTTTTATGTATTACTATAAGTTTGTCAAAGTAGTTTATGATAAAATAGCTTATAAAAATATAATTTTCACTAGTGTAAACTTATAAAATAACATAAAACATAATTTATATTGTATAAGTTATTTGCGTAAGCTAAAAAATAAGTTAATCCAAATGGACCATAAATCTTTTATTAAGACTATTATATTTATAACCGTTTATGGTTATTTTTATAACAGTTTATGGAAATGACTTTTTTTTACCAAAAAAATATAATTATGATAGTTTTTTTACCTTCTATATTATAAAATATTGTTTATTAAAATAATAAAATAAATCAGTGAAGTAAATCAAGTCAAACCAAATCGATGGAGATTTTAACATGTCCGACACTTTTTTAACCAAAAAATGATTCAAACCAAATTGATTATATGAATTATGTTTTTCCTTGTTTTCACGGATGCTTTCCTCCACTATCAACGGCATGGTCAAATCATAAGTTCAGCTAATAGTTGATGGATGATTGCTTATAATTAAAAGTTGATAAGTTAGTTGAAATGATTGATAAAAATTAATGATTTAATTAGCTAGTAAATGTAAATTAACATACGGTATTCTAATTGATAATTAAAAAAGAGCAATTTACCATTTAAATTGTGAATAAATACAAAGAAAAAAATATATATTATCTTGGGAGTGCAAACAGTAAGTCTAATTGAGTTGGACTGGTGGAAGTAGATTGTTGACTTATTGTTTACACCTCCAGACTATGATGGCTTGCTGTTTGCACCCCTTAGTAAACCAAAAAAATGGGGACCCAATACCGTAGAGTTGTTTGCACCCCTTACATTCTTAATGTTACTAATAAGAGAATTAAACTCTGAGTTACCATCGCGTAAATTTTGAATAGTATTCACCACATTCTTCGAGTCTGTCTCAAAGATGACGTGTGTGAATCCTCTTTTTTCCATTTCTTTCATAGTTTCAAGTAAGATTTTTAGTTCTCCTTCAATTATGAAACATTTTTCTCGACTCCATAATGTTTCAACAATCACAAATTGACATGCATGATCTCTCATGCACCAACATGCGCTTGTTTTATTTAATTCGTAGCAAAAGTCCGCATCTACATTGCATTTGTGCCATCCAAAGGAAGGTTTTTGCCACTGTAAGTTTTTGGCCTTTGGAGGAGTGATCAATGTTAAATTCATATATTATCATTCTCCAAATTAGGATTTTGATCATAGCTATATTTTATTAAAATCTTATTTTAGGTATTTCATCATTTTATTGAAAACAAATTTGAATATCAAAATTTCAAAAAAATCACTTTTTTTGAAGCTATTTCAAATAGATTTTCATAAAAATCATTTTTGAAATACAACTTTTTATAAAAATTGAGATTTTGACTATTTTTTGTTCTTCAATAATGTACGTCTATGTTATATGGTGTCAAAATTAGTGTTTCAATTTAGAAAAAATGAATACAAAAAAGCTTGTAATATTTTGTAAAACGGTTTTACAAAATCTATTTTAAAAAAGGATATTGCTTGTTGCTGCGAACACACCAAAGACGAAAAGCATGAAACTATCTGATCTGTTGATCTTCAACCTCAAACGGCCATGATTTATGTTTTTTTTTTTTGACAAACGGCCATGATTTATGTTAAATACATCATTAATTGTTTTTTATATGTTTAAATAAGCGCACGTCATATTCTTGCTATTCTTATGCATTATATGCATCGTACAATTTAGCAATGCCCTATAAAGAAAAAATCTATTTTTTTAAAGCTGAAACAAATGGGCCTGTAATCTTAGGTTGGTTATGCAATGTAAAAATGTGTCTGGTGTTGGCTTTGTTTTATCTATTTGGGTCCCTTGAGTATGATTTTTTTTTTCGAACGACAAATATTATTATTAATAATTAGGTCTTTGTACAAGATGAACATAGACTCATAAAAGAGGGCTACAAAAACAAAGACACTCTATATAAGCAGAACACCAATGAGTATGATCCTATCTGAAATCTTTACACGAAACATCCTTTATAGAATTTTATTAATATTAGATATAGTATATGTTTAATTAATAATATGTAAACACAATTTTGCAATAGAGTTGTATAGAAATAAAATGTGAGTTTTTCCCTTAATTATTACTGTATTCCTTCACACTGATCCATTGAAATAGCAAATTCTTCCGTTGTGGTGTCGTTCAATTATTATGAGTATGTGTGTGGTCTATAAAAAGAAAGATGTGAATGTTGTCGGTAGTGGCAGAGCCAGGACCCCGGGTTAAGGCGTGCAGATGTTCAAACTCAAACAACTGTAATCACACATATACTGCGAATTTTTAGGATCGAACCTGGGTGAAGACGTCTTACCTAACAATATCGACCTTATAGGTGATCTATGATTTAGAAACGACTTGTAAACAATGTTATTAAGCTCCGATCGATATTAACCCAATTAGGTATGAGTTAGCGTGTTGATCCAAATTAGTGAGTAACTAATAAAATTGCACGAATAAATTTATATTAGGTGGTATAATTATTTTTGTGTGTTAGCTCTCCGATTTTAGGGGAAGAAAATTTTGTAATCCATAGTTCGCCTGAAAACTAACTAAAGTCTGGCACGTTTCACCCAAAAATTGAACTTAGTTCTCTCGAATAAATAGTCTCTTATAATTCAGGGTTAGTTTGGTCATTTCAGGGGGTGAAAGAGGATTTTCAGGAGGTGCGAAAAGTACAAGTCATGTCTATATACAAAATTGGTCTCTCTAAAGTGACACATAGAAAAGTAAGCCCAAACCCATAACCAAATATATATATATATATAACTCTAAATTAGTCTCTTATTATCATCTAAAGAATGACTTTTACTTTTGTCACCCTATCAATTATGGGGCGCACCCTACGAAATTACGAAACTACCCTTGTCCGCTACTTAGGTGACGAACTTTGTCCGGGACATAGGTGATGAATGTGTAAAAAACAAGTTTTCCAAGTGTCCAAAATGTTACAGCCCAAACTGCACCGTACCACCCAAATTTTGAAATTATACATCCGTTACATAAGTGATGGACCACACTTAAAAAACGTCTTCTAGCTAAGTGACGGATGGTAAAACATATATAAAGAAGGCGCACGATCTTCCCTCTCATTCCGTCAGTTTCGAAAAACGTTAAAACTCTCTCAAAATCGCTCCAAAACCCCAAATTTCGAGAACAACTCGAAATCAATTTATATCTTCACCATTATACTTGGCATCCACTCACAAACATCATCCAACATCATTCAATTGCAGGTTAGTTGATTTGTTCGATTAAATTTTTTATTTTTCAAGTTTTTTTTTTCTTTGAAACTGTTCAAATCAACTATTGATATATCATCATGTTTGTCAAAAAAAAAATATATCATCATGTATTATATATATTCTCTTATTTTGATTTTGTATTTCTAAAACTTATATCAAAATTATAAATAAAAAAAAATAAAAAAAAACTTTATGTGAAAATAAAATCAATGTCTGGTGGCACGGATATAGACACTAGTGATATTGTAGTTTCTAGATATGGTACTAAGGAAGGGGAAGAGAATCATTTGTTGTCTGTTGAATTGTGGCTTAAAGTTTATTTTGATGTATGTATTTCTTAAACTTTATGTCAAAGTTTGACTTTTTTTAATGGAGAAAACACTTGTTTCTAGAATTGGTACTAAGGAAGTGGAAGACAAAGATATGTTGTCTCTTTGAATTGGTACTAAGCAAAGTGGTCCAAGTACATGTACATGCATATGTTTGATAATGACACGCAACTCTGGAATGGAGAATACTTTCTCCAGGGTGTTTCTAGTTTGCTTTTTCATTTTATTTGTTATTTAATTATTATTACTTCAAATTTCCTTGTTCTTCTTGATAAGCTAGAGATAAAGAGCAATTTTCAAAACCCATCATCCTCTCTACTAAGGTAACATAGTTGAGATTGTTGACTTTATATAGGTGATTGAAATTCCCTGTTTACACTGTATCATATTCATACCTATCTTCTGCTCCACTTCATCACCTACACATCTATTCACATTTTCTCACATCCATTCATCACCTACACATCTAATTTCTCAAATCTTTCTCAGATTTTCAAGTCGACTTTCGAATCAATTGATTGCACTAGGTAGTGCTACCACTGATGCTTTTATCTAGTTCGTTTACAGTATCAATTAACTCAATTTTATGGTTCAAGAGATTTTTTGTATATATGTCTAGCATCAAAGATTTGATTTGAAATTTGCTTAGGGTTTTGATTTCTCATTTGATGTGTATGTGTAGGATTTGTTGTTTCTGATTTGATTATTAAGTCGATTTAAACTTTGCTTAGGGTTTGTCTTTATTCTCATGGATACAATCTAAGCCAAAATGAGAAGTATCTGTTTGAGAAGTATAATGGTGAAGGTGACACATCAACATATGCAAACAATTCAAGTCAATCTTCAAATGGCAGAAAACAGAAGAGTGGATGATAGTCTTAAAGCCAAAAGAGGATTCCAATATAACCATTTGCGGCTGCGACACCAACTAAATGGTAGCGGTGAGTGTGATAATGTCGATATTGTTAATAAGCAGGTCGTTCTAATTTTGATACAGTTCACCGATGTTTTTGTGCATTTTGATTATGTCGGATACTGAATCTAAGATAGCATAGAGATGTATGGTGGAGTTGTTTGAAATTGTAGAGTTGGACAAATTGTTGTGAAAATGTGGAATGTATTTTATTTTCTTTCCAATGTTGGATTTATATGTAAAAAATATTAATGATAACTTGATAGGATGAGGTGTTTGGATGGATGAGGTCCTTTGTTTTGTTATTATGTTTACATTGTTAGAATTTTCATAAATTTCTTTCTACATATTTTTACCAATTTGCGGGGGTTTATAACCCCGTAGAATGACCCCTGCTGTTTGAACTAACGATACCAGGGGCAGTTTAGAAAACTCCAGCAAAACATTCTGCGGATGTTGAAAACCACGCTAAATGGAAACAAAACTGCCGCACTCAAGCGTGTTTTTTGTAGTGAAATAGGTCCATATCGTATTTTCCTTTTTGTTTTTTATTGCCTGCATTTTTTAGGACCCAATAGGAGGTGCTTAAAGATATCATGCAATAATAGCTTCTAAAGCAGATTGTTGTAATTTAAACAGGGTAGCACCAAAATCATAAGCTGAAGGAAATCAAGTTCTAACGCTCTTGTAAAAGCAGACCATGACAGGAATGGGTTTGTTTTTTGAATCATTTGATACCAAGGCACAACATCATGATCTAAGTGCACTGAAGCGACAATTAAACGATCATTATCAGGAGTATCTCGAAGAATTTCTCAGCTTTGAAAATCCAATCCATGACATTTTTTCAGTCAAATATAGGAAAATCAAGCTTCACAGATCTTACCTGGAATGAGTTCTTTGGTGGTTCTTTGTATGAGTTCACTACACCATGGGAAGACCCCGGAAGAGATTGTAAACGTTGTAGGATTTGAGCCATCACTTCATTCAGCTGTGAAAATTGAGATTCGTTGGCCACTTGAATCGCTTCCATGCGTTCAGTTTGAGCGCGGCTCACGCCTTCCAAACGCTCGATCTGTGCTTGCAGGTTCTCAGAGACTTATTTGATGGCTTCAGCGTTTTTCTTCAAATCAGCAAAAATCTCCTTCATACGTCTATTGTCTGCCTTGGTGAAAATGAAAGCACCAATGAAATGGGTGTAGTAGCTAAAATGAATGAAACTGTAAAATGATTGGGAATGGGACGGATTTGTTTATAGTATTAGAATCAACTCTTAGTTTCAGTGGGAAAGATAGAATGTCAGAGAGAAAGATTAATCAGAGGAGAAGAGGAATTCAATCCCACACATCATGCCTAACACAGGATGTATTTGTTCATTAAAAAATAATCTCTCTCAGGTGTCAATGCCCTTGATTTCATTTGGAGAAGCCACAAATTAGAGATACTAATGAACTATAAGGAACATAGGATCGTGTTAAATTCAAGTACCATTTTCTTGTACTGCTATAGTTATTTAGATTGTTTTTTATTGTTCCCTTGAAATTCTATTTTTATCTTGATGGATTTATTTGGTCTTGATTGTTGGTGAACGCAGACGTTTAAAATGACTAATCACAGCTGATATTGTTGGTTACAATGCTGAGCTGTCTTATGTAACATTACTCTTGTGCATGTAGAGACTATTTTACTAGTAGAACACAATGTAGGAATTTGGGACTGATTTTGAGACTGATTTATACAGGAATTCTAGGACTGGTTTCTGCATGTATTAATTAGGCTGGTTTCGCCGACATGATCACATCACAATAACAGTTATTATTAATCATTCAACATAAATAAATGGAGAAGACAATAGCTTAAAATTTGGATGAATTGATTGAACCATCTTAAAATGGAATCAGTTTGCTAGTTGGCTCGACTCCATTTTAATTATAGTTGAAAGGAATTATACATATCATGGCTAGTTTTCTATAGACTAACAGTGAAAGTAAATTATGAGTTGATGATAAGAGTTGATTCCTAAAGTCAATGATATGAGGATAATTTTACCTAATTTACCAATACATGTTCAAGTATTGGGGTAAACTTGAATAATATTTTCACCAGAACACTTAAAAGAATGCCATTATTTGAATACCTTATTTTTATATATTATTTATGAAAAACCTCTTTCATCTTTCTCAGTAACTATAACTTTTTAATTACTTATCATCAAAGTTAATAAGAAGTGTTGGTGACATTGAACCCACTTACAAAGTGTGAAGATTAAGTGAAAGAATATCTTAAAATGTACAAAGCAAATAAGCAATATTGAGTCTCACTAAGGAAAAAGAGTACGTGAATCTTAAAATGCACAAAGCAACCATCACATTCATTTCAAATGGTCTAAGATTAAATTCATTAGGGACCACATCACATTTCAACATTTGACAGTAATTAAGTAACATCCTCTTCCACTGTCAATGATGATTCTTGCGTGATAAGAAATGTTAGTGGTTTTACAACTTACAAAGTAAAAAGAAATATGTTAGTGGTGTTACACAATGCAAAAAAAAAAAAGAAATGTGAAAAAAAACTATATATAGCTTCATTCCCTCAGCTTCAGTACTCATCTGTAACACATTTTACTTCATTTCCTGCTCTACTCTAGCTTCATTCCCTCACTACATCTTTCTCTTCCCCATTCCTCTAACATCATCATCATCATCATGTTCCATTTACCACTTTTCATCATCATTATCTTATCATCACCATCATCATCATCATCCCTCAACATAACATTCCCAAAAACACCATCCTCACCATCATCACCATCCAAACCCAACAACTCAACATTCCCAAAAACACCACTCTTGTCATCATGCTCAGTCCTCAACCTAACCTATGTTTTCTACACCTCGCACACTTTCTTTACGGCAGCCTCGGAGTTTCATTCTCACCACATTGACATCGAGATTAACAATTGTTATCCCTTTACCATATTTACACCGGATGACAACGCTTTCAACGATTCTTCTATTTCAAAAAGATACAAGTCCCTTTCAGGTGATAACAAATATTTAGTTCTTAGTTCTCATATGGTATATCAATATTTACCTCCTGCTCTCCTTCCCCACACAACTAATGTTTACAAATTGCATGAAACGGTGGCAACTGAAATTATGGGCGAGAATAACTATATGATAAATATTACTGAATTGGCTAACGGCTCCGTGACCGTTAGCAACAACCATATCCGGGCGGTTATTACTCGGACTTTGTATAATCAATATCCGATTGTTATCTACGGCGTCTCCAAAGTGTTGATGCCGAAAGAGCTTCCCGATTCTGCGCCCATCACCTCCGCCGCCCCTACTGTTTACTGCTTTAAGATTAATGTTTTTTTACTTCTTCTTGTACTATGGATTTAGTTTTAGAAGTTTAATTAATTATTCTCTGTAGTAGAAAGGAAGGAAACACATGTATATATAAGTAAGAACTGTTGAAAATAAATATAAAATTAGTTTTTATGTTATCTATTGTGCATTTTTTCAATATCTGAATTTTTTATACTTTATTTTGTTTTTGAATTTTAGAAAGTTCAATTTTATATAATTTGGATTCTTTGGAGTATTTTATGGATAATTCACCAAAACATGAGTTAAACATGTTAGTGTTGGTGTTGAACGGTTGTCTTTTTATTTCATTAAATTTTAAGTTACTAAATTGTGAGTAAGATTGGTAAGGACAAAAGTTAGGGACTTAAGTTACAAACATAATAGACAATTTTTCTGCAACTTCTATGATCTTATAAGTATGAAAACTGCAGGGAAAATTGACTTGATTAACTTTATAACTATTTGATATGTGATTAGACGATTTTATTCTTCACCCAAAATGTCAACTTTCTGTATCTTTTGCAACACCGAAAGGAAATGTAATCACATTAATTTACGGCATTCAATACATGAATATTCAAAGCCAAACTGATTGTAAGAAAACCTTGTATGTAAATGAATAAATGATTGAAGGGGAGTACTAGATTTCTTCATGAAGCTAACTAGTGTAACTGTAAAGAGCAATGTAAACTATTAATGGAGCACAAAGATAAAATGTACTTGACAGTTAACTTGTTAAGCAAGTAACTGTCTTAGACCACATTTGGACTCATTTAGCTGTTACAAATATGGTTCTGCTAGCTGAGTTACATTAACTAAATGTTTCATTGAATCTTGAAGTTGATTAGTTTTATAAATCTCCTACCAAATTGTGTTGTCAATTAACTTCTTATTTCAGTTGCTTACATGTCATTTAAGCTCGCGGAAAGGTGTAGGTAATGATGAAGGAAAATGGAAGTCAAATCATTTTGGCAAGTTGATAAAGTGGAGCTTGTATAACTGAAATGAGATATGTTTTCACTTTGCCTAACTTAATTAAATGATTCATGGCCAGAAATCCACAAATGAGAGGAAGAATTGAACTATTTCTCAAGCAGAAAAAACTTAGTAAAAAGCATGTCAAGGATATACTTCAGGTCTGATGCTGCAGGCAGGTTCTATTAAATGGGATGTCACGTAATAAAAGTTTCTCTATAATTCCTTGTGAATGTTCCTTACAATGAGGTTTTGCAAATCTCAATATTGTTATCATCTTTGATACTGTGCAGGAGGTGGATGATTAGTTTCTGGTATACGGAATCATATGTTGCAGCATGTGTCAAGGCATGTTAAGAAGCGGATCGAAGACTTGATCTCTCGAGACTACCATGCCGTAGACAAAGATGATGTGAATTTGTTCAAGTACTTGGCATGATGTGATCATGATGACTTCACAACTGAAGTTTTTACTGCAGCTCCTACAAATAGCAAAACCAGATGATGATGATATATATACTCGGAATCACAGAAAATCAGTTCCTCTTGATTTCTTTGGAGGATTTTCTGGTTTACATGATATCATAATTGTTTCTTTGAGAAGATGCATAACATACTGTTGGAATTCATTCATATATCAGCTCATTACTACTTCATGATGCTTATTATGCTGTATATATAACCCTTTAATAATGTATCAAATAGTCCTTTAAATACTGTTCATGATTCAACAATTAATAACTTCATAAATTCTGAAGTTTCCCATTAGCAGTCGGTGATCAGCTATTTCTTATAGAACAATACATCATAATCTGCTTTGTAACTGCAACTTCTAGAAGCTAATTCTAGCAACAGTTAGTCTAGCCACTAGATTACTTGACCAAAACAAAAATAAAATTGTCCGCTGCATTTTGTTCCACTATCTTGTTCTGTCAAACCACACATGCTACTATTTTCCTTTTTTTTTTTTTTTTTTTTTATGTTACACATGCTACTATTTGTGACCGATTTAGAGATGATCATTTTCCTCAATTTTTTGTTACCTCATTTCATTTTCCTCATTTCACTGCAACACGGATCCAATTCCTCCATTTTTTTCCAAATAAAATTTCACTTCTCTCCCGCTTTTCAATTTCCCCTAAATCAATACTCCTTCACGTCATGTCTGTTCTCCACCGGACCCGACTCAAGACTCGCGGTGAAGAAATCCAATTCAACTCAGTTCCAACATATTCAACTCAGTTTCTTTTCATCTTTTGAGGTTTGGGTTTCGATTTCTCACTTCAATCAAAATTGAGGTTTAGTTTCTACCTAATAATGAATCAGAAACTGGAGGATAGGTAAAAATACTAGAAATTTTAGGTTTAGTTCCTATTAGAAATTCTAGGTTTACAAATGAGATGATAAGAATACAATTGTTGCCTCTTACTAATTGCTATAACGATTAGTTCCTAGAATCTGCATTTGCTTCAATTAGTTCATTATATCATAAATTTTTAGTAGAGGAAGTTGATTTTGATTACCCTCTGCTTTTGTATGTGCTGTTGATTTCCCTCTTACTAATTGTTAGGATTATTGCAAATGTAAAGAATTTCTAGTGTGTGTTTGACCTTAGGTTACTAATTGTTATAATAAAATTGGAGTTTCTACAATCTGCATTAGCTTCAATTCAATTAGTTCATTATTGTAAAGGATGATATATAATGCTATCCACACTATAAGGCAACTTTATAACTGTATAACGCAATACATAGTTATCCACACTATTATCTATCTTCATTGTTGGTTTGAGATAGATGATTTGATTTTATCACAAATTTACTAAATTGATTTTAAAAAATCTCAACGTTCAAATCAGACTAATAAGGTGGGTAATTAAGCGGTACAGCGCAGTTACATATGGAAATCTACTTCCTTAACCAATTAGTCTGAGTTACATATGACCTTGTCAATGGGATGTCAAGAAATGGAATTTAATAAGAATGTAAAAATGTAATAATTCTGGCATTAGTCTACGAGTTACATATGGTACTTTTGTTAGTTTCTGCTGTATCAGTTATGTTACTTTGGTGGTTTCCTCTTTGTTCTAATGATTTTTCTTTGATTTGAACATTTGAATATTTTGTCTGGTAAATTTCACTGTCTGATTTTATGTTGTTTTAGATAATACATAGAGTTACATAATGTATATCATATCTATACACTTGACACATCCGAAACCCAAAATGGCCACTGTAGGTTTCACTCATTTGGCCACGTCGCCTCTTTTCCATTTTTTTGTCTTCTTCGTTTTGTCGTTTTCCATTCTTGCCTTTCCTCTTTCTTCGTGAGAGATAGAAGCTACCGACCTAAGGAGGGATCTATTCTAGTGCGGCGAAGACATAGGAGCTTCAGACCTATGGAGCTATTGTTCGTTGAATCTGGTCCTCTGGGGAGTTTCCTAATATACCTTCTCAATCTCGTCTCTTCTCGTGGAGGGTTTAACCGGTGAGTTAATTTTCCCTCCCAGTCCAAATAACCCTGATTTGAATTTGAATCTTGCGTTTGATTTCTGGTTTCAGGATCTATAAATAGGGTTCTTGTGGGTTTATTTTTGTCTTCGACATTTTCGTATCTCGTCTTCGCGAAAATTCTTCGTATCGTCCTTACGAAATGGTTTTTACAAGGAAAAGGGTTCGCGAAAATTCTTAGTATCGTTCTTGTGGGTTTATTTTTGTCTATGATTACGTTGCTGATATAGTTCCTGGGAAAGAAAATGTTCGCCTCAGGGAGTATAGATATTTTTTTTGGAAAGAAAGCAAATTTGAATATCAAGGTACGAAAACCATTTTCCGTTACAGTTTATATAAATTCTTGAATTTTTCTTTGTCTTTCTTCTCTATTTCCAATCATGTGAAAAATTCTTGAACCTTGTAATCACTTTTCATTGGTTGATGTTCCATTAGTCTATGGAGAATGCCGGAACAAAATTTGTGGGAGAACATGATTTTAGAAATTTCTGTAAAATGGATGCAGCAAATGTGCACACCTACGTGCGGCGTATCACAATGTTTGAGATTTATGCAACAGATGTGAGGTTAAGATGGGTAGACAATTTTTCTTACCACAAATTTTCTTACCCCTATATGTCTGTTTCGCTGAGTCCATTGTTGATGGCAAAATTATGTTGGAAACGAACAGTTGAAATATTGGACTGCAGTAGCTTATCATAACGTTCTATATAACATGTACTTTCTGAGGTTATGAACTTATGATTGATTCAAAAATTTCCCACACTTTTTTTGTGTTTGCATGTGCTTCTGTATGTGCCCTGTGGGTTGCATGCTTAACATTTGAATTTTCAATCTAAGATGCGTACCGAAATGAAACTACTGTAGTTTCCCCTTTTGTATTCCAAAGAGGGAAAATCTCACTACTTGTTTGAAATACAGAATTTTGAGTTGTTATGGAATCCTTTGTTAAAAAAATTTGCATAATTGAATCTGCTCGACAAAAAAATAAATAAATCAATTTACTATTCTCTAGCTTTTGGGCATCTGAACAGGTTTTCCATTTTCCTGCAGGTATGATGGTAATCAACTTTGGGTGATTAAATTCAGAGGTCGAGCTTTTCTATGGCATCAGGTTCACTGCATGGTTGCTGGTCTGTTCTTGATTGGCAAAGGTCTTGAATCTCCAGATGTGCGTACCTAACACCCTCATATAATCATCTAGAAAATCTGTTTATCTGTTGTGTTGCCTTTCATTCTTTCAAGGTAAGAGTGTGCCACAGTTACAGTCTTCTGAACTGTGAAGACTCGATGCATTGTCTGGCACGTTTGGCAAGTTTATTTCCCAAAGCCATTTTTATTAAAGAAAGAAACTGATGTTAAGATTATTTAAGTTATATAATAGGTGTTTTGTTGGCCTAATAGAGGTAACCCTCACTGTATGTCCGTGTTCCCTGTTTGCTGCAACATGCTAAGTTTTGTTACTGTTGTAGAATATAATTACTTTTTATCATCTTGAATCCTAATGTCGGAATTGAAGTTTTGTTACTCTTCTTTAGTTGCTGCAATCAGATGTCAAACACTTCATCATTTGCACAAACAACCATAGGATTGTATTGCCAACTTGCATAGGATTGTATTGCCAACCATAGGATTGTACAACCATAGGATTGTATTGCCAAACTGTTCTTTTTCTATTGAAAGTATTTCCAACTTGCATTCTGTGGTTTAGCAAAATCCACACTTTCAAAGTAACAGACTTTTTTAAATGTTAAAGGATTGTATTGCCTTCTTGTCTATGAGGGTGTTGCACAGTCTCTTATCTATTTATATTTTATTTTGGCTTAATTACACTTTTGGTTCCTTATCTTTATTTTAGGTTTCAAGTTGGTACCTTATCTTTTCTGCAGGTTTCAAGTTGGTACCTTCCGTCAATTTTTTAACTATTACAGTTAAATTTGGACACATGGCAATTTATTTGGACCTATAAATCAATGACACATGTCCAAATTTAACGGTAATAGTTAAAAAATTGACGGAAGGTACCAACTTGAAACCTGCAGAAAAGATAAGGTATCAACTTGAAACTTTTAAAATATAAGGTATCAACTTGAAACCTAAAATAAAGATAAGGAACCAAAAGTGTAATTAAACCTTTTATTTTCTATTTCATATTAGCATCATGCTGTAAGATTCAATCCGAGGTCAATTCATCTCTATATTGATTTGTTATTTTGTAGATTGAGTTCATAAATTTTACGCTTCAATTTCTAGGTGATTGACATGCTACTGGACACTAACAGAATTCCCAGGAAACCTCAGTACATTATAGCTTCAGAAGTTCCTTTGGTTCTTCAGTCATGTGACTTCGAAAATATCAAGTTTATGTGTTCAACAGGTATTTCTGAAGTTCAAATTATGGTGACTGATTTTCTTTCCTTGCTTATTGCGGTTTTCTAAGTACAAAAGTTTGATAACTTTAATTTATTTATGTGATTGCATATCTAGATTCTGGAAAAACACTACATGCACACTTGGTTAATGAATGCCAAAGTTACCAGCTTCAAGCTGCAATCTTTCAAGAAGCTATTCTTAATTGTGTCCCTACATTACATGGTGCTGCAAACATGTTTAGCTGAATTAATTTCCAGTCACATTGCTAAATTTAGTTTAGACTGATTTAATGTACTGATAACAATTCCTTTCCAGATCGATGCTTGACACCAGTTCGAGAACTCAAGTGTGTGGTTGTAGTTGTAACAGTTAGAAATTTCCCTCTGTATGCTAGATCAAATTATTATTATTATTTTTGCTTAAACTAATGAAATGTATTTTTTGGTCTACAAAAGCAATTTTCATGTTAAAGTATCAAATATTATAATGAGTAAATATTAATGAATTTAGTCCCATAATGATGTTACTTGTTTCTAGGATACTTGAAAGAAGAAAAAAAAGATATTACTTACTTTTGAAAATTTTGGTTTATATGAATTGATCCTTAAATATATTAATTTATGATTCAAACAAAAACAATTTAATATTTCCTTCTTCATCTTATTAATTAATCCTATATATCTTTATAGAGTAGGAGAACAGAAACATATCCATATATCTTTATAGCAACACAACAAGAGAAAGAAGATGAAGTAAAAGAAACAAACACAAGTCTATAGCAACACACAACACGAGAAAAGAGAAAAAGATGAAGAGAACAAACACACGATAAGAAGAGAGGTCAAATTAAAGAACAATGATGTTGCTGCTTTTTCTTTGGACAGAGTAGAACGGCGGCTGCTGTAAATCACTGAGAGAAACTCAAGAAAATTGTTTTTCCGACCTCTACCCATTTCTTTTCTACCCCAAACTGACGTTTTTGCCCTTGGGGGTATGAAAAAAATATTGCCAAGAAAATTCGGTTTTTACGAACCGAGCTGTTTGCCTAACCAGTTTGGTTTATATTAACCGAACTTTTTCGGGAGTAAAGTTGGGGGTGCATCGGATGGAGGACATGATACAAAGAAGCAGCAATCTTCTAAAGATGATATCATCTCCTTCTAAGCTGCACTACTGATCTACTTTGAACTGTCTTTAACATCCTGCTACTTTTATACGTAGTTGTTGATTGTGAACCTCCTTCAGAATTTTAGATTGCACTTTCCAACGTTGCTGTTATGATTATTATTGCATTTTTTAGTGCAATTTATGTTTGAAATATGGGTATGTAAGTTCTTGACAAGGTATAGATGGGAAACACTGAGAAACAAATAACAATAGGTTTTCGTTCATATTGTTTGTCTGGTGTGAAACTTGTGAAAGTGTTTCGTCCATCATGCATCCTCACGATCTCTCTCCGCTCTCACACACCCTCTCACCTCCCCGTAACGGACAGCCAATACCCTGAACCACAGTCCCTAAAACTAAACTGGGGGAATAGGATTCTCATTCTTTTTGTTTTTTTGTTTTCCCTAAAGCCTAGAAAAAAACAGAAGAATGAGAATTCACAAAGAAGAGAGATTGCCTATTTTTTGGGCGAATTAAAAAGATCAATAAATAGGATAACTAAAGAAAATAGAATGAATAGATCGAAATCATTCATAGTGGGTGAGTTTTTTAAAAAAAAAAAACACCAATTCTTGAGTCAAAACATGCAAAAATATTATTATATCTCTTATTAAGAGAGATACAAATATTTGTACGACTACGAGAATCAAAATATCATCGGACCCCTCTGGATTTTTTAGATTTGCTTGATTTCATTCTAAATTTGTTTTATCCGGGAACAAAAGAATCTAATTTCATTCTTCAAAATAAAGCCCAAGACCAAGAGAATCTTCAAAATAAAGCCCACGAGAATAGAAATTTGTTCTATCTTGTAACAAAAGAATGTTATCCTTTGCTTCCAAATCCATACAAATTGTTTTATAGCATGTTTCAAATCAAAAAAGAGCATGTGTGTCTCCCTCTACACACACTACAAGGTCATTAGTTCGAATTTGAGCGAAGGCATCCAATATAACAATATTGACACGATTAGTTTAGCTAAGATTCATGAACTATTACTCTTTTTTATAAAATCGATTTTCACCCTCGTCTATGATCATGCCTATTTATTTTATTTTTTATTTTAAAATATTTACTTAAAATATAATGTTTTTAAAATGAAATATTAATCTATTTAAAATATTTTAAAATAAAAAATCAATCTACTTATTTTATTTATAAGTAGTGAAAATTTACTTAATTAATTTGAATAAATAAAATTTGATTTAAAAATATGACTATGCCTATATTTTTATATCGTGTTTTTTTTTTTCTGGAACAAGCTAATAAACTTTTTTATATCACGTGTTACTCCTTCCATAATAAAATATATATAAAATTCACCTTTTTAAATTTAACTTTTTTTACATTAGTTATACGATGAATCAAAATTTTTTTCCTTATATTTTATCACGGAGGGAGTATACATTTATGTTTGCCTTTGTTAAATCAAATTAAAAAGTGTGCCAAAAAAATATAATAAAAAGAGTGAGTGAGTGAGTGTTCCTTTTAGTTTGTGTTATTTGTTTGTACGGGTATTTGTATTGTAATTATCAGACCCTGCAGGATCTGCTGGACCTCCAAGTAACGGGTATTCGATCAGACCATCCACCATTTATATATCTGAGATGGTCTGAATATATGTTTATAAATTACAGACAATTCTCACCTTACAAGCCGATTTTGTAAGAATGAGTTAGACCCAACTCAATTCTAAAGTAATTTCTTTGATCACTCACAACTAAATTTGAATTTTTTGTACATGAAAAAATTAATAATGGATTAAATACATCAATTTTTTAATGTGCAAAATGTCAAATTTATATTTGTCAAATTTATTTATGATTCTGACCGAAAAGAGTAGTATATATATACTACTCTGTATTATATTTTGATAATTATAGTATAAATTATAGTAAAATGTAATTTACCAAAAAAAATTACAAAATGTAGGCGGATGATTATTTTTATTCACTAGCTAGGTGACCTTGTACTGTGTGCGTACGTGGACTTTAAAAGTTCCCTTCATTACCCAAAGAAAAAAGAAAAAAAATTCTGGTGTTAGAACATCTTCAACAATGATACTGCTTGAGTATCATACATTAAGAATAAATGGTCCCTACAATACCACGTAATATTTATGCAATTCATACATAATTTTCTCCAATGGTGATACCACTTTGAGTATCATACATTAATAACAAGTGGTCCCTTCTATTTTTTATTTTTTTAACTTTGTCTAAATAAAAATAAAATTTATTTAATTTAATAAATACGATAAATAAATTAATAATTAAATATAATGAAAAATACACGATAATAAATAAAAAATGGTCAAAAATACATAAATATGATGGAAACACATATGATAAAAAATATAATAATTAATTTTTATTATAGATATTATGATTCATTTGATAGAAAACAAATAAAATATGACTTGACAAAATAAGTAGAAATTGTGCAATATATATATATATATATATATATATATATATATATATGAAATACTATGGTCGTAAAGAAAAAAAGGATCAAGAGGCATTTAATGTTAAATGGTCATGTCTTGGATATATATAGAAGCTAATAATGTTGATTTATATACAAAAAAAATAAATTAAGTAACATTAAATTGATGATACGGTACCTTAAAT